>JAWNLM010000145.1:4792500-5352500 GCA_035042345.1 Drosophila fungiperda | reverse complement strand
CAAATAATATCTATCCCAATTTGCAATACACTTCTAAAAACTGACAACTGGCATTACTCTATCAATATTGATCCGATTTGAAAAAGACAGGACTCTTTATGGTTTTGGTTTTAGTTATATCATAAAGTCTAATCGTATATTCAGAGTTGGATACGCGATTCTAACTCGAAATTCATATTCAATTTATGCTCTCGAAATGTAAGTTTAAAAAATGAAGGCTTTTTACTCGTGTTTTGCATTTATAGCAATAAACTACCACATTTTGTCCAAAAATGTATCGATTTTGAAAAATAAGCACTTTTAAGATATGGCTTGACCGATATTTTAAACCTACCTTAAAAATTGAAAGTGCCTCTCTGACTCAATATTCACGTTCTCGATCATTTTTTTGACCTTACTGCATATAAATTTGGGTTAAAATATAATTCAACAATAAGTATTAAAATAATTAAAAATAAGTATTACAACTAAATTATTGTTAAGCTTAAGGCAACTCCAAATCAAAATTTTGTTAGTTTTCTACTCATTTCGCTTAATTTTTTTGTTTTGGATTTGGTTTTGATTTTGGTTTTTTCCCTTTGGTTGTGCTTAGTCATGTTTTGGCTATTTGCGAAGAGAGCCGGCCAACAACAACAACAGCAGCATAACTTAATCATAACTTTTTGGGTGGCCCCGCCAATGGCCAAAACAATGCTGAATTGTTCTCCTACCACAAACAGAAAAAAAAACACACACACACAACGAACTTTGATTTCAATCTGAAACTGAGCGCCTGGCGCAGCATAATAATATTGTATCATTGTATCTCAAGGAGCCGCCGACATAGCAACGTTTGTGTGTGTGTGTGTGTGTGATTGTTGTTGAGACTAAGAATTGGCCTCAGTTGCCTGGTCTGTGGCAGGGGCAACAGCAGCCAGTTGAGGCCCATCATCATCTCCATCATCAATGGCAGCTTTGGGCCTACCGTACAAAACTTGCTCGCTGCCTCTTTTTGGGCGTCTTTTTTTTTTTTTTTGTGTGTGTGGATGTGTTTTTTTTTTGGCTTTGGCTTTGGCTTTGGCACGCTGAAAATTTTATGACTTCATTTGCTGACCACCAAGCGAGAGAGCAGCCAAAAAAAAAAAAAAACAGAAAAAGAAAAGAAAATAAGCAAACAGTCTCGAGAATTGCTTCATAATAGGCCATTTGTGATTGTTGTTCTTGTCTGGTCTGGTTTGCGATTTGTTGTTGTTGTTGTTGGTCTGCGGATGCAATACTGGGAATTTTATTGCTGCAACAGCGGCAACAATGCTCGCAGCACAAAGGATTCTTTGAATTTTGATCAACATTTCGATTGGGTGGCTAACTAGTTGTCTAAGTAGCCAAACAAACTGATTCATATCGTAAGCAAATAAGTTAATAATTAGGATTTGGTTAAAAATCGAAAAATACATATGAAATTTACTTTTCCTTAAGGCTATTGAATTATGCATATTTTTCTTCAATTTAAACAACTTAATTTAAAATAGAATTGGGATGCCAATTTAGACTTAATTTGTTTTTATAGCATGAACCCAAAGGGAAAAAAAGGGTTAATAATGTGGCTTCTAGCTTGATTTTCCCAAATCCCAACTAATCTGTAATTTATATACCTCAAAATTATAATTAATATGCCATATCCAAGAACATCTTTAACAAGAAAAATCACTTTTTAATCTTTTAAAAATACAACTGACATTTTCGCTCTTTTTGGCCAGATTAATTCGCCGACTAAAAATACAAATTGTTGCCAAACTCCATACAACCCAAGATTGCATAACCTAATAGTTTTCAGCACGTTGGCTGCAACAATAAATATTTTTGTGCAAGATTAAAGATCATAGCGAAGAAGAAGAAGAAGCAGACGCTGAAGATACAGTAACAAGTACAGCTTATAAAAAAACAAAAAAAAAAAAAACAGGCAACATCATATCAAGCTGGGCGAGCTGCAAACTTTCTCACGGTTCAAGCCACCTGACGCTTGAACCTGAGCCTCAGCCAGAGTCTGAATCCCAAATCCATGTCCATGCCAGATACCGGACCCAAAAAACTTTTAAGTTCAGATTGTCGACTCTTGGCCTGCATAATTTTCAATGAAGACATCTGTCAGCGAAAATGTTCAGGCGTTTTGTTTATGGCATTTAAGGCAAAGCTGATTTTTATTACCAACAGCAAACAGCAACAACAACAATAACAACAACAACAATAATAATGAAAGCCACACGCGACGACATGGTGCACGGTCCAAGTTGCAAGTTGCACGGTCCACGATCCACGATCATTGACACATCGTACGCAAATTAAAACCATCTCCGTCTCGCATCATAAAAAAAAAAGGAGAAACAAAAAAAAAATACAGAAAATACAGGCAAATTCAGACTTTGGGACTCGGCGTCTCGAGGTCAAAAGGACGCGTCCCATTCGACGCGATCTGTGGCATGAAAGCAGTTAAATGAAACACCGCTAAATTGTCGACCGCCCGAGTCGGTCTCTCTCTCTCTCTCTCTCACTCACTCACTCTTTCCCTGTCTCTCTCTCTCTCTCTCTCTGTCTGTCTTGCTCTCTATGGTTAATCAGGCTCATTAGGTGGCCGCTCATTTATATACAAAATTACGAACATGGCCCGCAAATTTTTCGTGGTCCCTGAAATGTGATTAAGTTATTTTGCGGCTTTCGCATACACACACACACACACGCACACACACACACACTCGTTCACAGTGTGATAGAGAGCGAGGAGGTTGGAGCGGCTTTTTCGAACGCTCCATTAACCGTAATTAAGGTATTTTTTTTTTTTTTTTTGGTTGCGCTTTCTTTTTGTCTGTCTTTGCAGCATCCTTTGTTGCTGGGCCTGCTGCCTGTTGCCTTTTGTTGGTGTTGGTCTTGTTTCTTCTTTATTGGCTTATGGCTTGTTGTTGAAAACTTGAGACACACAATAACACACACGCACACACACACGCACACACACACACACATACACGCATACTCACATCATCACACACATCTTCATCTACGGCTCTCTCTGTGTGGGGGCAAAGCAGCGCAGATCTGGCTTAGTTTGGCGATGAAGTGGCAATGGGGCATGGGGCAGTTTGCAGGACAGACTTGCTGCCTGTTGCTTTGCAACTAATGTTTACAGTTAAAACTTTTTGGCTGCTAGTTGCAAGAGTGTGTTTCATTTTTTAATTTTAGATAAAGAAAATTTAACTTGCAATTTATTTGTTTTAAAGTAAAATCAGAAAATATGTACAAAATAGCATATTATTTTTTAAATCCATGTTAATTATAATATTTATATTTTTTTATTCGAATTTATAAATAATACTTGTTAATGGTGGTTATATTTTTTCGTAAACTAAAATATTTGCATATTTTTCTGCGATTATCTTAGTTTTTTTTTTTAAATATTTCCATAAAAATTTTAATCATTTATAGTAACAAATATTTACTATCATTATTACATCTTCTTGTTATTAAAGATTTACTTATAAATAAATAAAATGACACTAAATTAATCCGAGATATTTTAATCCTCAATGTATAAAATACAAAGTATTGTTGTTCTAAAATCTATCTGAATTAATATATTTCATTTTTTTTTACCCCAATTTCCTTCTTGTCCTTAAATGCATACAAATCCAAGTCTTTTATATATAAATTTAATTTATTTTTATCTTATTTCAGCCTTGTTTCTCACAGTGTATTTTGACCAACATTTTGACCGCTTTGGTTATTATTTATGAAGCTATTAGTAAAGTGTGTGAACATATTTGCTTCTAGATGGCCACACACTCTTACAGAGACACACTCACACACGCACACACACCCATTCACACACACATATATACACACACAGAGGGACAGAGGCAAAAGGACCGCACAAGGCTACAAATTGCCTTGAGCTGTGGCTGTTTTTGGCTTTTATTTTTTGTTGTTTTGGTTTTTGTTGCCTTTGCTTAACCGAAACTGATTTAATTTTTGCCTCGGTTTTCAATCCGTTGGCTCGGTCTATAGTCAAAAGCGACGCCCCAGCGCCCAACTTGATGAGTTAATAGGAATCGAGTTACATTCCAGGCAAGCAGCTTTCTTGCTTTTCCCCTCGCCACTCGTCCCTGCTCCTCACCTGCGCTCCTCGCTTATGGAGCCCGCACATGTTGCGGTATATTTTTTATTGCCGCTGCTGCTGCTGCTGCTGCTGCTCCTGCTGTTGATGATGGGCGCTTGAATGGACGACGACATGGACACAGTCATTTGATGGCTCTGTCCTGTCCCTTAAATGTGATGTGTGTGTGTGCGAGTGTGTTTGTGTATTGGAGTATTGACAGATTTAATTAACTCATCCGCAGCTTAAGCAGACATTTTGTAGTCGGTTATCCTTTCGCCTGTTTGTAGCTCCTTATTGCCCGACAGACGGACAGACAGAGAGACAGAGAGAGAGAGACAGAAAGACAGAGAGAGAGACAGACAGACAAACAGACAGACAGACATCCGGTGTCGTATGTTGCTCGCACTCGTATCTCTTTCGTTTGATAATTTCCGTTTTTCAACTTGAATAAACCAGCGTACAGATGCCGCTGCACACTGATGATCATCAATAAATAATAAAAAAATATATTACTTTCATTAAGTAATATAAGAAAGCGAAAGTTGGTTGAAGCTCTGTTACAGTTCTTAAATGAGGAACTCTGAAAACATATATATTTCGGATATAAGCAGATTAAAGCTTGGCTTAAGTAGCAAATATTTAAATATCTAAAAATACAACTATTATTTGCAGTGAAAGAAGTGAAAGTCTTTAAAATAATGTATGATCATAAGTTGAATTATTGTGCATTCCATTCTTGTGGTTAAGCTTGTTACGCATTCGAGAACACATCTCCGATTCCATAAGTTATATATATATATATATATTCCTAATCATTATCACTAGGCGATTATTTATAGCCATATCCTTAAGTCTATGCAAACTATTGCAATAGTTTTAAAGCTATCTTTTTGAAACTTGGCATGTATTCATTTATTTTAAATTGATATTAAATGCATTTAAAATATTAATTATATTTAAGCCCAAAAAGTGATTCCCAATTTTTGGCTGATTAAACAGCTGCATCCATCAATCATGCTGCACCACTGTGCAGTAATTTTTTGGCAAGGATTTTGTCTTTTATTTCTTGTGATCTATCGTAACGCATCTAAAACAAGAATCAAATGAGCCATGCAAAATGCCGCCAAAAGGTTCAAGTAAAGCATCTTTTCTTTGCCAAACAGCAAAAGACAAAAGCGTTTTGTGGACGCGGCGCGTTTTGATCGAAAGTTGATTGAGGAGGCAGACACAGCCACAGACTGAGACTGAGACTGAGTCTGAAAAGTCTGCGACACAAAGTCTGCTCATGCCGTGGACCAACACGGCTAATCTGCACTTGGAGGCTTGTTAGCAACAAAGCAGCAGCAGCAGCCGCATCAACTTTTTGCTGCCTTTGTCTTAAGACACAGAAAAAAAAAAATAATAATAAAAAATACACAAAACCGTAGACAATTAGTGCGAAGCGAAATTTGAATAAAGCGACATTTATTTGACAGGCCGTCAAGAGTCTGTCGGCAAACTATAAAAAAAAGCGCTGCAAAAAAATAAAGACGAAAAAAAAAATTTAAATAAAGACAAGAACAACTTTGTTTGATTTCAAGCGAATTGAGCGCCTTGGCTTAAAGTGCAGCCATGTGGGAAAATATTTTGCATTTTTTTTATGGTTTTTTTTTTTTTGGCATTCTATGTGAATTTGCCGATACGATAAATAACCAACTGCAGATATATATATGTACATATACATAATATGATAAAGCTGAAGCGATGGAAAATTTTTTCAAAGACAACAAGTCGCCGGCAACAGCAGCAAAAACAAATTAACGTTGTGGCATGTAAACAAAATTAATTAAATGACATGAATTTGACGTGACAATGTTTTTTTTTTCTCTCTTAGATTTCGTTGGTTTTTTTTGTTTTTCTTTTTGTATTTTTTGATTTGATTGCTCAACATTTGGCTGGTTGCAGCAGCAGCCGCTGCCGGCGCAGACTTCAACGAGCCAACAACATCGTTAGCAGCAGAGCTTTCAACTTGAGGCTTCGTGCGAGACGATTGCAACTGCAACTGCAACTGCAACAACAGCAAACGGCAAACTGAAACCAAAAACAACAACAAACATCAGTCGATGACAACTTGCAACCAGACATGTTGCAGACAATTGCTTGTGCAATTATTGTTACACTTTCCACAATTGGGGTATATGGAAAATGCCATTAAGCGAGTTTTTGCTTAAATTAAGTTAAGTATTTGAAAGTGCTGGGCTTTCTTTATAAATTTTTGACTTGAAGGGTAAAAAAATTCAGCTTAGTTTAAGCTTAATTCAGCTTAATTTTAAGTCATTCATAATTTAAATTGTATCTCTTTTTAATAGTTTACTAAACTGCAGCTTTATATAAATGTTATTTATATTTATATTACGATATATTTTTACACTCAAGCTGATCGCCAATAAGTTATATTATTAAAAATTTTAATTTTCTATTTTATTCATTTATTTTATTAAAGTGCAGTGAACTTATTTGTGTTTTTTTTTTTACTTTTTTAGGTGACTCTTTTTAGAATATTCTAAGCTATGTAAATTCTATTTGAATTAATTGCTCTTATAATAGTTTATATATATATATGCTTATATGTCATCTAAGGTAAGATTTCTAGAAATTTAAGTGACATAAAATGTTCTACAGATATTTGAGTCAATGATGAAACACTCTTGTCTTACTCGTTATAATTAACTATTCCGATTTCTTGCTATACAAATCTTAAGAAGTAGGAGGCAAAATATCATTGTGTGAACTTGCTGGCTTTAAGATTTCTCATATATACAAATAAATGTTACCTTCTTCTCATATTTACTTATATTTTTTATGTTTTCTATATTATTCTGACCATAACTTAATATCAATAAACTAATATTAGTTTAATATGAAAGCTTTCATCTCCCTTTTTTTTTAGTTAGTGTATTAAAGATTTCACTTCCAATTTCCTTAACCCACAACTTTTGCTTTCCTGTGTTGTTGTGCTGTGTGTGTGTGTGTGTTTGCTTGTGTGTGTTTGTGTGTGTGGTGTGCTTGTACAAATTGTGGCTGGAGTTTTGTTTGCCTTGCATTCGGCACTGAGAGTTGCTGGGCTGCAATTAAAATACATGTTCAAGTTTTCGTGGCAAAGTGTCCGCTGGGGCACCTCACTTGAAAGTTGCATGGCTTTTCATTTTGGCTTTGCCTTTGGTTTTGTATGTTTGATATTATTTTGTTGTTGCTTTGTGTTTTTTTTTTTTGCTATTTTGGCAAATTAATATTTCTTGTTCATTAGTTGTATTTGCTTTGGGCCGATGTGCGCTAATATTTCCTGCTTAGTGATTAAGTTTCTGCCGACACGCTCGCTGAACAGGTGCAACGCTGCGTATGAGTTATATTCGGCTTGATTTCCACTTAATGCCAACACTTTTCATTCGTAATAATGAAAAATTGTCGCTTATAGCCCCAAAATGTACAAACGCTAATGAATTGAGCCAACAGCAACAACAACAACAACTTCAAACTGACTCCATTTGCAGAAGCCAAATCTTGTTATTTATATGCAAATAAATTTGGATGAAGTGGGACGGGAGAGGTGGCTTCGTTTGCTGGGGGAAATTTAAAATATCAATTTGATTTCGTTACTCTAAGTAAATGTTTAGTGAGATAACATTTTAAATGTGGTAAATATGTGGAGATTTCAGGCTTAATTGTAAGAGGTTAATACAATTTTTAAAATTTAGCGGAATATCTGCAATATGATAAATTTGGTCAAGGTTGGGACTTACTAGGAAATACTCTGTCTGAATCAGGGAAATTATGTAAATGGAAAATGATGCTTTGATTATTTTCTGAGATTCATTTCTGAGTGTTCTTAACTGAATAAGATCGATAATCTCTCTTCTAAATATTTATAGCGAATTTTTTTTTTAAAAATATTTGTTGTCATCTATTCACAGCGTAACATGTTAATTTTAATAAAATATAAATTCAATTCAAATTTAATTCAAAGAACTTTCAATAGAAATCAAGAGTGTAAATCAGTTCAGAATCGAACTAACTAAAAACTAAAACTAAGTTCAACTTTTATATATTTATATTATAATATATTATTTATATATATCACTTAAGCTTAAGTTTGAATTTCACTTTAAGTTAGTAATCGAAATTGACAACCGACCGATTAAGAAGTGAAAAATGATCGCAATAACTTATTGTGGCACTTTCACAGCTGCTTTGCTTCATTGTTTGATCGATGGATTAGCGCATTTATTGTTTGGCCTTTGGAGTCGCGACGAGAGCCTTTCAACTTTAAACGGCTTCCATTCAACTGTCACTTGAAGTGGCCACACAAGCATTCACTTATTGCCCACGCGCTATTCACTATTCACTCAGCGACTCACTTCTATTCACACAAATATATTCACACTTTCGCACAAGCCAACTGTGCCTTACATAAAACTATAAATAAAAAAATAAAAATCTTGGCAAATAAAAAAAAATACTAAAATAGAGTTTAAGATTTTTTTTGTTGACATAGGAAAAAAAATATATTTATATGCATATACATTTATAAACCGTAGCGAAACGCGTTTGTGGCTTTAATTTACCATTATAATATTATTTACTATAACTGCGGCCGTGTCGCCTCTATGTAAATACCCACCCCTCCCCCTCCCATTGTTTACACCGCTAGCCTATCACTGAATATGGTTTATGACAAGTCGCTCATTAGTTGGCCCGACGGCGATTACATTTTAATTACGTTGACAATACGATTAGCATGCGTAATTGTGAACAGTTGCCAACGCCCACAAGCCAACCAGCTGAAACGCCCACACGCACGCCCACGCGGCCTCTCGCGTTTTAGATGGCGAGTGCCAAGTTTGTCGCCTAAGTCTTTTGTTCTCCCAATCAAATTGGCAACAGACTTTTTGACCGCAATATTGCTCCATAACTGTCACGCTTAGTGACCCATTTTGGCAGCTCGGCTCGTTCTGTTCGCTTAGCTCGACATTAAATTGCGCATTTATAAATAAAAATTCGATAAATTAGTCTATAGACAAAAGGCATCTCTAAAAATCGAAAACCAATAAGCCATAAGCAGTTCATAATTTATGTTTGCGCATCTCGTAAAACTTGACTTTGACTTGCTTTAAACGGCTCTTTGGCTATGCACATAAAAATACACACACACACTCACACACACAACACATAGTCAAGCAATATTTATGGCATGATCGTAAAATTAAACACACATTTGCACACTCAAATTGTTGAACTTCTTGTTGTGTATGTCTAAAATACCCTAACCGGTGTCTTCAGTCTTGAAGCAACTTGATTAAATAGTTTCGACATCTCTCAATGTTATTTTTGGAGTTGTAGCTGCCAAAAACGTATAAATTTATTAAAGTGACTTCTTTATTACTCTCACATTTTGCTGTTAAAATATCACAAACAGAAAATTTAGCTAACTTGAAAAAATAAGCAATACTTTCCGAGATAACTTTGGGAGCTAATTGAACTGTCTCTTTTTAACTTTTAGATCTTCAATTAAACCACTAAAAATATTTAAGAGAATCTTCCATATCACACAACTACTATTTAATATATTATATATAGTATATATAATCGACTCTGCATATTAATGTAAGATAATGAATTTTCCCAAGTTGCCAATGTGTGGTTAATTAGTTATCTGAAATAAAATCAAGATATGCAAATAAATTTATATTAAGTAACTTTTATTTTCCTTCCACATTGCTTAAATAAATGAAATCCAATTTATATTAACAATGCAGTCAACGTTTTTCAAAAAAATGCCTTTCAGCTATATTTTGTTAGCCTCATTAAATTCTAAGCATGTTCTGCAATAGATTCCAGGAACTATAACTGTACTGTACCTTATATAATTGCTTAGATATAGCTGACAATATTTATTAACAGTTCGATTGTGCCATATACGTATCAGATCTATAAACAGTACTATATATTCTATAGTATTCGCCTGTATAGATTTGTTCAGGGAAGTGCAAAATTCTAAGAAAATTTGAATAATTAAGCATGTTTTTAAGGTTTTTTTGTTTTGTTTTTGTTAGCTTTCTATGCATACAAATTTTTGTGTATGATTACAACTAAAATACACACACTCACACACATATGTGCGGTTATAAGTAATGTGCGTAAATGTCAGTGAAAACAAGAAAAACAACAGCAAAAAAAAAGCAGCACTAACAACAAATCAACTTAAATAAACAACCAACCAGACAATTTGGCTCCACACTTTTTTTGCGCGCCGTCGTCGATTTTTGTTGTTGTGATTGTTGTTGTTGCTTTAGTTGCGACTGCTGAGCATTTGTCACAATCCGCAGCAGCCAAAAAGTTAATAATAATAAAAACAACAAATATAAAGCAACTGCAAAAAACTAAAAATTGATTATGTACGACTGGCAGATACCCTGCATCAGGGCTTATTTTGGGTTAACTAATTTATTAGATTTTATTAAATCTAAGTTTCAAAGAAGAAACATGTTTGACTGGCAAAATAAAAAGCCGGTCAATAAAATATATAAAATATATTCAGCTACCTTCAGAATAATTATATATATTTTTCGGACAACACCCAGAACCTTTTTATGATATTGCTGGATATTTCAAAAGTTAGAAATAATAATTATTAAAGTAGGCAAAAAAAAAGTTGGAGAAATTGTTGTGTGATGACAGCAACAATTAACGACCCAATGGCAACCTTAACACAGACCTAGACCCAGACCCAGACCCAGACCCAGATCCATGCCCAGACCCAGACCCAGATCCATGCCCAGACCCACTGTTATAGTTATTGCCAGAGTCAAAGTCATAATTAGAGTCAGAGTGAGATCTAAAGCCGAAGCTAATGCCAGAATCGGGGCTGCTGCACAGATCTACGATATCTGACAGTTTGGCAAACGCTTAAGCCGCTTAAATGCTTTTCAAAGTCAAAGCCTTGGAATAGTGTTGTTGGCTGTCGACGTCGCTGTTGTCGTCGCTGCCAGCGTCGACACACGCCTTTTGTTTATTTAACAGCAACCGAATCAACAACAACAACAACAACAGCGTCATAAAATAAAATATAAGCAGACCGAGCGGCAGCAGCCAGAACACAATAACAACAACAACAACAACAAAAAAGTAAGCTTTATTTATTATTAATCAAAAGAAATATTAAGCAGATACGGTCTTCCCCTCCTCCTCCTTCTACTCCTCTTCATCCACAGCTGTGACTGTGGCACACCCTTTTTGTTTATATATAAACGTTGCCATGTGCTAAATTTATTCGTGAGCTTTTTGTTGTTTTGACATTTGAAAATTTATGATGGACGCCTTTGAAGCGGACCCGTTCCCAAAAAACATTAATTGTATAAACAATTGAGTGCAATTGTACTCAATATTTATGCCACACACACTGAAACAACATAAAAAAAAAACACTACTTGTGTGTGTTGTTGTTTACATGTGATTTTTTGTTGAAAGTTGTGTTTTTTTGCGGCGACAATTTGTCTGCAATTTTTGCTCGCATTTCGAGTGAGTTTTGTTTATGTGCGTGGCGATCTGGAATATCGGCGTAGGATCAAAGCAGTATTTTGACACTTATCAATGCTTTCGACACTTGAGTAACTATAAATAATTTCTGAATAATGTCTGTGTTTTTGCTGAGGGTGTTCAATATTTGTTAGACTAAACAAATTAATGAATGCGCGCAGCTGTTTTTATTGGATATTGAATTACTATACACATATTTAATGATATATCAATTCTGTGAATTTTTTTATGTCGTAATTTGACAATGACACAAATTTTGATTTGTTAGACTAAGCTTGGTGAAGTACTTCGAAAGTTTTTTGGAAGTTGCGCACTTCATTATTGAATATGGGAAGAAAGTGTTTAGTAATCGGAACTTAGATTGCTTAAAAGTAAGCGCAGCAAACGATTATACAAAACTTATAATATTTAATGCTTAATAAATATATATATATATATCAATATTTCGTAATAAGCAATTATTTCAGAATGAATATATATATAAATGCCAACCCGTCAACTTCATTTCTGACTCTATTAAATTGCCAATCGCTGCCATAATTACTTATGTCATGAAATGCATTTTCATTAGCTTGAGAAAATAACCAATTCATTCATGCAAGCGGAGAGCTATTAGAAAAGTATTTGAAATATTCCCAAGCAAGAACAGTCGGCACTTGTGCATCAAGCACAAATCTCAAAGATCGAGCTCCCAACTCGGATCTATGCTAGTTGTGAGAATCGTGAGCCAACAATTGCCAAACAGACCACCAAGGTGAGCCGAGCTCCAAGCTCCAAGCTAACTGTGTAACCAGTTTAAACTATTCGATGGGGATTTTTTTTTTAGTTTTTTTTTTTGGTTGTTAGCCATTTGGGGAGACCAATTTTGGTAGCGCCAGCCCATGAAAATGAGCAACACTTGTTGTTGTGTTTGTGAGTTAAACGATTAAATTGCCGGCGCCTTTTGCATATTTTGTGGCAATTGAAATCGCGTCTGTCAAATCAAAATTGTTTACAATATCGAAATCTTGTTAGCAAATACCGCAAATATTTCTGTATGCATTTTACGAGCAGTGTAATTGCGGGTTTAATAACTATTTTAAACAGATTGAAACGAAATTTGATGGTGGAGGGTTCGATAATGTTAGAAGTAAAGGCGAATTTAACTGCAAGGTGAAAGCTATAATAAATCGATTAATAAATATTATATATAAAATACGTTTAAGATCACATCATAAATTCTAAATTATAGACATTGCTTACAAAGTTTAAAAAAAAATAATTTTATTTATTAAATGTTAAGAATGAAAAGAGGACAGCAATTTTAAAGAGAAAAGTTTCAATAAAAATAAATTAAATAATATAAAATAATAAATATAAAACTAGATATATTCACTATTAATGCATAAAGTTAGGGTATTCATGTTGACGACTTTTTAGTTGATTATTTTCGAAATGCAACTCAATTGCATAGTTGAAATAGCTGGGCGCATCTTTCATAGTTTGTAGCATTTTGTGTGTGGGGGGCTGGATGCCATTTAAGGAATGCCTTCTAATTGTTTTGTAATTTGTTAGCCAATTAATTGGCGGCTGCATTGCAAACTAAATGTTGTTGTTGTTGTTGTTGTTGCTGGTGCTGTTAATGTTAACGTTAACGTTAACGTTGACTTTGACGTTGACGTTGACTAATTGCAAATGCAGCGAGGCGCGCGCGTATTTTGATTTTGACATATTACTAAAACGTGCACGCTATAAAACGAGGCACGCAAATCTTAATAGGAACAGGTCCAAGTACGACTGCGAATATGCGAATACAACCATCAGTGCGAAATATGAATACAACTATCAGTGCGAATATGAATAGTTGTATTCGAGTGCAAGTTTGAGTATTCGAATCTGAATACGAGTGTGACGAGTGTAACGAGTGTGTTTGTGTGTGTGTGTGTGTGTATGTGTCTCAGCAATAGCCGTATATTTAGTATTTTATTTAACATTACACATTAAAATTAATTGTTGCACATTGATTTAGTGCTCACGCTGCCTCATAAAAATCTTATGCATTTTCTGTTATGCACTTCAAATGGCATCGCGTGGGCGTTGTCAACGTCTGTGTGTGCATTTCCTTATTGCTCATACGCTATGTAGTACAAGCTAGTTGTTTTTTTTTTTCATTTACAAATGCAATCGACTACAAATCTTATATATATACCACAATTGACACACAAATTGTCATATTCATTTGTTATACAAGCTGTAATTTTGATTGGAGTAAATAAACAGTTAATATTCAATTTATTGAGCTGTAAAAAAGCACTTACTTTATTAAAATATGTCATATATATAAATTATTCAATAATCAGCAAAAGTTATCCAAACATATACAAATTGTGTGTAAGTCTAACCATCTTTATTAATAAATAAATATTTTTTCTAAGTAGCTCCTCAATTTATTTTATATCCTGTTTGACAATTCTTCCAGTTGAATCCGGCATTTTGGCTTACTCACCGTTTCAACGTTCTGACCCAGACTCAATGTATAATTATAGCTTAATAGACATCATTTTTAGAGTGTGTGTGTGTGAGTGTGTGTATTTGGGAACAAGTTTCACATTTTTGTCATTAAATCATGGCATAAAAATAAAATTGCTTATCGCACAAATCAGTTCAAATTCTTTTTTGGATGATTTTCTCATCGTTTGCTCATACAATAACAGAACTTTAACAGCTGCTTCAACATCAAGAGCAGATATGCAAAGAGAAAGAGAGAGAGAGAGAGAGAGAGAGTGAGATAGCTTGAGGGATGCCATAAACTTGAACTTGATTGGATTTGTTAAGCAAATACAATATAAATTGATGGTCAAACTTATCTAATTTTACTATCAAAGCGATTATCAAGCTCCCTGTCAAAGTGACTGCGAGCGTGTGTACAACTGTGTGTGTGTGTGAGTGTGTGTATATATCGAAGCACGCTTTCTAACCGACTCTTGGCTAATTAATTAATATTTTATGATGCCGCTGCCGCTGCCGCTGCCGCTGCCGCTGCTGACGCTCTGCAAACAAAGCAGCGGGGCATTTGTTGAGCAGCAGAAGAATTTGAAATTCATTTAGTTGTTGGATTTATTTGCGAGCGAGGAATTTCGGGTGATGATATCATATGATAATAACGCAACAACAACAAAATATAATAATAACAATGCGCTGAGCGAATGAGAGAGAAAACATTTGCTTAACCATCGCAGCAGGTGTTTCTCTCTGAGACTTGGGTTTTAGGTTTTTGGGGCTCTTTTCCAGTTCGAAGCGCTGTTCACAGCATGCCATAAAATGCTTTTGCTTAATAAATAAAAAAATTAATTTTTATGAAACGTGTTTAAACAAACCACAAAGATTGATTGGCCAGATAAGATGCAGTCTAAGCCAATACACACACACACACAAGCACACACAAACACACACACACCTGCTAAGCTTATCAAAGAAATGTGCCAGAGAAGGCTCTTTTCGCCTGCGTCACAATTTTGTAGTCCAAGTTTTTTTGGCAAAAAAAAAGAGATAATAAAATAAACGGTTGTTTGTTGCCAACGAGGCTGGCGCTGCGCTGTCTGCCCCGTTGATCGTTTGGCATAGTTCAAAAAGCAAACATTAAATAGTAAACAACTTTCATGATGAATCAATGCGCTATATTTAAACTCTTTCGGTCAACAATTTACTTGGCTGCTTTTTTCGGGTTTTATTTTGTTGTTGTTTTCTTTTTGGCTCTTTCTTAAGTTGGCTAATGATATATTAAAAGCCACAATTAGTGATTACTGTCACACCCAGAACCGCATTGTTTTGTCAATAGTACAATTTATTGTTGTTATTGTTGTTTGTACAGCTAATGGATTTATTGGGTAAACAGCTGTCGCATGTTAAACATTTGTCAAAAAATTCCATACAGGTTTGTCCGCAATCAAAACAGCCCAACTGGCACCGCATCGCCAACATCCATCAGTCCAATCGATCCGACAGACAGACAGACAGACGGACAGGTCCATCGGACTTTGTTTGCCTATTTTCAAATTGATATGCGCTGCTAGTTTTCAAAATTGTGGTTTCTGATACCAGACAAATTGGCAGCATTGAGGCAGAATCAAGGATTTCACATGCGGATATCTATGTTTTTCTTTAATTTTGAATATTGGCAGAGAATGCAAAAAATATTAATTTGCTTGACTGAACTTGTTGAAACCACTACAAATTAATAATAAGCCAATAAATGTAATTTAATATTGATACCTGAATTAAGCCCGTAATAATTTGCGCGTTTGAATATAACAAAACTTTGTGAAATTAATTAATTATAATAATAATTGAAAGCTTTTAATTTACGCTGTTAATTTGAAGTGTTTACTTTCAGCTTAAGATAATAAAATTACTATTCTCACTTAAGCTTATAACAAAACAAATTATTTGTAATCGAAAATTTCATGCCCTGCATTTTATTCAACATTAAAGCGGGCCAAACATCAAGTTCGTTGCCTAAGTCTTTTGTAAGTCATCATCATTAACAGCTGCAAGAACCACAGTAAACAACAGGAATAACAACAGCAATAACAACAACAACAACAGCAACTGTCACTAAGCCCCCGCTAAGCTTCACTTTCAACTGTTTTCTAAAATGGGAAGCACAAAATAAACAAATAAAGAAATAAATAAACAGTAAAAAAAAGAACAAAAAGAGCAAAAATTAACAAACACTCAGAACAGAAATTCCTTTCGTTTGCCTGTGGTTGTTGTTGTTGTTGGTATTGTGACCAGAATTAATGCTTTGCGATAGCAAATTTAATTTATTACGATAATTTTTCATTTTTGTCAACGACAACAACAACAACAATATCAACAACAACAACAACAGCAGCAGCAGTCGCACTCGTTGCTGAAATTTGAGCGCTGGCCAAGTTCGAGGACGCAGCTGGCAGCAAAGGCAAAACTGAAATTGACACTGCGACAGAGACAGAGACCCTGCCGAAGCATGTGTGTGTGCGTGTGTGTGTGTGTTTGTGTGTGTTTTGAAGACGGGCGCGATAAGCGCGACTAATAATGGCTAATAAGCCATTAAAAAGGCATAAATTGTTTTGTTAGCCCATCTCTTAATAAATTCCACATGAAATTGCCCCGCGTTGATCCTCAGTTTGCCACTTGCTGCACTGCATCCATTTTGCTGCCTCTTTCTTTCACTCTCCATCTCTGTCTTTGGAGTTGCCACTGCGACATTGTCGCCCAAGCATTTCCCTTAATTTATGTTAATGGACGCTCCGCTACAAATTGCAATGCCCTTTTGTGTCTTCTGTTGACTTTTGATACCGCGCATAATGCATGACATCAAAGGGTGTTTAATGTTTAAGTGAAAGGCAAGTCATCAATTATATTATACATTTTGCAACATTTTTATTAACTTAAGCTGACAAATATATAACATTCAACAACTGTACGCATTATATAAAATATTTCTACTAAGTTCGCCATACTGGTTCAGATATGAATTTAGAACATTGCAAATGGGTTTTATAAAGGCTTAAAACATGTATATTTTTGGCAGTCAATCGGAGCAGAATCGTATTACTATATTATATTACTGTAATAACAACAATTGGTCGAAATATGAGCTTTTGTATTAATAAGTTTTTCCATCATCGTAATTAGACTTTTCTATCAAACAGCTGCCACTGAAACAATCAGCCAAATGAAAAATGAAAAATTTATAAACAATTTTTATTTAAAAAGAACAAAATTGTATTATAAAATTAAACGAAAGTTAACATACAGCTTCCCAAGAGCTTGGCCCTAATCTATTGTTATTTTCGGAGAGAAAATCAGATCATTATATATATATTTTCAGTGGGAACAGCTGAGCCCCAATTAGCCAGTCTCATATTAACTATTATCATGCATAAATTTTTTGATTTATGTATTATAGTCAATAAAAATAATGTTACCTTTTATGAGAGGCTAATAATAATTAAGATGAAATTATTGTTATTACAATAAAATGCAATCATTTAAAAATCTATATATAATTAAATATTTTACAGTAGTATTAATATAAAAATTGCATTTATTTATTCATATTTATTATATTTTATTACTGGGCATTTGTTAGTTGTGCTGATTCGGTTTTTTTTGCATGCTTACTGGTTTCTTGCATATCACTGTGAGTTGATTTTTAATAAATTTTCATTTTCGCTTGGTGTGGATTTATTTTTTTATTTGTTTGCTGCTTGCTTGCTTTTGCTGTTGTTGTTGTTGTTGTTGTTAGCTGCAACTGTTGTCCAATGGGATGCGTTGAGGTCTTCGGCATTTTGTCGGCATTTTTGTCTTTGTTCTGCTGTTGGCTGCTGTTGCTTTTTGTGTTTAATCGATTGTTCATTGTTTTGTTGATGGCTCGCAGTAGTTGTTATTGTTGTTGTCGCTGTTGTTGCTTTTCGGTGGGGGCTTAATGTGGCAGCGGCATTTATTATTTCGACATTCTTAACGAACTTCGAATTTATGAGTTAATACAATGCAAGCGAATACAAAAATACACACGCACTCAGCGATTACTCGCATAAATGCGATATATATATATATATAGATATATTTATATAGATATATATAAAAGTATCCACGCATTCAATTTGTTTAACCGGTCGAATGATCCTTGCCCATAAGCAGTTAACTGCTGAAATTTCTGTTTCATAAATTACTCACTTAATTGCCCATTTGCACTTAATTTTTTAACATTCAAACTGGCAGTCGCATCGCAGACTTTCGTTAATTAAGCTGCCAATCTCTGGCAATGCGCATACGCAGCGTGGGCTCAGCCTCATCTCGCACTGCGAATCTTCGCATACCGTCGTGATTTTGTATTGAGAATTGCTCATTTCTTGCTGACCTTGTCAAGTTTCAATCAGTTAACGATAGTTCTTGATATTAACAACTAATGGTGCCATTAACTATTGGGACTCTCTTCTGGTATGCATTACTTAATAAATATAATAATCCAATTAAGTCGCTGCTCTAAAGTTCTGGGCCATTAATCGTAGCTCTCTTTTGGAGTCTCTTTAATAACGAATAAATAAATTGTTAAAAATAAGGAAATGTAGTGCTTATGACTTAATAGAACCAGCTGCAGCTGCCACTTAAGCCGCTTGCACCTTGGGGCATTTGCTATGTGAGGAATGCATATATAAAAAATTTTAGTTTTTTTTAAAGGGTTTTTCCTACATGCAAATAGGCCTGCAATTATATTCAAATTAGCGGTATCTGCCCACCCATTTGCCATGGCGTGCCACAAAATCATGCCACATACCACATACCACATGCCCCATGCCACAGAGCCGCAGAGTCCAGCCTCAATTTCGTTCAGTTCCAGTTCATCTTGTGGCGACCGTGGCAAGCATTTCAAAAAGCTTCGACTGCCCGCTAATTAGGAAATGATTTACTACGCGGACATTTGCTTTATGCCACAACCAAACACACACACACACAACAATACAAAGAAACAAGAGGAGGAAAGAGAGAGAGAGAGAGAGATAGGGGGAGAGCGAGAGCGAGAGAGCGATTTGAAGGAGTATAAGTGCCAGTAACCACCCAAAAAGTCTGAAAAGACCAAAACAAACCACGGGAGACATGTTGGCCACCATGCAAAAAGGCGGCCAAAATGAGGCACAAGGCAATAACAATGCCAACAACAACAACAACAGCCACACGAAACACAACAACAACAATGAACAACCAACAATTTTCAGACATAAAACATTTTGTTGTTGCTGTTTTGCTGTTCTTTTTATACTCTACTCTTGGCGACGATAAAAAAGTATATTTGTTTTGTATCTGAAGAAAACGTGAAACTTTAAATTATATTTGTATAAATCTGCCTTAGGGACAATGTGGGTATTTTTTAATGGACCTATAAAATACATACAGTTTAAATAAATAAAGATATATCACAAAAATAGCAATAAAAATATTAGCTTTAAATTATTATGACTGCTACAAAATTTCAATTTCACTTAACTCAATAACAATAATAATTGTTAAAATATTATGTTTTTATTTTGGTTACAATAACAATACAAAGCATTTATATTCGATTATTACAGAGTACAAATTAGTCGTTTATTTCGTAACTTAAAATTTATTTAAGTTTTTGTACATTTTGGTGATAAGGCAGAAGGCAGCACATTTAGCTTGGCCACATCATCAACATCATCATCATTCTTATTATGGTCATTATTAGCTTGCTGCGTGTGTGGTGTGATCAGTGGCCAGTTGGCTGCTCCTGCTGCTGCTGCTGCTGCTCCTTGAGATCAACTCTACTAGCCACACATACACACACACATACACGAACGCATACACATACATGTGTGTGGGACAGAAGGGAACACAAACGAATACACAAAAAAACAAGCAAACCGAAAATTATTAATTATAGTCACGAAAGGAAATAAAGATTTCATTTCAACAGAATGCAAAGGCCCGCACAGGCCGACTACAGCTACAACAACAACAATAACAACAGTAAAAACAACGATTGATGAAGCACTGCAGTATTTCTCACAGTGCAGCAGCAGCAGCAGCGTTGGCAGCAACAGGCAGCCGCGGGGCCTAAAAGGATTATAAAAAAGTTGTCGAAACAAGCCATTGGCAAACAGAAACAGAAACACACAAAACAACAACAACAACAACAACAACAACCACAACAACAGCAGCAACAACAAGAACAACAACATCAACGGCAACATTATTAAGAAATTAAGTAATTTCTTTTTTATTTATGCTCCACGAGTTTTACTTTAGATTATCTCTCGGAGCCGTTCGTTCGTTTCATCGTTCGATCGTTCACAAGATGAGGCCACATAAAAGGTTGGCTCCCTTCGCATAACTGCAGCTGTGTCGATCCCAACTGGCCGCCAATCTGTGGCAGCTGCTGCTGCTGCTGCTGCTCCTCCTCCTCCTGCTGCTGGCTGTGTGTATGTGAAATTTATTAACGATTTTTTTATATGATTTTTTTGATTTTTATTTTGGCTTATGTCTCATTTTGGTTTGGGTTCTTTTTTGGTTTTTGTGATTTGTTTTTGTTTTTTTTTTTCTGATTTCTCATAGTCAAGGTGTGCGCATAGACACTTTGGGTGTTGGCCAGCAGCAGCAGCAGAAAAAAAAATGTTTCGGCTTTTATTGTTTTTTCATGTCAGTCTTCATATTTGATGAAATAATTTTTGCCAATTGGGTTCCATGAAAGACCTGCCGCCTAAGTGGAGCTAATTTGTTTGCTGCGAAAATATTTGAGACGCGCTAATAAGCCGCATAAATTTGTTGTGTGTGTCCGTAGTTGTGTGTGTGTGTGTGGTTGACGGGCTGATTAGCAATTTGTGGTTAGGATGTGGACCACACACATGCGGAAATCAGCATTCATCTCGCATATACACATCAATTTATTTAGTTGCCGTTGAAAGCCAAATAAGTTTACTCAATTCGAAAGACTTAGGCCACAAACTTGATGGACAGTAATTGCTTCAGTTTGTGCAAATATAAATGCAATCTAAATTGCACAACATTTTGCAATGTGCAATAAGCAAGTTAGTTAAGCAATAGCATTGATAAAATAATAATTTATAAGCCAAGATATTGCCATATTATTATAGCCATAAAACAGTTAAGTCAGAGCTATTTTTATTTCTTGATCAATTCAGTTATATATTTTGAAGCAAAATTAAATTAACTATTTCTTGAGCAGAATTTAATTTTAGTTTATATATATAATTTTTAAAGTTTAACATGAGCTTTTGTAAAACTTTAAATATTTTCTTATTATATTTAATTTAAATGTTTTTTGCATATTTTTTGAATAATGCATGATTTAATATTTATTTTAATATTATATTAAATTCCGAAAAGTTGTTCAATGTCACAGCTAGTTTTGCTTGTTTTCGCTGCCACCAAAGACAATATCTGTACTTGTTCAAATAAAATCTCACATACAACTATGTTTATTTTATTTTTTGTGTGTAATAACAATGTGATCTATTCATTGGTGCGACGCTGTCAGCTTTTTGAAATTTGCGCCGCGGCGTGCCAAAAAGTATCGAAGCGTGTGGCGATCGCAGGTCTCAGATCTCAGATCTCAGTTCTCTCAGATCACAGATCAGCGTTGTCAGTTGTCGGTTGTTAGTAAATGGCTAAAAACAAATTGAAAAAGCCAACAGCGGCAGATGAAGATGAAGATGAAGATGAAGTGATCGCACACACATCACAGCACAGCACAGCAGGCACAGAATGATCATAATGATCATTCATCATATGCATATGTTGTGCGCAGTTTTCATTGGGCATTCGCTGCGTGCCAAGCAAATAACAAATAAAAATGTCTGTATTTCACCAGCATCCAGAGAGATGCCACAACTGTGCTATACGAAATATGAAAATGATACTCATATGAATTTTAATGATTTGTAATGCCTGTCAGCTCCCTCTTCTGAAGCTCTTCTGGAGCAACCAATTCAAACAGCACGAGCAGTGTCGATCAAGTGATCGATATTATGCCAAATTTCGCTAAAGATCGCCTCTTCAGCGTTCATGCTCAAGTATTTGTCTTTCGTAAGAGACTCATTTGCAATTTTTGGGAGTAATGAACAGCTTGGTTCTTTGATTTGATGTATCTGTGTTTGTTGCCAGCCCAATTTTAAGTATAAGTTAAAGCAATAATTTTTAATTTGTATTAATTGATTTAATGTGTGTTAATAACTTATAAAATTATAACAAAAATAAAAATCAATGTAATCAAAGTAGTTTTATAATAATTATCAGGTACTTTCCAACTATTTAATATTTTTGTATAACTATTATATGCATCGAATTTAGACCAATCTATATAAATATGCCTGCGATCAGTTCTTTAAATTTATATTGATATTTGTATGTCATCAAATTGACTACGATTTGCAATATTAGCCAATCTTTCTGAATATTTGATCATACCAAACATGGATTTATATGCTATTTTTCCTCGAATTCGAATGACTTTCTCTAAATAAAAAATAATCTTAAATTGACCTATTTTTAGCTGTAACTATTTTGGTCTAATGCTCATTAACTTTTTAATAATGTGAAAATAATAATAATAAAAATAACAATAATTAATAATAGAACTCAGATAATTAGAAGCGTAACCCAAATACTTCTACATAAAGCAAACTTCTAACAAAAAAATAATTAATAAAATCTAAAATTGTCTGTCAGCATCAATTGTTACCAAATTTCAATTGAATCAGTCCTAAGAACTTTAATGCAAAGTTATCAATAATAAGCAAAAACAATGAAATCATTTTTATAATAGTTAAGTGTAAAAAGCTGATGAAATATGAGCAATGATTTGAAGTTCAATGGTGAGTTCAGTGTGTACAAACTGTTCACTCGCTGTCAGTCAGTCAATCAGTCTATCAGTCAGTCATTCAGTCAGTCAACTTGTGGGCTAATCCGCAATCAACGCGAATGCGGCGATTTCTAATTTGCCAAAGGTGCGCCTCGCGCTAACAACAACAACAACAGCAACAAAAACAACAAGAACAACAACTAATAAATAATAACAATAATAATGAAATTATTTATGCTTCAATCAGGGAACTCAAAACGATCGCCAGTCAGCCAGTCAGTCCGTCATTTAGTCAGTTAGTCAGTCAGTCGCAGACAGCGTGTCGCTCCCAGCCCTTGAACAATTGTTGTTGCTGCCTCCGTACTTTACCCCGTACAACCCCTTGAACACACCGCTCCCCTTCCCCTCTCTGTAGCCCAGCGCCTTTGTAGTCTTCAATCGGCTCGCTCTCGCTCATTTTCAAATAATTAATAACAATAATTTGCAGCACGATAAGAATTGAATTGAATTCCATTAAAGGCGCAAAATGTATTGAGCTGTCGCCTGGTGGTCCCTCACACAAGCTGCTGGGGTGGGGAGGGGCGGGCGTGCGCTGAGGCACTAGGGGTTAGGGGCGTGTCAGCCCAAATGAACAACACACGATGTCTTGGCACAAAAAACCAACAACAACAACAACAACAACAACAGCAGCAACGAGTTTTCAAGCCCCGCTTTGGATTCATGTTGAAGCACTTTTTTTTTTGTGGCTTGTCTGTTTATCTAGATTAAACCCTCGCGGCAAGGCACACACATACACACAGAAGAAAAAAACTACAGTTCATTATTGAAATCGTTGTGTTGAGTTTTTTGTTTTTTTTTGTGTATATGTTTTTTATTTGTGTATTTTTTTGGCTGCTGTCCGTGTAGCATTCGCAGCTAGACATTTTGGCATTTCATGAGAGTCTCATTGTCAGTCTCGCCACAGCTCAAGTCGATAGCCAGACTGAAGTCTCGAAGACGCCAAAGAATCGAGAGTCTGTGTGTGCTTGGCCTGGCTTTGCTTTTGGCCTTTTTTCTTATATTTTATTTTTTTTTTTTTGCTTTTGGCTTTGGCTTTGGCTTTTGTCATGGCAGACATGTTGGCAACGCCAAATGTTTTTCAGCCTCGCCTCGAGCAAAAGCAGCGAATATAAAGATGTACACGAGGTACGATCGAAGAGCTATTGTCTTTACACACACACAAACACACACTCTCATATGTGTGTGTGTGTGTGTGTGTGTGTGTTTGTCTATAAAAATTATGATGATCAGCGATAACTTAGCGCTGTGTGTTGGCAATTATAAGTCTGTATGCCAGTACTCATCTATTCAATTTTGTTATTATTAAATTGCTATGATTTATCATTAATTATAGAGATTTCTTTAAATGAAAATGTTCAGTTTTAACGTAATTGCACATTGTTATTGAGCATAATGTGATTAGAGCGGCAAATTCTTAACATAAATATTACTCAACTAAAGTGAATAATATTTCAACATAAACTCTGGTCAAATGTGCCATAATTATACAAATATCGTTATTTTTTTTAGAAGAATAATATTACAATTAATATTTGCTAGCTAAAATAGAATTTGTTTTGTGAAAATGTAAGATTGCTTTATGTTCTCTAGAAAATAAAGAAATTTTAACAAGTGAATAATATATATTTATATTTTATATTCTTAAAACTTTGAAAACGTTGATGTGATTGTCATGAGTTAGGCGACATTCAAGAAAATAATATTTGTGGCTTAAAGAATTATTTTCAGAATATCGGAAAAAAGTTGATCATAATTCGCAAGAATTTTTTGTATTTATAAGAAACCAAAGACAAAGTTTTCTCACATTCGTGCAAGAAGCACTCTAATAATATATATATTATATTTATTTTTTATCCTCATTAATTTCATAATTTATTATATAGTCAAATTTAGAGCTGAATACTTTTCGAGTCACCCACGATGCTAGTTATATTACATTGTATCTTCTGCCAGCTGCGCGGGTGTTTTTTTTTTCTCATCTACATATATATGTGAATATACATATATATGTATTATTTGTGTGCTCATGTAACTCTTTGGCCAGCCCCAGATTGCCCCTATGGCAATCGGAGTCGCTGCCGCTGCCGCTGTCGCAGTCTCACTGTTGCAGTTGCAGCAGTTGCAGTCGGGGTGGTCCAATTGTACTTGGACTTGAACGATTGGCTGGCTTTGGTTTGTTTTGTTTTGGCTTTGCGTTTTTCGCTTTGGCTTTTTGGCCGGTTGCTGCTCACGAATTGCATTAAAATTGTAATTTTCAGGCAGCGCGCAAAGTTCATGTCAGACATTATGTTGGGCCACAGAATTGTAGGAGGTACACGTTTGGCTTTTTGGGGGCCTACTCGTTCTTGTTCTTCTTGTTGTTATTGTTGTTATTGTTGTTGTTGTTGCGGTTGCAGTTGCCGCGTTGGCTGGCCCGGCTCAATTGAGGAGCCATGTGACGGCCATTTTGGTTGTGCCGGGGCAGACAAAAGGCACGACGATTTCAACGCTTTGTCGTGTTCTTTGTGCTATTGTCAGTCCGAGTGTCCTCTTCCCCCACCCCCACCCCCCCCCCCCATCCGTACTTACTGTCCTTCGGCTGTTGCACTTAGAAAAACATGTGTCTTAGTATTTTGAAATTGGATTCTAAAATCCTTGTCGACTTTGCCATTAGTGCTTTTGTTCTTCTTTAGATATAGTTTTGAAAGTAATTCAATTTAGATTTGAGGATTATTTCTTACATTTTATTTATTAGTTACTTAATGTTCATTCATATTAATATTACTCTTATCAATAAAAAATAGAATACTTTAATTAAAAAAATGTTATTATAAAGATTAACTAAAAAAAAATCATTGAAATATTCCAATAATTTCTCCTTACTTACTTGGAAATACACCACAATTTGTAAAATTTGGAAAGCTTTAAATAATTTCTTAATATTTTTATATTGGCACTCAGTGTCTGAAGTATAAAAATTCTTGCATTTTTGTAAGTCACTTTTTTGTAATTTTTTATTCATCAGCTTCCTTATATCTGACATATTATAATATTTTCTCAGATTTCAATTGACTACATTTTTTATCGTAAAATAAACTTAGCCCATTTGCAAAATTCTAAGGATTTTTTTGAGTGTGGTCTCTCACGAGATCAAGTACAAGCGTTCTTGAGCTTGGACTTGGACTTGGAGTTGCGAGTTGCGAGTTGGGGAGTTGAAGTTGGACCGAAAGTAATTTATTTCTTTATTGTTTTACGAATTTACAATGCAACTGGGGAACAAGGCAAACTTGGCAACGCAGCCATAACAATCACGCCGCAGTTGTTGTTGTTGTTGTTGTTGCTGTTGCTGTTTGCTGTTGCGTGTTGCATTTGGGGTGACCACCTTGACTGCCAGTTGCAGGCAAACACACACAAACACACACAAACACACACAACCACACACACACTGAGAAAGAGAGAGCCTGTGGGCAAAATACACACACAAAGTCAACTTTCTGGCTGAGGCTCATCAGTGTCAATGCTTGGGCAAACAACCAGTCGATGTCTGCTTCGTCGTCGCCTCCTCCTTGGTGTGTGGTACGCATGCGCCCAGCAGCGCCCCAAGGAATGCGTTGCACGAAATGCAAAATGTCAGCAACGGCAAACGGCAAATGGCCCAATCGACTGCAAGTCGGCAGGACTTCAACTCCAACTCCAATTCCAATTCCAACTCCAGCTTCAGCTTCAGCTCCAACTACGATTCCGATTTCGAGTTGCTTTCGATAGCTTTGCCACGCTACTCGCCTTAACATTCCATGAGTCGCCTGGAATTTCCTTTGTTTTCTGTGAGAAATTTCCAGCCAACACATAAATTGTCGTAGGCGCAAGCGGACTCCAACATTTGCGCTCCAACTGCAATTCCAGCTCCGCACAACAACTTTCAGTTCTCCCCCGAAAATTCTCGCCAGCTTTTGCAGCACTTTATTGTCAACACTATGCAACAGCAGCTTTGATTTTTTTCAATAAAATATTGTATTTTATTTGTTATGTGGTAAGTATATATTTAATATTTTAATATATACTTTTAAATAAAATATAGTATTTTATTTTATATGTGGTAAGTATATATTAAATATTTTAAGCTGCTAAAACTGTACGAAATAGTTTTTATCAAAAGTATATTTATATATTTTATTGTTATATGTACATTTTATCTATATATATTTTTAATATATTTATATTTATATATTTTATTTTTATATGACAATTTATTTATTTATATTTGTTTGAAAAGTGCTAAAAGTAAAAGATAGTTATCAAAAATGTTTGCTTTAAATTCATCACTAAATTTTTGTTTGTGTCAATTAAGTAAGTTATATTAATAATAGATATACATTAAATATGAAAGATCGGTTTTTTTTTTAAATTAAACAGAATTTTTTAAACTTTTTTATAAGAAAATCAGATTTTATGCTATTTTATATATAATTTTATTTATTCCATTCGGATTCCATATGTTTTCTTCGATTAGAAAAATTAATAATTATCAAATACTAAAAAAAATAACATTAGTTATTTATTCCAATGTTTTTTGCATTTTAATCCTATAAATTTGTTTGCTGTTAAGATAAAAATAGTTAACGAAATTTTGCAGTCGAGTGCAAACAGATGCAGTGCAGTTGTTATTGCTGTTCTTTGCTGTTGTTGCTCTTGTCAACGTGTGATGAGAAGGGGAAAGCGGCGAGGAAGCGGCGAGATGGGCAGAACGGTAGATTGGTCGATCGGTGGCGATCATCAGTGCTGGCATTTAGACAATTAAAATACTTCAAGTGCTTGTCTTTCGCTCAACGTCACATTTTGTTTATTTATGTGCATTGATTTGCCTGGTAGCTTATAAATTTTCGTTGGCCAAACAATGAGCAGCAGTTGTTGTTGTTGTTGTTGCTGTTGTTGCTGCTGTTGTTGTTTGCCAGTTCGTTGCCTAAGTCTTTCGTTTGTTTGCATTGCTTTATTTGCGAAAGGCGCTCAAAGTCTTGCCGCAGCGGCAGCAAAAATTCGCAATTCACAATTCGCATTCAATTTTCGCATTCATTGCGCTATTTTTAGCGCCCTCGCCACTTACACAATTCGTTTACATATTAAATACAAAAAGATAAATAACAACAATAAAAAAAAATTCATAGAGCTTCAATTGTTTATTCAACTCAATCAAAATTCCTAGGAAAAAATTCCAGAGTTGTATCATTTACAAGTTGCCAGCACTTTGCGCCCGATCATTCAATAAATTGGCACTGTCAGCCACTCCAAGCCCAATCCCCTCGCGCCGCCAAAACCTTAACCCTACAACCAACCATCGGTTATTACTCAGTAGTACTTGGTCATGACAACACTTTAACTAACTGCCTGACAAATGCAGCAGGCAGTATAATTTTTCAATTAGCAAATGATAAATCAAACTAACACCCCAACAAGAAGCCGAGTCACTTGCGACAATATTGCAATATTCAATTCAGCCTTTAGTTTACATTAGTTCAGGCAACAACAAAGTAAAATAAAGTTGCATTTTAATTACGCATTAAGCTATAAAAAAAAAAATTATAAGTAAATGAACAGCTTTTTTGTTTATTTGCAAATTGAAAAACAAAAAATACTCTAACAAATATCAATTTAATTGACTTATCTGTGAACCAGAAAATCTTCAATGTGGTAGTTGAACAAGTGAAATAATGATTAGTAATATGCAATTAATGCAATTGCACATTAAAAAAGGTGAAATAAGATTTTGCCTTGGAGAAATTTTATTTCCTGTGATTAATTCATTTGCGACAACTAAATTAATTACAGGTAAAATAATTGAAACTTTGTAGAAATTATATAGTGATTAACACTTAAAAAATGTGAATTAAGATTTAGACTTAGAGAAATTTTACTTACTGTGTCTCAAAAGAGGCAAACAAAAATAATTACAAGTAAATAATGGAAACTTAAAAAAAAATGTAAATGTGATTATAGCAAAATATGTGAAATAAGATTTTGCATTAGAGAAATTTTATTTCATTAGCGAAACTAAAATAATTACAGATAATAAATAATTTAAACTTAGAAGATATATAAAAATAATTATATAT
The DNA here is from genome assembly GCA_035042345.1 of Drosophila fungiperda. Taxonomy (NCBI): domain Eukaryota; kingdom Metazoa; phylum Arthropoda; class Insecta; order Diptera; family Drosophilidae; genus Drosophila; species Drosophila fungiperda. The sequence continues at coordinate 5,323,294 of JAWNLM010000145.1, read as the reverse complement.
ATATATCAAAATTCTTTAACATATTTTCATGTCATGCATTAAAGTAAAGTTGTATCAGATCCTTTCTTTGCTATTGAAAATCTAAAAATCGATTTATTTTTAAGTCTTAATGCCCATTATTCGGCCTGTTACTCTATGAATCCTACTTTTTTCAACTCTCTTCGATATGGATACATTAAGCTGGTTATAAATACACATACTGTGGAGCTGGGAAATTAATAACATCGTTAAGTTCAAGTCGATATCACCAAATTTGGAATAGAATTTCTACAGTCATCAAATTCGGAAGCCAGCTTGCTGTGGTTTTTTTTTTAATATTTTGTTTAAATGATTTTCAAGCCACGCCCAGCCTTATTTTTAGTAATACCAATTGTAGAACTTACAGGCCTGTCCTCGCTTACAAATTGAGAGGATAACTTACAAATCATTAAGAAACTCCTTTTAGGATTAGTAAAAATTCATATATTCGCATCTACTCATTACTAAAACATATATTTTCCAAAGCTGTAGTGCAAGGTAAATTTTCAATGATCGATTATCAATGATCTACTCGCCCAGAACAGCTGGTTTTATACTGTTAACAGAGTATTTTGCAGTCGTCTATGCACATTATAATAACATTCTCAATTATTGTAATCGAAGTTACTTTAAATGTGGAAAAGGCCAAACCCTTCAATCAGTCTTAAATGCGATTAATAATAACGATTATTAATTGTAGCGTAGACAAATCTCAATTGCAAACGATCTAAAGTTGACTTTTCTGCCTTTGGCATTTGGTATAAAGCTGATTAATTGTTTTGTTTATATTTTTTTGTTTTATTTTGATTTTATTCAGCTTACATTTGCAATTGCAGCAACTATTTTGCAACTATGCAACAATATGGCAGACATTCGCTTCCGTTTGCTGTGCAAAAGAGTTGGCCAAGAAAGTTGCCTCATTAGATGGAGTCAGCTTATATGTTAATGCCACAGACTGTGGACCTGTGGGGTCTTAATACTCTTTCTACTCCTTCTGGCTGCTGCTCGTTACTCGATTAAGTGGCAGGTGCTCGTTGCTGCCTCTGCTGCTGCTGCTGCTGCTGCTTGTGCTGCTGCTCGTTGCCTGTTAGACATTAATCTGTGTGGCATTTAGTTACGCTTTAATAAGATTTGTTTTTTTTTTCTTGCTGCTTGGCGGGGGGGGCGAGTCTCTGGCGAAAGCAAAACTTGCAGCTTAAGCCGAGACTGAGACAGCTGAAGCAGACAAAGCGTCGCGGCTTTTGGCTTGCCACATAGGCACTGCCTGTCTTTGGCGCCCCATTTTTGCATTCGCTCATCTGTCTATATACGTATATGTATGTGTGTGTGTGTGTGTGTGTGTGCTTGCTAAAAATACCATAACTGGTCAATACCCTGAAACTGAGAGTATATTTGCATCCATCACAATATACTTTTTTAGAACAGAAAAAATTAGAGAATTTTAAAAAGAGAAATTAAGTACAATCGTTGTTAAAAAACAGATTATTTTTTAATTCGAAATACTTATAGATTTTTTAAGTATATGCACCTGAATCGAAAGCTTAAAGTTACTCAGATTCGATATTTTATATATATATTTTAGAACAACCATGAAACTGATTATATTGGTCTGGAATTCCGTGATATATATATATATATAAGTAGGCTAACAAGTCCCGATAATTATTAAACGAAGAAGTTCATTAAGTAAATCCATTTTAATTAATCAATTGATTAATTGTGGTAATTTTTTTTAGTTAGATAAATAAATTTCATCTTGTTTATGCTATATCTACATCTATATCTATATTTTTTTCTAGTAGAGTATTTTTACTTTCAGTGTAGCTTCAGCTTACACAATTCTGATGGAAATTCCAAGAATTGTGAGTGTAAAGTAATTGAAATTCGAGTTGGAAGTATTAAGTTCTGCACAACGATTAAAGTAACAACTGAAAGACACAAATGCGACAAATATGTCGAACAGAGAAATTCCTGTGGCTGCACAATAATAATAATAATAATAATATCGTTCTAACGATCGGGTGCTAAACTAATTAATGCGCAACTCGAGACATGGTTCTATACGGCCTCGACATAAATTAATATAAACATACATATATACATAAATATATATATGTCTGCAAGCCAAGTAACCAAAATTCAAGAACTAAAGTAAAAAAATAAAAATAACTGCAACTGTTGCCAGCCTACGGGGCACTCAAGCTGTTCCTTTTGGACACTCCAATTCCAGCTCCAACTTCAACTTACAACCCCTTGCCCCTGCCCCCAAAAACTCCACTCAGAAGATACAATGGCGATGATTTGCCAAGATCTGGATCTTTACATTCATATATATATATATATATCCACAGCGGAGCAGCAATTCATTCATATTTGTATTTACTTAACTTGCCGATGTTGATAAACATGATGATGATGATGATGGTGATGATGATGCTGTTGTTGGTTCTGGAGATGCGATAATGACTCAGCAACTTCTGGCGGCACAGCAAGTGATTTTTTTCAACTTTTTTTTGTTATTATTATTATATACATATATATATATATGTTTTTTGATGCTCTCATATGTTTTATGGGACGCCCGTTGCAGTGTAAATGGAGTTTCGACAGCCTAATTGGAGATCAACGCAATATAATTGTCTGCTGCTGGCATGATGACGATGTTGATGATGTTATTGTTGATGATGATGATGATGATGATGATGAAGTCGTGGCCCGAGAACAGGTGAATGAATTTGTGACAGCAGCACAAAGGCAAATGATGTATTGATAGCATCTGTTTTGGGAGCAGAAGCCGAATGCAGAAGCAGAAAGCAGAAAGCAGAAGCAGCCAACCAGTCAGCAGCCACAGCAGCCACAGCATCAGTCGCAGCGGCAGGACGTCTGCAACTTTTGACAGACTTTTTGTTGCCTTTTGTTGCACAGTTGTTGTTGTTGTTGTTTGCTGCTGCTGTTGCTGCCTCTTGTGTAAAAATGCCGACCCTTGTAAGCAGACCATGCAAACGGAGCAGCCAGCAATTGTGGCGTCTCTTTGAGTTGTCCATGTTAAATTGAATCCCATAAGCAGCATATAATTTATGAGTAACTTTTCCTTTTTGACTCAGTTTTTATGAGATTTAATGATGGTTTTATAGACCTTCCAGCTGTATTGTCTATTTTTATAGTAAATAAATTATTGGTCTTTTATTATTGTCTATCTTAACATTTTGATACACTCTTTATAAATTAAATGTCTTATATTTTTCATCATAAAAAATACCAATCTCAAGATTTATAAATATAACCATCGTTTTTCATAGTATTTAAACAAAGTTATCAAAATATAACTAAAAAAAACTTTTTTTTATATACACAAGTTATTTTTAGAGCGCATATACAATTTTATACTCTTTTTCTGCATTTTAAAAATATTTAACTAAGTGACCAGTTACAATAATTGCTTTTAATATATTCACAATCCTCTAAATTAACAGAAAAAAATTTGAAAACAAAAAAAAATTGAGATCCTTCGAGCCGGATTTGAACCAGCGACCTATGGATGTCTACACAAGGCAATTTCTCACTACAGTCCACCGCTCTACCAACTGAGCTATCGAAGGTCGATACGATTCGTGTGCCAAAACGCATACATAAGCAAACGAAATAAACTCGTTGAGTTATCAGTGAGCGCGAGTAGCGAATAAATCAAAACGGTACTCACGAGCGAAAGCTGCGTGAGTGCGATAGAGAGAGAACAGAAAGAGAGGGAATGTGCGCGCAAGCGAAGTAGCTTTACATACGCGCTTTGTGCAGCGACAGCAATGAACTTTTTTTCGCTGTGCCGTTTTCGTTGTTGTTTTTTTGGATTTGATTTTCTTTTGTTTTTCCTTTGTTTTCGTTTGTCTTTGCTTTTATCGGAATTTATTTTTTCGGCGCTTAGAAATAAATAAAAAGGTAATGTGACAAATGAACAACGTTGGCCACCTAGTAGGAAATGTTATGCAGCAAAATGCCAGCGTGAGTCATCCTAAACTGCAGGAGACGCTTGCGCCTACCTTCGCCTGTGGCCGACAATAACAACAACAACAAGAACAAGTGAGTGAATCATGCTGCAAGCGCGCAAAGCGAGCCACAAGGCAAATCTTTGGCCATATTGGCCTTATCAGAGAGGCAGGTGGCCGCTGAGCACTTGGCTTTTTGGCCCGGCCTAGAACAAACTACCGCAGCGGCGGCGCCTGGCAAAGTGTTGCTGATAAGCAAGAGATGCAAACACACACACACTCTCTCAAACTCACCCGAGCGAGGGATACTTAACAAACCAATTAGGATGCCAAAAAAAACAAAACATGAAAAAAGAAGGCAGCAAGCCATAAAAATAAAACCCAACCAGAGCAGCGAGCGGCAATATCAGTTAATCTATATATTGTATATGTACAGTAAACACTCTAAGCAAGGTACGCTTTGGTTTTAAAGCTGATTTTCAATAGGAATTGTAATAATAATCGGAAATTATTGAATAATTTAATACAAATTATAATATAATATTTATTAAAAAAATAAACTTAGAAATAATATTAAAATACATTTTAGTATACTTTTATAACATTTTATTAAAACCGTCATATGAATATGGAAAACATTTTTCATAATTAATTAATAAGGATTTTAAAAATTAAGGTGCATCTAAAAGGACTTCAAAACTCCGTAATATTCCAAAAGTTGTAGTAGACAAGTGTTCACTGTAGTCCATATAGCTCAAAGGTTAAGAGAAGCAGCAGAAGAAGGGTCGAGGAGCAGCAAGCGGAGCGAAAAAACTGACAGCTTACGGATAATTACTGACAAAAACACAAGAGGAGTTTGAGGATGAGGTCGAGGTCGGTGCAGAGATAGAGCTCTCTGAACTCAGAGGGGAGTAGTGGTGTGTTGGAGTGGGGGTAGAGAAGAGGTAAGCACCGTTGCGGCAATTTGTGTGATCCATTGAGTAAGGTAAAAGAGCCCTCTGGAAACTGCTGTGTGTTGTAGGATCGATTGCCCAAGCTGTCTTGTTAGATAAGAAAATGATTGCCCCTTTCTCATAGAGAATATAGAGAGAGAGAGAGGGAGAGGCAGTGAGTGCCCCGCGGTGAGGCTGTAATTTGCTCAGGTATCTTACAACAAATGTTCATAATTTTTAAGAATGACTCAAATAGTTTTTCCATTCGCCTTATCAAAGCCAAACGATCTTTTCTGACTTTTCGGTTTTGCTCTCTTGATGTTGGTATCAATTTCCAGCTATGATTGAATGAATCTTCAGTTTAACTCTCCACTTATGTGGGCGTCTTATCGCCCGGACAAAATCTACAAAATTGCCAAGGTTCCAAGAAAATTCTCTATACATTTTTTGACAATATTTTTCTTAGTTTCTCTTCATATTTTTTCAACATTTTCTTTTTAGCAACAGATGATTGTTTTGCAGGCTGTCTTCAGGCTGCCACTGGCTCTGTCTCTTTTCACCCTGTGTGGCAGCAGCAACATCTTCTTGCAACTTTGTAGCATCTTCTTGCTGCCTGATGAGTCATTTAATTGAGCCGAAAATTGACTTTGTAGTGGATAAATTAATTTACAGACCGTTGATAAAGAAAAAATAAAATAAAATAAAATCCCCACATGACTCACATCTCTCACTTGGACTACTGAGGCTCTTTTGAGATTATCTCTATATCTCTCTCTCTCTCTCTTTCTCTCTTTTCCTTTTTTTCTCTGATGCGTTACACAGTCGAACTTGAAGCAACATTGCATTATAATCTGTCTTTCTGTTTGTGTGTTTCTATAAATAAAATCAGGTCAATTATTTTCTGTGACAAAAACCTCAAATGCGACTCTGGGGCAATCCTCCGTCTTATCAGTCCAGACCTACAAATTGTATAATAATTAATATATATAAATATGCTATTAATAAATATGTGTGCCAAAGTTGCATCATATTAAGATCGCTCTGTGATTGGTTACCCTTACAGATGATATTATAATTTCGTCGTGTAGTTTGTAACCCATTAAAGAATATATATACATATACATATATTTTTGATCAGCTAAAACTATCTATATATCATATAACCATAACAATCGGTTGAAAGATGAGTTCTTGCATTTTTTTTCTTTGAGAAGCTATTAATCATTTTAGTCATGTGAGCTATTATTTTAATTCGAAAATCTATTAAATATTTATTTAGGTATTTGTGAGCTTTTACTTAAGCTTAGACTTTATGAATGTGAAGAAAAAATATATATATATGAATTTTTTTTTTAATTCAATTTTAATTGCTATGACTAAAATTAGGCTTAAAGGGGTAAAGTATTAAAAGTCTGTAAGTATTAAATTTATGGCATATTTAATTCGAAGCTGATTTATGTGCCGTTACTAATTAGTTGAGCCGCTGGCAAGTTCATTGATGAAAAACTCATTGTAGATTATAATCATGTATTATTTTTATTATTTTTTAGTTTTGTTTTTGTTTTTACTTGGCTGCTTTATGCCATTCTAATTGGCTAGTCAACAATTTGTCTGTTGAGGCATTGTTTATGCCAGACTTTACAGTTTTAACGCGCAGTGAGATACGGGATTTGTTACCAGTTTTGTTCATACGGTGTATATAAATACTGCTGAACTGACACGCTTTGTGTTATTTTTTTTCTTTTAATGGTAATTCGTATCGCAGAGAAAAATACAAACGCCTTTTGCATTGAGTGATTTCTTTATACGCACATGTGTATTTATTTATAGTTTTCTTTTTTTGCCATACATTTTATCTGAAGAAAAAAAAAATATTAAGTTTACTCGTTATCAGCTGAACGACAGCAGCGCTTAACACGTAATATGCCCCTCTCTCCATTCCCCGTTATGGCAACTTGTTCGACAGTTTCTTATGCTGCTATAAGCATTGAAACGCATTCAGCTTTGATTTTAATACGATCTGAATTGTTGTTGTTTTTATGTCAATGCGCAGTACATTTTATAGCAGGCAGCTTTTGAGCGCGTTTGTGGCGAGCCCATATATAGACCTTCGATAGCTCAGTTGGTAGAGCGGTGGACTGTAGAGTGTGAAAATGAATTGTAGACATCCATAGGTCGCTGGTTCAAATCCGGCTCGAAGGATCGTGGAAATTTTTTTTTTCATAAATATTTTATTATTGTAGAGCACCCAGTAACAGTTATCTGTCAAACATAATCGAAAATTATTTAGTTTAATACCTCTTCTTAGCTAGTGAAAGATACTTGTACATATACTTAAAATGCTCAAGCTGCTTTATGATTGTATTTATTTAATTTTCTTGGCTTCCTACATCTGTTACCTAGCATAACATATTTTTATACAATTCCAACTCACCCCACATTTATTTATAAATTCCAGAAAGCTAACCAAGCACATTGCATTTATTGTAAAAATATGTAAATTTAAAAATAAACACAAAAAATTGAATCCTTCGAGCCGGATTTGAACCAGCGACCTATGGATGTCTATGTTTTGTATGCGACCGCTACAGTCCACCGCTCTACCAACTGAGCTATCGAAGGTATATAGCGAGGGGGGAATTTCGTTCAATCTTAAGCTACTCACAATTTGTTCGTTTCGAATACGTGAATACTTGATTGTAATTCATGTTTTATTCATTTCGATGCGCTTGTTTCTCGTTTGGTTGAATAAAAAGACTTGGCAATTAAATTGTTTTTGTGTATTTTTTTTTAATAAAATTTTTTCTTTTATATTTTTTCAACTTTCTTCATCATGATCACTATCATCATCATCATCATCATCTTCAGCATTTGCTCAACATTCATCAAAAAATGTTTTGTTTTTTGTTTTTTAAATAAATAAAATAATAAAATGTATAAGAAAATTACAAAATACATTTACGCGCTCTGCAACTTCAGGCACGTTTTACAATTCGATATTTTCGAGTTTATAATTTTTTTTTTCATTTTTTTTTGTTTTTGTATATATGTATATATATAGTTTATAGTTTTGTTTTCTTGCACTAATTATTATTTGTCAACATGCTCTTAACGGTTAAGACTAAATTCTAGATTAATTTTATATTTAACATACGCAATGATTATTTTCAAGTTTAGCTTAAAACGCATAACAATAAACGATAGTTTTTCATTTGATTTTTTCATTTTCATTTCATTTTTTTTTGTTTTGTATTTTTAATAATTAATTTAGTTTAGTTTTTAGTTTAGTAGCTTAACAGTAAATTTTTGTTAAGAATTGGTTTTTAATTTACAGTTTACATTTAGTTTTTTTCGGGTGAACGAAATTGAATACCGTTGCGTCGATATGTATGTGTGTAGTATGTATGTATGTAGGGTAAGTATTTAAATTTAATACATATACAAGAGAGTTACATACATATATATATATATATATATTTATTTTTTTTATGTGTAATATATATTTATTTTGTAGTTAGGAGCTACATAATTTCAAGTTGATTTCCTTCATTTTGTTTTTCGTTTTCTTTTTACAAGTGTTTGGGAAAAGCTGTGTGCGCTTTCCTCTAGTTATATATATATCGATATATATAGCTTAGCATTAGCTATTTTTTTTTATACAATTTGTTCAATATTTTTCTGTTGTTTTTAGCAGTGCGAGCTGCCAGATACAAAAGTATCTCAAAGTGCGGTCTATGGCATTTAGTTTGTTTTGACTGCTACTTGGGCGGCAGGAGACGACGTCGACGTTGGTGGGCGGGGCGGGGCGGGTCGAGGTGTGGGCGGGGCGATATTTAAGGATTACTTTCGGCTATATACAGTTTTTTTGTTTGTTTTGTTTATGTTGATTACGGCGTCTCTTTGTCACACGGGCTCTGTGCAACATTTCCAAAGCCTGGCTGTGGAAAGTGACAGAGGCGGCGCTGCTGCTGCTTTTGAGTGGGTGGGGCGGGTTGGTGGGGGTGTGTGTTGTTGTTGTTGTTTTTTTTAGGGGTTGGTGCAGTGCATTTCGCTCTACATACAATTAAAGTCTACGATTTACACTTAAAATTCAAATATTCAGTCCATTTTGTTTGCGTTGTGTTTAAAGCATTGACGGCTTGGAACCAAACAGCATTTGATGCTCTCGCTCTTGCTCTCTCTCTCTCTCTCTCTCTATCGCTCTCTCTTTCTCTCACTGTTTCTCTCTCTCTGATTAGCACTGTCTTTTATCGACAGCCACAGCCAACTACCGTCATATCGGGATAGTTCTTGAGCACAACCGTCCTTTGGTCATTGAGATAGAGCATCGAGATGCCCTCCAGCTGCGTTGGGACACAGCACGCCTTTGGTACCTTCCCTGGATTGAGATTATTGACTAAGGTTTGCACAACCGCATGATTTGTGGAATTGAGATGATCGGCCAACGGAAATGGGCACTTCCCATGGCAATAGAATGCATCATAGCCCGGCGGCGCCACAATCCAATCGCTCCAGCCCACATCCTGAAAGTCCACATACAAAGAATGCCGTCGGCATATCTCCTCATGATTCTTTCGTCGTGTTCGGCGCTGATGTCGCCGATTTCGACCACCTCCACCACCACCCCCGCCGCCATTGCCATTACCACCATTGCCGCCCGCCCCCTCCCGATTGCCCACATCCCGGATGGAGCGTGACTTGTGCCGGCCATCATCTGTGTAGGTGAAGAGCAGCGGCTGCTTGTGCTGCCAATCGTCGTGCGCTTCGTCCGCACTGCGGCGCAAGCGCACATGATGATGTGGTGCCGGCTTGAGGGATCTCATCGTTCGCACCTCGATGAGCAGGCCATAGTTTTTGTTCGGTGTCGCCAGCCACCGATCCACGGCGGGCTGCACATCAAGACTCACCGTCTCGGTGCTATTGAGGCGCACTGTCTTCGTGTCCAACAGCAGATAGCTCGGCTCCCGCTTGCCGCGCACACCCACCCGCGTTATATCGTAGACGAGCACCTGGTAGCGACTCCGATTCACGGACGGACTAACGCTCAAAGCATCCCGCGTCAACTGCAGCTCGGCGGCCTTCAGCTTCTCATCGGCGGGAATGCTCTTCACATCGAAGTGCAGACGAAACCGATGATGATGCGGAAACCGATCGTCGATTTTACTATCTGCAATCGAAAAGAATGGAAATAATATCGATTTTAGTTTAAAATTATATTTAATTTAATAAACATATTATAAATTATTTTTTAGTTTAAGTTAAAATTTAATTTGATAAACATATTAAAAGTTAGATTTATTTTTGGTTAACTTTCTGATTTGCGAATATTTAAATTTTATAATTTTATGGTTTTTAAGTTCAAGGCAAACAATTGCAAAATATTTTAAAATTAATTCGATTAAAAAGTAGCTGAAAATCTAGTTTATTATTGATTTGGCTTAATTTCGCTTAATTTAACTTGAATTGAATTCAATTATTTTTTTGAAAGGCATCTAAAAATTGAAATATATATATTTCTAAGAATCGCTTAAATCTGATTGTGTTTATTGTTTCTGGAATATTATCATATAAAAAAGTATTTTGTTTATTTATTTTTTATTTTTATTGATGTTATCTTAGTGATTTTGAATACGTGATACGTGACAAAATATGAAGGCTATTCGAGGGCTATATAAAAATAGAGACAGACAGAGATTGAGCGAGAAAGAGCGAGAGAGATATATATAGAGAGAGAGGTGAGAATCACACGTTCCAGTTGTCTTGCTGGTCCTGTCACTTTTGTCCAGCCGACTTTTACAACTGGCGCCTGTTGCAAAGGACCTGACCCACCCACGTACCGACTACCCACAGGGTTCGTTCCGCTGCTGCCGTTGCCGCCGCAAGGTGCAAAGGTGGCACGGCAAAATCTTAATTTGAATCAGCAAAGCAACCGAGAAACTCAAGTACCTCGAACAAAGACAGCAAAAAATAATATATAAAAGTCGTAAATTCTCTGGACGAGAAACCGAAACCGAGACGAACTCGAACTGCACTCGGCTTAGACACTTGGCTTTAAACACTTGGCCAAGAGTGCTACCTGTTCAACATATATATATATATATATCTATGTGTGTGTTTGTGTATCTGTGTGAGTCTAGCCTAACTGCTTTATTGTTCATCCCCTCTAATCCTGTGGAAAATAATGCGAAAATACGCTTTAATAATAATTGTTATTTTTACAAACACACATAAAATATAAAAGCCATTTGGCGCATGCGCTAAACGTTCCGGGTGTAATTCCGTTGAACAATTTCAAGGTCACATTTGGGTTAAGAGTGCGGCCACTCAGGTAAAAGGACACTGCGTGCAACGTGCATCGTGCAACTGGCGCGTCCCTTTAGCCTGTGTCCTTTCATTTGAAGCTGCGGAATTTCCGCGTGATTTCACAGCGCTTGCGTGAATGATGACCAAAAAATTCAAATATGGATATCGAATGATCTTTTTTTGTGGCAGGTATGCAAATCGCGTTGAGATGAACTAGAATTTCAGGGAAAATCCTGAATAGTTCTTCATTCGCGTTTCGCGAGCGGCAAGTACGCGTTGCACATAAGCGCCGCAGTGTGAGCAGCGTGGCAGCGAGTGAGATGGAGAGCTGCTGTTGCAACTGCCACACGGCGAGCAGGTGCAAAAATAGGTCATGCAATCTAGCTGAGCTATGGAATACCTAAGCGACACTTCGATAATCCTACTATATACAATTTAATAATTAATTTTGATATCTAAAATTCAACTTAGTCTAAGAAGTTTATTCTTCAATAAGTAAAAGTTGAAGTCTGATGAATTTTATATTCCAATGCGAAGTGTTAAAAATCGCAATACAGTTGTGCTCAAAATTTTAATAGTGATATACTTTATAACCTTTGATACTGAATATTATTATTAAAGTATCCAAATTTTAATATCCAAAAAAAGCTATTGTTTTGATCATTATTAAAGTCTATGTGAAAAGCTATACTATTAGTTTGAAACGTTTTTTTCAATGCTTAGCAATTTTAGCTAAGCTTGACAGACTATTTTTCATTTAAAAAATTATACTTTAAAAATTTGAGTAAGAATTAATATATATGCTTTTCTATCTCCAATTACTATATCATATTATACTATTATTTTGAGAAGAGCTGTGCTTATAATTATTTGAATATTAAAATGATAAATATTTGATTTTAAAATTCAGATTTTAACTTGTCTTTTGGCAAGCCTGAATTTCATATATAAAAAATGCTGATTTTTTAGTTAAAGAAATTTTGGGTAAAATGTGTTAAAAATTCGATTTTCTTGCGAATAAGACAGCTAATATTCCACGAATATATATATACATATATATATATATTTTTCTAATTATCTAGCACACATGCTGTTTATATCCTAAGCCAACTAAAAATCTTTCGAATTTCTGCATGATTTTTTATATTAAAATATGAGAAATTACCAATTTTATATAAGAAATTTTACTCTTAACTCAGCAAAACATTGAATTATATTGAAGATATTTTTTAGCTTAGCTAAAAATCTCAACCAACTTATTTATCCCCGATTATAATAACTTATATATATATATATATTTATTTATTTATTTTTTTATTTTTTTTTAAAGATAGTTGAAACGAGACTCACCTTTATGTGTAAAACTTCTGACTGTATTTGCCGATTTAGTTAATAGTCCCGGTTTGGGTATATTGACGGAATCGAGCTCGTGCCCCATAATTTGGGCGTAGAGCTTCTTCATTGCCTCCGGTATGATGATTTTGGATCTATCAATTTTTGGGGGCCTCTTCATGTTGAACAGCGAGAGGAGACTGTTCTCGATTTCGACTAGAGTTGATGGATCTGGTTTTAGTTTCTCCTTGATGATCTCCTTGCTGCTGTACGTGGCCGGCTCATCCTCAACAATGATGGCATCCGCAATGCCCGGCACTTCGAATTCCCCCAGCACGCCATCCCTATTCGGATACGTATTCGTATCCGTATCCGTGTTGAGGCTGGAAATGGAGGCGGAAACGGAAGCAGCTTGTGGCGCCTCCAATGCAAACACACTCGCAATGGCGGTTTGTGCTTGAGATTCTGTTTTATGCTGTTGCAGCTCCTTGATGGCCATTTTATTGTTATTGTGTTTGCTTTTATTATTAGTTAATTTATTATGCTTATGATGTTTATTATTATGCTTATTTTTGGAATTTTTGGAATTTTCTAATTGGTCTGTTCTTGTTTTATGCACTTCGTTAAACTGTTTGAATGTGGCACTTTTGCTATGTTTGCTTCTTTTGTTGTTTTTAATATCACTATCACTGCTGCTGCTGTTGTTGTTGTTGTTGTTGTTGTTGTTGCTGAGATGTAACTCGTTAAATGGCTTAAATGCTTTTGCTAATGCTGTAGTCGTTTTGTCTGTTGTTTTTGCTGCTGGTGCTGCTTCTTCTCTTTTAGTTGTTGTATTATTATCGATTATGGCCTTCGTTGTTGTTGTTGTTGTTGGTGCTATCGCTGCGATAAATCTCGTTGATATATCCTCGGTGCTAGCAACTTGAACGATCGTTTGAAAAGTCGCCAGCACTGCGAGGAGTAGAAGCCATGCGCGCATGGTCGCTTGCAACTCTGAAACGATACAAAAACATAGGAAATTGTTTAGCATTTGTCGATAGGGTTAAAACACGAACGTCAACGTCGGCGTCGGCGTCGCTGCTGGCGCGACGCAGCCGGCGTCGCTAGGTTGTGCCGGACGCTGTCAGCCAAACAGAACACACAGTCAAATCCACAGAAAAAAAAGAAGCAAATTCCACTCAAAGAGCGCGCGCTCAAGTGTTGAGCACAACGGCTGGGCATGCGCATGTGCCAGAGCGAGATGACTACAGCGCACAAATGCGTTTGCGTGCGTTGCTGCTCGCCTGACTGAAAGAGCGAGAGAGTGCGGGAGTGTGGGAGAGCGCGCCAGTGTGGGAGAACATGTGAGCGTAAGTTCTCAAGTGTTGAGTGGGAGACACACTCAGAGACACAGAGAGAGTGAGAGGGAGAGAGAGCGAGCGCAGGCAGGTAGCAGCAGCAGTTGCTGTCGCAGCAGCAGCAGCAGCCTCCTTAAGCGCCTGGCCCATTTAGACCCAAGTTTTATGGACCCGGCGAAAGGTGCGTCCTGAGCGCAACATAAATTGAGCGGTGTGTGTGTGTGTGGCTGCTGGCCCAAAAACCTTAACACTCCCTTCCGCCGCCCTAACACCACCCCACCACAAGCAGCTAACTGGGCTTAGCTTAGCTAAGCTTGGTTCAACTCATTTGAGCTTAACTCAATTTTCTTTCTTTATGTTTTTTATGTTTAAATATATTTTTTGGCTGTTTGGTGTTGCAATCGCGGACATTGCACCTTTTGGGCCGCTGACGGAGTGACACACGATCTGTGGTATGCAGCGTCGATTTGTGTCTACGTTTAGAAATTCAATACAATCAACAACAAAATACACACAGCAAGTGGGTTCAATAATATGTGTGTTAGAGTAGAAATTAGAGAAGCCAACAAGGCTTGTCATCATTTCGTTTATATTCATATTTTCAATCAAGAAAAGGGTATCACAAAGTTGTGCAAAGCACTCACACAAAATGAGACATTATTTGTCTTACTTTTGTATATATATAGGGTATCTACACGTCGCGCTCTTTGCACACCCATCCAGCTCTTAACTTGTTTTATTATTGATCAATATTTCATGTTCGAAACTTATCGCCGCTTCTCACTTTGATTTATACACAGGCGGCATTTTTCTAAAAACCAAAGAATAAACTAAAAAAAAAATTTCGGTTACTGCTTTTTATTTATATTTTTTTTATCTTGAGAATTGAAGAAAATTTATGAAAATTATTAAAAGTATTTTACTTAGACTTATATTTATATATACATATAGTGGTTGGTTATAGGCAATAAATTTGTGAGATGCTATCTCAAGATGAGCCCAACAACAAGAACAACACACTTGTATTAGGTGCAGGCAGCTACGTGCCTCACACACACACACACACACACACACAAATGCATACACACCGTTGCTGGCACAACAAATTACATGTTGTTTTTCACATAAAGATTAAAATCTTATCTAGTTGTAAAAATTTGTTATATGACAAGGCGCAAGGCGCCAAAGGAAATTCTGTATTTTCGTTATAATCGAAACACAAAAAAATCAAAAAAAAAGATGGCACACGCTGGGGGGTGCCAACGACGGGGGCTTATAGAGAGAAAGAGACAGAGAGAGAGAAAAAGATCTTTCGCTTGTGATAAGAAAACCAATTTTGAAAGTATTTTTCGAAAGGGTGAATGAAATTTTCATAATTATGCGTTGGGTTTTTTTTTGTTCTTCTTGTTATCGATCGATTGCTTTATGAGTTTTCATAATTTTCATAATTTTGTTGTTGTTTGTTTTTTGAATATACATTTGCCCCAGCAGGACTACCTGAGTTGCCTTAACGGGGGTTTCCCCCGGCAACCAAATGAGATATTGAATGTCAGTCGCACTTTTGGAATTTCCAATTTCCATTCAATTCTAAAGAGTTCAACGCATATTTCTCACCCTACTCTGAAGTTCAAATTTCAGCAAGGTTTTCCATTTTTATTTCGGTTAATGCCAAAAAAAAGTTTGTTGCGCAAATTGACACATTTTTGTTTTGGCGTTAACGTTTTGATGTCGATTGGGCAATAGATACTAGATACTATATAGTGAAATATTAATGTGTGTCACACACAGTCAGCACAATACACCCAGCCACACACACCTGTGTGAGAAACGGGCACAACGAATGCACACAGCACGCACTCAAAGATACAAAGATACAAAACTGCATAGATACATAGATACATAGTTACAATACCACTAATACGAATACAATTCATATTATATAGTTTTGTATTTTTGGTTTTGGTTTTGTAATTTATGTGCCAGGACATTGACATCTTTTGTGGCTTTGTGCCGATGCCGACGAACACTTCAGGTTGCAACAAACACCGGCCCAAAAAAACGGTACTTTATTGTGAGCCAACAATGCCCATTCCGGGAATCTCCCCTGGGCATCTATTACGATTATGATATATTATGAGATACACTCGTTCTCGAACGCGTGAAAATATTTTGATTTGGTTTAGTTAAGTTATTGCGTTGCTCTAACGATGGGAACAACACGCCCCTTTTATGCCACCAAATTCAAAGTGGAATTGAAAGAGGAATATAGTATTATATTGTATTATACTTATTGGATTATTGACTTAATTGTGACATTAGATATGCAGCAAAAGTTCAACATTAGTTTCAGATACCTATAAATAAAATCCATATAAATGATTTTCACTAATTACTCTAACAGATTTTTGTAATTCTCTTTAGAGCAAAAGTTTTAATTTTTTAATTTTGTAAATAATAATAATAAGACCTCAGTTTTCTTTTTTCCTTTTTTTAATTGTAAAAAGTTTTGGTTAATACGTTATAAAGACGATCTCCCCCAATTAAGTAATAATAATAATATGAGTATTGCTTTTAATAGGAAAAATTATTTACGAAATATCTCAAATTTAAATAAGATAAATGTGCGAACATTTCTTGATGTGAAAATGTTTAGCTTTTTAAAGCTCAACAGACGATTTCAACATAAATTAATATTAATAAATAATATATATATAAATATTTGTAAAAAATTAATTTATGTTCATAATTTTCTAGAGAGAATTATTTTTTCTTTAAAATATATATTTACTTATTTTTTCTTCTATATACTACTTGCAAATTTTTATTAATTACATCCACAAAAACTTTATCTATTTGAATATGTATATTCTCTGCCTATTTGATCTAAATATATTTTTATTACCAATAACCCTATTAAATGCATCTGTATATATCTATATATATTTAGCTACATTTATATAGATCTGCGCATTTATTTCAAATTAATTCAATTACAAAGAGCATACCACACAAGGCATTTGACCCGTCAAAGACAAAAATTCAACGCCCAAAAAAAAATGAGGTAAAGCAAATGTTTCTCTCAATTTTCATATTTCAGGTGGAAAACATTCATAAACAAAATGGTATCATATCAAATTGTGGCCAGGGCGATTATTCATATTGGCATTGGAATCAGGTCGGTGGTGGTATAAATATTTAATATATATATATATATATATATATATATATATATATATATCCGTGTGTGCGGTTCTCACAGGCAACTACCAATAATTTTTTTTTATATGGAAATAATTTACATAAGCTTAGTGGCAAGTGAGATACTTTTTTTTTGGGTTTTTGGCGGGGGTTGAGCTGAAGTTTAAACAAACACACACAACACACAGACAACTGCACACTCAGTCAGTCAGTGACAAGAACTCACCTCAGTCTTATAAAGTTTCCTATGTTGGTCGGTATCTCGGAATCTCAACTTGTCTATATATATATATATATATATATATATCGTTTATTTCTTCTGCTGCTTCTTGTTTATTTCTTTAGTTATTAATTTGTAAGCCGCGTATTTTGATCGATTACCCTCAAGAAAAGAGAGAAAAAAAATCTAACTTCAGCTGACACTTTATGAATTTATGACGTTTACTCTACTTTTTTCTTCTTTTTTTTTTAGTTGCTCAGTTCTGTTATCTCTTTTGTTGTTGTTGCTTTGGTTTTTCTTTTCTTTTTTTCACTTCGCTTGAGCGTTAGATATATTTGCACAATTTACAGCTGTTTTAAGTGGTGTTAAGCGGCTACCGTGTTGCCTGTTGCAGCTTGTGTTGCACGTTCACAAAAATCACGCTCTTTTTTTTTTTGTTTTTGTCAATATCTGATAAATTGTGTTTGATAAATCAAAATCTCAGCTGCGCTGCGGCGTTTTTCGCTTGCGATAATTGTATATGAAATAGATGAAATTCTTGTTAAAAATTTTATTGCCGCACTCGAGGCGCAGTTTGAGCCGCTGGCACTGATTGTGTGTAGCAATTGTTGTTGTCAGGACACATGACACACCAGAGACGTATCTGTCAGATACATTAAGCATTTGCACTTAGTTGTTCTTGTTTTTAATATTCAATTTGCGATTTGTTCACGCGCTCGCCTTTGCAGCGGGCTCGTGTCGTTGTTGTTGTTGTTGTTGTTGGAGTTTCTGCTGACGGCACAGTAATCCACATATTTTCCAAAGTGACAACAAACCAAATGCCAAAATATAAAATGCAAAGTGAGTCGCCGCACGAAACGTTTAATTTTTGACGATTTCTTTTTGTTGTTGTTGCTATGCAAATACCGCGCGCACTTTAGCTAAATATATATATATATACATTTTACATATATATTTATATTCTTTTGTGTATCTGTATCTGTAGCTTGCAGCTGTATCTTTTGTTTTGATTTTGCTTTACATTTTTATTGATGTTTGACTATTTTTTTTTTTCAACTTGTTGGTTGACATTCCAGGCACACTCGCACACTCACACACAAACGCACAAGCAACTATTTTTTTTTTTCTTAACACACGCGTCAAGTTTGCAATTTGAAGATGTGCTTAAATTAAGTTTTCTTTTTTACGCCAAAACTCAGGGCTCACTTTTTGTTGTTGTTGCTGTTGCTGTTTGTTGTAGTTTTTTGTCGTTTGTCGTCGGCAAACGGTCGCCAGCAAATAGTTTTCAACTCGATCAGCGCTGTGGAACGACTAACGCCTTCATGTCTACCTCTACCTGATTGAGTTACAGGTAAGCCAAAAACACACACACATCCACACGCAAACGCACGAACGATCAGCAAACGAAACGAACGAATGCATTCGGATCTCGTCGTCGTTGGCTTCGCGTCTGAGTGAAACCGATGAGCTGAGCAACTCTCGCTCTCTCGTTTTACGCTCACTGTCTCTCTTTGTCTGTCTAAAAGTTTAACTCTTGTTGTTGATGATGATCATCATTGTGTGTGATATGATCACGCATCCATCTCGTCTGAAGTTCCCTTGGCCACTGGCAGCCAGCGCGTCGTCAGTTTTTACTTCTACTGAGCCACTCAAACGACAAAGCAGCAGCACCAACAACAACAATAACAAAAACAAGAAGAATTGAGTTTAATTTTGGAGTGAGTGTGCGGAGTAAGCACACTAATTGAGTCAGTTTATTGAGCTTAGGTTTTGATGTGTTTCCATTGAGCTTTTCTTGAGGGTGGCTTTTAAGAAGCTGAGCAGTTTTTAGAATTTTTTGTGGCAACTCTGCTTGTAAGAATTTAACAACATAAATATTTATTAGGTACATTTATTTTATACATATTTTTATGAATTTAAAACATAGTTTAAGTAACTTCGAAGCCCGAAGTTATGGTTTACTTGGCATATTCTATGTGAAAATATATTTAACCAGATAAGTAAATAAATATTGTAGGCTTATAACTTTTCAATTTATTTATTTATCCAAATAAATAAATTAGACTAGAAAGCTTCACACATTCTATAATTTTTAAACTATATTCAAACTAGAATCTTTTATGTTAAAAACTTCAAGTTTTTGATAGACAATATTTTAAATGTATTTTGTGAGTAAATGTTCATATATAAAAATAAATGTTTAAATAAAATGTTTATTCTTTATGGTAATAGATTTTTTTTTGAAATATACAAATAAAATAAACAAATATTTTTTATTCAAAACCAACATATATACGAAATATTTTCGCAAAAATATTTATAAGTCTTTTTCACAATTTTAATCGAACAACTTTTTTTTTAATTTCACAATTTATTGAAATAACTTTAATAGATTTGTTTTAAAATTTTTCAATTACTCACTCAGCTTGAATTTGGGGTAGTCTAGAAACCAAGTTCTTCGACCCAATTCCTAATACGCTTGCCAACTGCAATCAGTCGATCAATTCTCGCACAGTTGAGCACATCGAGAAACCAAAAGACAAAATGAGAAAAAAAAAAATGAAGAGCAAACGGAATCGTTGAATCGCTTTTTTCACGTTGGAGTTGCACGCGCGCAATGAGCCAAGTATAAAACCAAACTGTCTCGTCTTTTGTGCGGCGCACGCATTCCTGGGGCCAACAGCTAAACAACCAGCCAGTCAGCCAGCCAGCCAGCCAGCAAGCCAGCCAGCGAGCCAGCCAGCCAGCCAGATAGTCAGCCATCCAGTCAGCCAGCCAGCCAGGGCCCAGTCAGATCGTGATCGCTGAGAACCGACGACAAATGCAACAGGAGCGAGCGAGAGGTAATGTTTATTTTTTAGAGTGTCTGTTAACACACACACACAAACACACACTCATACATACATACACAAAAAGAAATACTGTTGAGTGTGTTTAGGTAACGAAATCCTTAGCATTGCACAAACAACAACAACAAAATGAAATCAAAAAGTCAAGAATTAGTATAATTTTATTGGTTGGCAAGAGGTAAGGCAGAAGAAGAAGAAGAAGAAGAGGGGGGCAAAAGAACACAAGGCGGCCATAAGAATGACAGTTGCTGTCTCTGTTGCACGCACAGCACACAGCAGAGCAGAGCAGAGCAAAGCCGCAGCAGAGCCGCAGCACACTTAACCAATACAAATGCAAACAGTTAAATGCATTTCAACTGCCCCGCTGTTTGTGGAGATGACTTGACACACCCGCGCAGGCACAACAGCCAAAGTGACTGCCACAAAAAAAAGGTTGCAACAAAGAGATACCTACAGACCATGCTGTTGCTGTTGTTGCCAGCAGGTGCTGCAAGCCAGCCAAAACGACGCTGGCCACTTGGCCCTGGGTAGGTGGAGCCGCCTCAACTTGTGCCTCTATCTCTGCCACTGACTGCTTTTGGTCTTGCCTTTGCCTTTGCCTTGAACTATACGTTAAGTCACAACCTTTTTTTTTTTTTTTTTTCGTGTTTTAGCTTTTTTCTTTAACTTTTTTTGCTCTCTGCTGTCTGCTCTTCATTTCTTGTTTTGTGCAGTTGCACTGCAAACGTGGCAACTTTTGTGAACCTTGAAATCTATTGCCCACTGGGGAAATCGAATATTACTTAATATTGTGTAGGGCCCAATAAGAGTTGAATACAGATATATATATATATATATACAGATATACTAGTGCAATGTATAAATTTACTACAGAAATCTAACCATAGAAAACTTAAATATTACATAAATATTTATAAGCATTAACAAAAATTAGATGTGTACTAGAAAAAATGTATTAATTTAAAGTTTAAATAAAAAGTTTAATAAAAAATGTAAATATTTTATATATTATTTGTATATATACATTTTTTTATTTATTATATTGGCATATTCCAAATGCTTGTGCGCCGTTCCTTTAGCAAAATGCCGAGCTTAGCCAAAAATAGAGATAATTTTTAATCTTTGTTTGTGTTTTACTATATTTGTAGTCCTGTTCGACTATTTATAAAATATTGACTAATAAAACGAGAAATATATAAAAATTATATTTGCTATCTATAATACATTTGCTATCTAAAGCACAAAATCTATTATGATGCAAAATTCCATTTGAATCTAAGTTTATTTATTGAATTCAGATAAACATTTAAAAGATGATGCAATGAAGGTGGATGAGGATCTAACTCATTACTGAAAGCACCTTTGCCCGGAAAAATATGAGAAAATATATATTTAAATAAAAATTGCATATAAATAGGAGAAAAAATATGTTTAAATTGAAATTTAATTTAAATCTACATTTTTGTTGGTATTTCCTAGTTAGTTAACCAACAAAGCATATTTAATGGTGTCAAACCAGTAACAAGCTATAGTTAAATAAAAATATAAATTCGAATAATCAAAGATTCCCATTTGACTTAAAGTACGAACCAATTCCAAATCAATATTTGGACATTCTTAAATAATTTTGAATACCAACCAAACTGCTCTCAGTTTAATGTTGTGGTTTTATCCAAAACAGTTCACAAGCATTTATGTATTAAATTAAGTAAAATAAATGACCTTAAATTAAATACAGCTTGTAACAATATATTTGTTTAAGTGTATGTTCAGTTTATACACTTGTGTGTTGTAAATCTTGAGTTGCCTGCTGTGAGTAGAGTAACATTTGCTTCTTTGTTTCATGTGGTCAGAACAGACTAAGCTGAGTGTGTCCACTGTGGCGACACCAATGGTCGCGACGTCTGGCAACTTAAGCGTTGCCAGACATTCTGGCTTTGCTGGCCGTTGCAGTTGCAGTTGGCGCCTCGAGGCATGCTTAAGTAGCCTGCAGCCTGCAGCCGCTGGTTGCATGTTGTGTGTGTGTGTCCTTTTGCGGCGCACACTTGACGCCGTCTGTGTGTGTGTTGCCATCTTTTGTTAACTCTATGTCGAGCATCAGATTTCTCGAGACAAAACCAAAAACCCAAAACCGGAAGAAAGCAAGACAACAATCAAATATAAAATGAAAGCAACACACATAAAAAAAAAAAGCCGATGCTGTGGAAGAATTTAAGAATGTCGTCGCTGTGGCTGCTAAAGTGCTGCCCAGTTGTTGCAGCTGTTGTTGTTATTGTTGTTGCTGTTGTTGTTGTTCTGATTCATGCCGATTGGCGCACAAGAAGCAGAAGGCGGCTACAAAAACGACGCGAAGAGAGATCCTTTTGTATGTTAATCGCCGCAGCCACAACACCAAGAGACGCCCTGGGCATAAAAAAACTTTATTTATATATATATATATATATGTAGATGGAGAGACTCTCTGCTTGTCTGTGTGTGTGTGCGAGTGTGTGTGTGTGTTTATTTGTGTGTGTTTTGGAGTCTGTGTTTGGTTTGTCTGCTCCTCCTCTTTTAATCTTTTTCAACTTGTTATATTTCTGGAGGTGTGTGTGTGAGTGTGTGTGTGTGTGTATGCAGAGGCGTAGTTAATAGGCAAACTACACTTTTTAGAATACAAAGTTAATTTTGAATTCTACTGCAATAAAATGCATCTAATTATTTCCACAAAATAGTCAAAAAGTTACTAATCTAATTTAGATAGAAGAGCAATTCATTTCTTCATTTCATCTGTTTAGAATATAACTTTATATAATAAATTGTACTTTATTTGAGTCTGTACTATTAGAAATGCCTGCAAATGCCTGATCTTAAAATAATTCTTGAAATATTAATAGAAACTAGACAATTTATTAAAGCATTATTAGCAATTTTAAATAAATTTATATATTTATAAATTTATTACTTATTTATTAAAAAAATTAGACAGATTAATAGTAGTCCCATGTTTGTACTTTTTTGTTGAAGTGTGAACAGTAGATTAATATAAATAATTAATGAGTTTGTTTAAGATATCATATTGAACAAACAAGTTTTTTTAACAAGAACTTACTTGTTGACTGATTGTTACTTTGGGTAGCGGTTTCTAGGCAAATATGACTAACATAATAATAGTCATAAACTGATTAAAGAAAAGAGTTGTTTAAGAACACATCTTAGCGAAGTAATATGATACAATGAATTGATTCGTATGTTACCAAAATTTGTGCTGACAGCAGCAAAAAGAGGGATATATGCCAAGTATCATGAAAGATAGCTTTACAACTGAAGGAAAAAATTAAAGAAAAATGTAGACAGATTAAAATGGGATATGGATATGGGAAATGGATATAGATTCGCAAACAGGTTCTGATCAAGAACACATATACTTAATGGGATCAGTTCAATTCTATAAGTTTTAAACTTAACTACACAATTATAATTATTATTACAATTATTTTTTTTTATTTATTTATGAATTTATTTTGAACTTGTAAGTTTTTGCATCCCTCGCTGACCAAAATCCCAAACTACGTCCATGTATGTGTGAGTGTGTGTGTGTATGTGTGTTTATATGTGGCTGTGTGTGTGTGTGTGTTTCTCCACTATTACTACATTTAGCAGAGATAAACAGAGATTCTTTAAGCCTGCTGCGAATTCTGCTGTCTGCATTCGGCTGTCTCACATTTTGCTGGCCTCTCAACTTTAATGGCATTTAATTACCTTTCGCATTTTTTTTTCCTACTTCATCTTCTCTCTTATTTTATTTTATTTTTTTTTAGCTTATCTTAACGCCCTTACGTGGTATTGGACCACCAGAAATTGAGAGCCAGTCAAATTCTCATTAAGCATTTTTCGTACCCTTGGCCCTATCGGCACTTACCATCAAGAATTTGGCACAGTCCTGTTTTAAGGCCCACACGGATCGAAGCGCCGGCGCTACTTTCACTACAAAAATCAACAACAACAACATCAGCAACAACAACAGCAACAAGAAGAGGAAGAAGATCGAGCGGCATCTGAAAGAATCCATTATCAGTTGCAGGCGGCTTCGCAGCTTGGCAGCTCTTCATTTATCAACTGTTTGCCTGGACGCGTGTGTCATTTATAAAATCCTTGGCAGGACACCGGGACAAGTGCTCTGGCAAAAAAACAAAATAAATAAATAGAAGAAGTGGAGGAGTTGGAAAAATGGAAAAATGTAGCACTGCAAAAACGACTTGACACAGTTTTCATTTGCTGACCACAGCCAGATGAGAGGACTTTTCCACTCCATTCCCTGACATGCGGGCGCACAGCAGGACAATGACTCGGATTGTGATCCTTTTTGTTTGCCTCTCTCTCTCTCTCTCTGCGTAGGCAAACGCAACGGGGGCGAGCGGTAATTGTCGAGACGAGAAGGGGATTGGGAAGGAGAGCGATGAGACAGACGACAAGGATATTGGTATTAGTCAAAAGGGAGTGAGAACTTTGAGAACCCATCTCAGGAAATTGAGCAGCAATTGAGAGGAAGTAATAGGTTTTAAATTAAATTAAAATGTAAAGAAATTATAAATATATATATATGGATTCCAAGTGGCCACCTTTATATTATAATATATTAACTATTTATATTAAAATATTACGTTTTGTTATAGAGTTTGCAAAAGTAGGACAAAATCCCTTCAAATATTGATATATTAAATTTTTTTTAAGATTTGGTTTCAACAATCTTTAATTAAGCCTAAGTTTAATATCTATTGAATTTTAAAAAATGCCTCATATTTGAACGTAGAAAACCAGAAAATCATTGCCTGTGAAAATTGGTTTTTCCAAAGTTATGGAAATAAAAGAAGAAGTAGATTCCATCCGTGTAAAAGTTAATTTTTTGAGCTAAAATTCTAACCCGAATTTCGAGTGAAATTAAGTTTTCAACGTTAAATCTATTTTATATGCCAATCCATGAGTAAAAGTTTTATAATTGCTTATTTTTTGACGAAGTTAAGGCAATGGAAAGCTTGGATGCATGAGAAGAACTGTCTATTCGATTGATGGTACCAGTGGGAGCTATATGATTTGGCCTAATCCGATATACATCTATAATTTGTGCAAGCGAACATATGTATATAAGCCAAGTTAAATAATTTTAGCCTTAAAACAGCTGTCAGCTTTTGAAAACGATCTTAAAATGACTAAAAAAAGTGATTCTAAACTTAATACTTCAAATTCTCTAAAATGTGTGTTGAATTGCATTTTACAGCTGTTTCATCAAAATAATAGTGGCACCTGCTAGACTCGTGTTTCAACGGAACCTCATTAAGAGGCGATGGGTGCATCAATTGAATCACTTTTGCATTGTTTAACTCTGGTTTTGGTTTGGCTTTAATATTCAGTTGGCTAATCAATTACCGCAGGAGGAAAAAAAAAAGTTGGCAAAACAATGAAACGTTGCACGATGCCTTGCGGCACGTGGACATCATTCAGTGCGCCTTTCACTGCCACTTTGATGGAAAGGTGACAGTCAGAGTCAGTTCACAGAGGCAGAGAAAGAAGAGCATAAAAAAAATACACACACAAAAAACAGGGAAGAAGCCGTCACAAAGC
Organism: Drosophila fungiperda; assembly: GCA_035042345.1. Classification (NCBI taxonomy): domain Eukaryota; kingdom Metazoa; phylum Arthropoda; class Insecta; order Diptera; family Drosophilidae; genus Drosophila; species Drosophila fungiperda. The sequence goes on along the minus strand of JAWNLM010000145.1, from coordinate 5,297,527 downwards.
AGCCGCAAAACTGTGAAGAGACTGTTGAAGAAGGGCGGAGGCGGAGGCAGTGTCAGTGTGGCAGGAACAGAACAGAGGAGGGCAATTGTCAATCTGCGGGCTGCAAAGATGGAGATGATGTTCGAGTTTGAGAATGAGAATGAGAATTGAGAATTGTGGATTGAGCATTGGCAGGCTGAAGAGCAAATGCTGTTGGACTGGAACGATTGTTGTTTGGCTTTTGTTCAATTAAAACGTTATTATTGTGTTGATCAATGACTGACTGACTGACTGACTGACGCATTGACTGACTGACTGACTCAGGCAGCAGTTGCAACTGGGGACTCAAAGTCTAAGTTGCGTTTTGTGAAAGCTGATCCTGGCTGGAAAAACAGAAAACGTTTTGTTAGCCTGGTCGGATCTGTGTGTAATTTGATGCTGTCTGCAGTTGTTTTTTGTTTTTTGTTTTTTTTATTATTATTGTAGTTGTTGTCATTGTTCTGTTGAAACCGTTTTGTTTGCTTATGCCCACAAAGCCATTAGAGCTGCTTGGCCCGCTGCTTGCACTGCCTGATTTATGCGTTTTAGCCTTTGAGTAACCCAATACCCAAACAATATATCTCCTATATATATATATCTCCTATAAGAATATCAATATCAATTTGAGCCCCTTTTTCCATATATGTATCTATAAATTGTAAAAATTGTATGCGTTTTATTAGCGCCACTTGGTAATTGTTCTATTGGATGACTTGTGCAGCGTTTCCTAGCTGCGGGTGGCTCCTGCTGCTTTGGTATCAGCTCATAGTTGCAGTCGCAGTCGCAGTCCACGTTGCAAGTCCAAGTTGATGTCTTTGCTACTTTCGTTGTGGCCATGTGGCCACTTCACATTTCATGGAAAACAGTTTGAATTCAAATTAACACAGCGGGCTGCCTTGCATGAGCATTAAAAGTCAATTGCAATTAAGTTTTATTTCGGCAGCAAGTTCTCCACTTTTCTCACACACCCAAGTTGCACAGATCTGTTCGAGTTGTTATGTGTGAAAATATCAAAGGTGGATTTTAGATGCGGCCACCAAAAACACTGAAGTGGTCACAAATCAAATCGCTGTCCGTTTAGCGCCATCGATAAAACTTAATGGCCGCCATAACTGTTAGTCCTAATCGACTGGAGTTACAAACGCATACACTCAGCGAAATATATGTATAAAAAAAAAAAGTTTTTGTATTACAGCAAAATGTTGAACTGAACGATACTTCAATTTATTCGCTTGCCTTATTTAGAATTTGGTGAGGATTCATTTGAAAAAGTTTTAATTTTTTTTTAGATAGTTTTTGAATTACATTAAAATGCTTAGCTGAAAAAATTCTTAAATTTATTCTTTAAACTTTTTTTTTTAGAATTTATTAAGGATTCATTTGAGTCAGTTTTAAGGTCTTTTTTGAAAAAAAAAGTTTCAGTCTGATAATGAAAATATTCTTTGACTTTTATGGTTTTAAAAGACCAATTTATATTTTTTTTTACTAATTTTTGTTAATTTTTAATCTTAAGCATTTGCTATATCTTTCAAATCGAATTCTTAATCCCAGCATAATTCTTTTATTAATAATAATTTTGCAAATATAAAAAAAACCATTGGAATCAAGTTTAGAAATTCAAAACATATTTGAAAAACATTCAGACCAAATTTTTCTTATCATAAAAAATGTAATAACTTAGAATTATTTAAATATACGTCAAATAGTAATCAAATTTAGCGGCTATCCCACCCACAGACTGTAACTATGACGCCAAAGTCAAGTTTTTCTCCAAGTGTAAATGCAGATTGGAATACAGAGATAGTGATAGCAATTCCGATATAGATTCAGCAATTGCAGCATGCAGCATTCAAATTTATTACTAATTGGGTGTGAATTGGCGGCAAATGGTTATATGTTTTTTTTTTCACTCGATTTCGTGCGGTAGTTGCATGCTAAAGAAGCATGCAACATAATCGAAACGGGTGCTAATTGATAGGCCTTTGATCTGAGGGCAGCAACACGAGTACTCGCCACGTATACTTGCCACGTATTTATATTTACGGCAATTGTACGGCAACACAACAAATCGTGCATAAAACAAACAAATCGAAATTCGAAATCGACGCGTCGGCAGACAGCACTTTATGTAATCGCCCAAAATGAATGGGCGCTCAGAATGGGACTCAGTTCGAGAAGAAAAGAAAGAGACTGACTATATGAGAGAGACAGAGAGAGAGAGAGAGAGAGTTGCAGTTGCAGTTGCATTTGGTTGGTGTTTTCAATCCGTTAACTGCACATCAAAATCATCATTAACACGGCAGCTCGACACTTGTGGCATGGTAATTTGGGCAAAGCGATGCACATTCAAGTGTCAAGTGTTACCGGAGGAAACATCAAATTTTATGATTTCATAAATATTTGGCATATGCCCAACAGCAACAACAACAACTGTAAAAAAAAGGGGCGCTTAGTAGCTGCCACATCATCATCATTAACATCATCATTCCGAATGTGCCCATTTGAGGCAAATGTTGCAATCTGTTTATACAAACTTTTCCAACACACAACACATTAATTTACTTTGTCTTCGCACAAGCGTAAACACACTTTTCAATGTGGTTGCACTTCTTGTAAATACAATACATATATATATATATATATATTTTTTTTTTTAGTATATATATACTATATATAGTATGTATTTTTACACGCGTACTTCTCAAACTAATTCAAATGGCGCAATAATCGCCACTTACATAAATGTTACTCAATATTTATTGTCGAATTGCCTTTCAGCATTCGCGTTTCTAAATTTTTTCAGTTTATTAGTTTAATTGCGCTTCTCCCTCTCAATTAGCCAATGAATATTTGCGTCTTAATCAATTGCAGCTATAAGGCTATAAAAATCATTAAAATGCGCTTTAATTTAATATTCATTTGCAGCGTTGCAAATGTTATTATGAAGTGATGATATTTAGTGATGTACATATATTTATTTTAAAGTTACTTAATTAATTTAAAAAGTAAAATATTCTAAGTATTCCGTTCTGTTTTTGTAAATACATTTTTTAATAAATTTAACTTTAAATTTGAATCAAAAATTCTTTAAGTGGTGATCTTTTTTTTTTTAAATAAATTTGATAACATTTGTGGACGACAAATTATGTTGAAGTGGTGATTTTTTTTTTTTATCACTTGAATAACATTTGTTGACGACAAGAATAAAAAACCAGAGTGAAGACACAATTGTTCTACAAATGTTAATATATGTATATATATATATTCACGATCTCAACTGTTGCTCTATTTATTTAAATAAGACCTGAAAACTAAGTTAAGCTAACTATTAAAAAATTATGTTTAAAAAAATTTTAATTACATTCCCGACCCAAATTGGCCCGGAACTAAATGCAATTATCTGTCGAGAGCATTTGCATTTGGTTTTGCAGTCAATAAAGTAAGTTATATGAATGCGCCACAAATACATTGTGCATGAACATATGCAACGGCTCCCGGCACTTTAGTGGCATATAGATATGCGAATATTATGCATGCAACGATCGATCGATCGGTTGGCAAACAAATCGGCTAAGCATATGCAATAAATTGATGAACATATAGATTTTTCATTTTGGCCAGAAGGTGCAAAGCATTGCCAAGTTGCCAAGATGATAAAATTGGTTGAGCACCTTGTCAACTTGTCGCTATAAAATCTAGAAAAGATGGGACTCAACTTTTCCGAGTTCATTGGGTTAGCTGGAAAACGCATTAAATGTTGCATTGTAGTCGTAAATTGTAAACAAAAATTGAAATTATGTGCAAATCGCACAAAACTTACATTCAATTAGAGCAACTGCACTTTGCCTTTTGTTTATTTGTTTTGGTTGCAGTTGCAATTGTTGTTGCAACCAAAAGATTGAGATACATTTCCAGCGAGATATATTCTCTGCTAGATTTGCACTCAATTTTCGGTTGACTTTTTGTGCGCGATTTTATTGTTGTTTATTTATAAACTAAGAATGTTTGCCATTGAAAATAATTTATAATCTTTAGAGCACAATTTATGAACTCTTGGAAAACTGGCTTCATTCATTCATCGATTGTGAATTGATGCACTCATTATGAATGCAATCAATTGCGTTGCAGCTTGCAGTTGCAGATGTTGCAGCATTTAACTGTAGACCAAAAATGGTTAAAGTCATTCATGTCCAACGCAGCTAAAGATGCCGCTGATTGATCAGTATGCAACATGCTTGAGCAGCCGCAATGTTTGCCGCAATGCAATGCAATGCGACATCAACATCGGTGCGCTCTCGTCTAGGCAATTGTTGCAACCAACTCCTCCTGTTGTGTTGCAGCAATGTGGTCATGTTGCCATCTGCTTGCTACTGCTGCTGTTGCTGTTGCTGTTGCTGGCATCTTGTAATGCAACGCATGACAATGAACGACGCGCCTCAACCGTTGCAGCAGCAACAGCAGCAGCAGCAGCAGAAGAAGAATCTCTTCGTGCCGCATGCTGCCTGCTGCCTGCTGACTCCTCTTGACTGTTCACTGACTGGTGAATGGCTCTTGGCTCCAACTCGATGTGGCCACAGTGCGTATGAATGGCAGGCGAGAGGCGTTTGTCGCTATCAGCATCGCACAGTGGTGCCAACTGCGCCAATCATAGATTGAATTTTGCAATTAAATGCTCCAAGTAATTACATTTTTATTTTTATTTTACTAGCAAATAGAAATTATATTTATTTGTATTCTTGGTTTATTTTATTTTTATTAAATTTGTGTCGATCAGAATGCGTTTTCTGCCAGCTGCTTTTTGTCAGAGTCTTCTGTAAAAAAGTTTGCTAAACATTTCTAAAACTCATAAATGCTACCTTTTTGTACCTCTATTAGGTCAATAAGTAAATGATTAAAATAGTTATTTTGTTGCAAGCTATTCTCTCTTGTTTTTAAAAGATTTGTGTACACCCAAAACAGAAAATAAGTAAAATGAATATATAACCAAAAAAGTAAAAGAACATCTTCGACCCACTCTGGCTCATAGCGTTAAATCATTATTATATTTTATACATACAGTAAACATTTAAAAAAAATATATTAATACATTTTTTATAACAATAAAAATCCATTTAAAACAAAAAATTTAATGGTTGTTCGTCATGTAAAAATTACCTTAATTTAATAAAAAATATATTTATTTTCAAAATTTTAAAATTGTGTTTATTTTTAATCATATATAAATCAGAGCAGAAAATTGAATATGCCATGCATTTAGTATTGTGCCCTTCTTATAATGTTTATCCACAAGTTTTAGGAGCAGTGGCGCCACCGTGCATTGATGCGTCTAATTTCGCATGCGCAGTCGCAGCTTCGCCTCATTGCCAGATCGCGTGCATTGGACATATATGGGAACGGGGCGCGCATGGCGCACGTTTTAATTAGGATAATGAGTTGTTTCCGGGCAGCAGCAGCACCAGCACCAGCAGCAGCAGCAACTGCAACTGGCAGCAGCGGCTTCATTCACCAGTTGCCTCAGTTACCTCAGTTTGCCTTAAATGGCTGAGGCGCTGCTGCTGCTGCTGCTGTTGTTGCAATGGAATTACAAATCATTGTAAGTTTAATTAAAAATTAATAAATTTATGAGTTGCCATCGCATTAGCCATGCCAATTGAGTGTGGCCAACAACTGGCTGTTGCAATGCCACTGCCACAGCCACATCAACTGCCACTCAGCTGTTGATTTATGAGTGTTGCATGTTTGACTTTTGAAAATTCAGATTCCGCTGAGACTTGCAGGCGTCGTAGAAGAACATTTACTCTCTCTGCCTCCTCCTCTTTGTCTATGTTGCTCTTTATTGACTTGATCCTGGCCATAACACACAAACACACACACGCACACACACACACTGACACAGTGGGAACTTCAAGGAGTGCCGCTGGTCAGCGCCGCTTTCACCACTTCAATTGACTAATTAAATAATTTTATGATATTTATATAATTTATGAAACCACATATTATTTGTAATTTATGAACATGATGACTCACAGTTTATTATACAGTTATTAACTTAACTTCAACTATTTAATATGTTTTAAAATTATATGCTAAAGCGCTGATGTTAATGTTTAATATTATTATTATAATTAAGACGAATATTTAATAGACTTTTAATTGCTTGATCAATTTAAATAAAATGCTGGACACGCTAATGAGATGTTATATTAAAACCTATTGTTTGTTTTATTACACAGACGAACTTAGCTGGGCAGACAGTGGCTGACTGTATTATGAATAGGTTGATTAATGCTTAAAATATAAATAATATGAAATAAAAAATAATAATGATTGATTTAAATGCTTGTTCTAAAAATGATATTTCAATCATATGACAGGCAACATGGTTAAAAAAAATTATATATAATTTATGGAGTTGAACATATTTTGCTTGTTACATATTTTTCCACAACTTTAACTTTAAGTTAGTCAACTTTAAATAATGTAATTAAATCGTTATTTAAACATTTTCATAATATTACCAATAATAAATATATCGATTTGGAATCACGTTAATTGCCTCGAAGCAATTAATTGATTTTTAAATAGTTTGCTTTATATTTAAATTTCTCAATAATTTTGTAATTAGCACGTGACTCTTGCAACACGTTCACACAACAACCACTGTGTTTGTGTGTGTGCGTGTGTGGCAGCAAACAACGTCGGTGGGCCTGCTGTTGGCACTGCAACTGCCACTGCCACTGGCAAACCTCTCGAAATGAGTTTTTTAGCCCGTAAGCCCAAACAAATACCAAATATTAACGCAAGGCATTTCAACGCAACGCTTGGCCCGGCGCTAAGTCGTCACAGATCTATTGATCTATGGATCGCAACTACTGGTCTGTGCCGATCTCTCAGAGAGAGAGAGAGAGAGAGAGGAAGAGGGAGAGCGGTATGTGGGGATTGCTGTGTGGCACTTTGGTGATGTTGTTTAATTGCCACACTGACAGACGCACGCATGTCCGTCAGAGAGTGCTATAAAATCAAAGGCGCAAAATTGCAGGCGGCAAGTTGGACCCACAAATAGATACAGATACCGAAAGTAACAGCAACAAATGCAGATACCGATACAGATACCGATACAGATACAGATACTTATACATGCAACGTACAACAGTTGTTGTTTGTTGTTGTTTCTACGTTTGCGTTAATTTTTTGTTTATTAGGCGGTAAATATCAAAGTTGAGCATAAATCAAAATCCACATACAGATATAGATATATACAGCTACAGGTACAGCAAGAGATACAGCTACAGATATATAGATGCAGATACAAAGATACAGCTACATATACATAGATATTACAGATACTACTTGTATTCCGCTGTGGTTCTTGAAACTTTTCATTTTTCGACTGCGTTAATTTGTACGCTCCACAAAAATGCAACTTGTATCTTTGTATCTCACGGTCTGTTTGTTTGTTGTTGTTGTTGTTGTTGTTGGCTATGTTTGTTTGCGTATGTAGCTTGTACGCTTACTTGGCTCGGTTGGTCTGTTTAGTTTCAATAACCATTTTCCAATTAACACAAAACGCGTGTTTTTCACGTTAATTAATACAAAACTTTTTTGTGTTTTTTTTTTTTATTATTTTTTTTTTTTTAATCAATATTTGCAATAAAAATCAATCAACAGCATTTGCCATTAATCAACATCAAAAGGCGGCAACAGGTCCCAAATAGACCACAACCCCCAAATAGCCAAAAGGCCTCGCCAAGCACACACAGACATTGTATACGCTGTATCTGATAGATACATTCTCATATACAATGTATCTAGTACAAGCACCAACAACAACAACAACAACAATTAAATATTCACAACAAGTTGCTGCCACGCGCATTGCGTTTCGGCATTTTCCATCGAAAAGCGTTTGTATTTTGTCCAAAATTGAACTTGTACTTCCAGGTACTGTCTATTTGGCTATTTCTCTATTTGGCTATCTGGCTTTTCCGATTATATAAGCAATCTGCAAACTGGCCTTCAACTACATTTAAATTATTATGCGCATTTTTTCTGACGAATGGCGAGTACAGCTTTTTGCAACTTGTGAATTTATGGCGAATTTACGATTGTTCATCAACATTTGGCAAATTTTCTATTCTGTGTTTTATCTGAATTATGGTAAAAAACGAATTTCCATGTTTATGTTTATTCTCGTTATTTATATTTGTTAGGCATTAACTTAATTTTGGAATTGCAATTCCTTATGTATTCTTGCATAATATATTTGTTTTTGCTATTTTTTAAACAATTGTTATATAATTTAAGCGTGTTGCTTTGATGTTTGTCAGATTTCACGGAAAACAACTGACGGATTAATTTTCAGTTGAATTACAATTAATTTGCTCTTTGAACTTTTCAATCGCATTTTTAATTTATGCCAATTCAAAGTTAGTAGAGAAATGGAAGGACAAAAGTAAAAATGTATATTTTATTAATAAATTGCTGTTCTATTGCTAAAAGTAAAAGTTCATTATTTAAAATCTTTATTTAATTAATTTTTAAAATTATTAGAAAAGTTTAATATTTTTTTCGCTGGCTATCTTATTTTAGGAAGGACTAAAAAAAAAGAGTTCACCAAATAATTGTTCAAATAAAAAATGTCTATTCAAATGAAAAAAGTCATTAAATAATTATATATCAAAAACTTATTTTTAGTTTTGATATTTAATAATTGAAAATGCTAAAGTTGAAGATTGCTGTAAATGTGTTGTTGGATCAAATGTGGCACGTGTTGCTGTTGGTGGTTTATCTCAGTTGTAAGCCAAGCATTGAAATCAAATCAAGTGCATTCAATTATTAAATCGGTTAAATCAATTAAATTTACGACGCATGAAAAGCGATCTAAAAACTGAACCAAAAATTACATTTATTATCAATACAATTTGTGCGTTACGCCTGAACACAATCCTCGACAAACCAGGCGCAGCCGGCGCACCACATCGACGCACCACAGTGGAGCAGAGCAGAGCAGATTTGGCCAGACAGCAAACAGACGCATTGCCAGACATGGCAGCCAATCAGCCAATTATTTGCTATGCTCAGTTGGCAATTACAGCAACATTGATTTGGCTGTAATCTCACTGCTAGAGGGGGACGGGGCGGGGCGGTGGCTAAGGTCAAAAGTGATAATACACAAATGCCAAATGCATGCGTCGAGGGGTGGGCTGAGGAGGATGCTTCTCTGATTTGGTGCCCAGCATAAACTGATACATTTAATTGCGCGCCTCAACGGGCAGCATTCAGCAGTTGCCATGCTCAACCTCCGACTGTTCCCCCCCAATACCCCCCTCCCGTACAACAACTCCCATTTCGCACATAATATTTATTGTTTATTTACACGAGCGAATTAATCGCAAAGTGCAAACGCGCCACAAACGGCATCGCAATTGCCAATGTTTCCCCTTCCACACCGCTTCCACCCTTGGGGGAGCGTGTTAGCCCCTCGTCAGTCTAAGCACCTCAGCAATTGCCCCTTCAAGTTTTTATTCAATATCAGCAAGAGATTTGAGGCAGGCGGCAAAGATTGACTGGCGAAAGTTTTTACCTCAATTTGTGGCCACATTGTGTGCATAGCAACATTTATAGAATTTTAGAAAAATATATAACTTTTTCAATGTAGATTTTAAGTGTAGATTACGAATTTATTAAAATTATCTTGGAATTAAAAATCGGCATAGTTTTAACAAAGTTAACAAATAATATTTAAAGACTTACTCAATTTACGTGTCCAAAAATTGACTCTGCTTCGATGAAGTTTTATCTCTTTTATCATCTCTCTCCCTTTCTGCCTATCTCTTTCTTTATCTTCTATAATCTATCTATCTCTTTCTATATATATCTATCTCTATCTCTATATAAATATCTATTTATATCTCTCTACTCAATTGCTTGCTTTAATTTTAATTAAATATGAATCAATAAAATGCGCATTTTATTTCGATTAGTACTTATTTTTTTCTCCCAGTGTAACAATCACCTGTCCCACCACCCCCCTTGACACCTGTGTGCGTGCTTGTGTGTGTTTTGTATTTGGGAAACGCATTTATATTCTTTTACTTCATTTGGCTTTTTGCGTTTCAATATTTAGTTAGAAAATGTTTTTATTCGCACAAGCTCATTTAATAGGTAATTTATGGTTTTGCCACTTAAACGAGGGGTGTGGAGAGGGGTAGTGGGGTGGTTGGGGGTTTCTAATATGTGGCAGTGGAAGAAATACTACCTGGCGCACGAATAGTAAATACAAATTTTGCTAATTTAAATATCAATTTTTGCAACTTTGCTGCACGTCGAGAACACGTACATTTCCCAAACGATAAACAAACAAATCGATTGCGAACCACTTTTCGATAGACAAACACACACACACACACACACACAGAGAGTGCCAGGGAGACTGAAATACTTGAGAGATTTTTCCCACCAAAGCAAAGGTTGTTGCAGTTGCAGAGAGTCGCCTCGGCACTTGAGCCGATCATTAATTATGCAATCAGAAGTAGCAGATAGAGCAGATTTATAGGCATAAATCACACGCTCATCGAGCATTACAATGTTCAAAATTTGCATAATTCCCGGAAAAATCCAGTTAGTCGTGCCGAAATAATCAGAAGAAAAAAAAAGAAGAGAAAAACCAAAATATAATAAATATATGCCATGTTGAGCTGTATCCACATTGAGAAATGATGGAGTAGCAGCAGCTCAGCTCAAGTGGCTTAATAGCTGGAGAAAACAAGTGAAGTTCAACAGTTTGGAGAGCACTCGAGTCCGAAGTCGAAAGAAAAACACTCCACCCCAGGAGCACCAGCACCAGCAGCAGCAGAAGCACCAGCAGCAGGAGTCGCCCTTGTCGTATCCCTTGAGCTAGCCATGGCCTATTGAAAATGAAAATAACTTAATGCAAAGTAAGCGGCTAAAGAAACTACACCAACAACAACAACAACAACAACAACAAAAACAACGATAACAACGACTACGTTCAACTGTTCATAAGCAAACAAAGCAGGCAACAACTACAACAACAACAACAACAACAAGTACAACAACAACATGGAACATGGCCACAACTCGTTGGCTTCGTTGGCTCTTAACGAGGCCGACATCAAACAAAACGTTGACCAGAGGCTGTCCAAGATCGCTGCAAACGGAGTCGAGCTCACTGCTATGCAAACAATGCTAGGCTACAACGCATCTTCCTATGTATATATGTGTGTGTGTGTGTGTGTGCGTATGTGTGTGTATGTGCGTGTGTGTGTGTGTGTTGCTAACATTTCACTCAACATGCGAGACACTCCACGGCACAGCCTAACAAGAGACACAAATTTTTAACGTGGCACCGAAAAACAAATACCCTTCACTGCATGTAGATATGTAAATATAAACAAAGCATATATATAAATGTAATATATATATAAATAGAGCATATATATATATATATATATATGCTAAAGTGATTTTCTTTAAAAATCGGAATTGATTTGATAAAGCAAACAAAATAAAACATGTAGCAAATATTTAAAAAATAAACGGAAGCAATTTGATTAAAATATGTTTTTGTTTTGGCTTTAAATTTCAACTATTTATTATTTTGTTTACTGTACAAAAACATATTTGGATCACAAACTAAAAAATAATAATAAAAAATGTATCATATATTTATATATCATATATATTTCATCAACTATTTCATTTAACAAACCCAGCCAAGCTACTGTTAAAAATGCTTTGACCACCAAAACTATATTAAATATTTGAAATGCAAAATATATTTTACATAATACTTTTTCTACAAACTAACCAAACAGGTAAACCTAATTAATTCTTCTATTAGTTTTATTTAAGTAACATTAACTTAAATACTTAACAGCAACAGTAATATTTAAAAAAACACAATCTTTCAAGAATATATTTACACTATAAGCAACTGCTATTTAATGTTTTTTTTTATTAAGTTATAATAATTTAATTAACAAATTCCTTTGTGCTTGCTTTAATATAATTATTTCCAGATTTTATATGTTCTTCAATTCATTCAAAACGTTGCATTTTAAGTAAAGCTGCTAAAATACCCTTAGCACGCACTGCGCTGGAAGAGAGAGTATATTCAACAAGACGCTCAGCTCCTCTCGCCTTGCTGGTAATGTGAAAAATTTCTTAGCCAAATATTGACCAGCCAGAAGCCAGAAGACAGAAGGCAGCAGTCAGCAGCCAGAAGGCTGACGAGGTTGATGATTTTTCAATTTGGGTTTTGTAGTTTTCCGCTGACTCTGGCAATTGTTGTTGTTGTTGTTGTTGTTGCTGTTGTTGTTGTTGCTGTTGTTGTTGTTGTTGTTGCTGCTGTTGTTGTTGCTGCTGTTGTTGTGAATGCTGCTATGGGAGCACTTTAAAACAGTTCATTTCTTTTGTCAAGGCTTTTGGTGTTGTATGTCTTTTTAGTTTTGCCGCTTGGCAAATGTCGCTGACAAACAACAACAGCAGCAACAGCAACAACAGCAGCAACAACAGCAGCAGCAACAACAGCAGCAGCAACAGCTACTGAAGCAGTAGGCAAAATATTTGAACATGTTTAGTGATTTGCTGTTAAGTAGTTGGTAATGCATATATGGTTGGCGTGGGGTGGTGTGTGTAAGGGAGAGTGGAGTGGGTAGTGGTATGGGGAGGGGATGCTGGCTAAATTAATTGTTTTTGGGGCCGCAAAGTTCTGGGCAATGCCAGGGCCAGCTCGAACTTTGCTCCAAAGGCAGTCCAACGGTTATAAATGATGACAGCTTTAGCGTTGGCGATGATCAACGATGGGGCAAAGTAGCGAAGAAGCCCCCACTTCTCCAACAGCCTGGCCACAACGTGCCCGGCTGCAGCTACTCAATGTTTGTTTATTTATTTGCTTTTAGCTGTTAATAATTTATGTAAGATGTAAGTTGTTGCCAGAGCCGGACCGGCTAGCGTGTGGGCACTTGGAAAATAACAAACATTGAATCGAGCTGCGACGCGATTAGCAGGCAAAAAAAAAAACAACAAAAAAAACATATAAAGAAAAGATGAAAAACCAACATATTTGTGAACTGCATTGCGTTGAAATGTCAGCTCAGGTTTTGGAGGCGGCATTTTCATCTTGCCCCTCAACTTTGCCATCAATTAGCATTGGTAATGAGCTTTTAAATGCATTTTGGGGGTTTTGCGGGGTTTGCGTGTTTGTCATGAAAGCAGCAGCAGCAGTTTCACAGTTTTGTCAAACGCGGCGTATGCGTGATATTTGTTATGCCATTCGCTCGTTATTTAAGTGTGTATCTAAGTAAGTGGCTCTGACTTTCTTTTCCTAATGAAAACAAGTCTTGTTTGTACCCGCCAGCCAGTCAGTCAGACTTTGTCAGTCTCAGTCAGGATTCAATTGAAGATGACAGACTGAAGTGTTTTGAATAAGACTTAAATACTTGATTGAATATCATTAATATTATAATCTCATATTGTTTTCATATTCATCTCCTCAGCACTTTTTTCTCATTAAACACTTTAATAATGCATAATTTGAATAATATTCCAATTAAATCCATTTCCACTGAATATTAACGGATGAAAACAAACTATTAATTAAGATTACAACTTCTAATGAAAAAAGATTCCGAAGAGTTCATATTTTTGCGTAGGCAATCGATTTGTTTAGTTTGTATTCTAAGAATAGGCATTATTGATTATATCAATGTATTGGCAACGTTTCCCTTCAAACATTCCAGAAGCCACCCACCACACCATAATTCACAAACACACTTTGGATATAGTGTGAAATTAATTTCCTTACTTCAAATAAAATAAAATCGACGTACAAACAACAAATATAATTGCTAAATTTGTTCACTCACTACATGAGGCTTTGGTTAGTTTACTTAGAGGCGTGTGCTATGTACATTGCCAAATATTGTTTAAATATCACACCCACACCAAAAAAAAATCGCAAACCAACACAAAAAATACCTTTTAAAACGAACAAGCAAAAACAGTTATGTTTATCGATTATTAAATACCCTAGTGTCTGCAACAAAGTATACATTTTTGGCTGCATACATTTATCTATAACAAAAAAATAAACATCTGTGTAATGTTTAAATAATATGTTAATGATCGACACACTTCGCACATCGGCCTCATCAAAAATTTGATAGACTTTCCACGAATCAAGTGCATAATTCACACAAAACTTTTTAATGCCTTGTAAAAGGGTATTTAAAACAAGCTACCACAGAGAAACTCAATTTATTTGCCTTATTAAGTGGCAAAAAAAAAAAGATACACACAAATGTGTGTTTACAACCGAAACGGCAAACAACAAAAGATAAAAAAAAAAAACATATGTAGAAACAGTAACATCAGCCAAACAAGTGGCATACAGGGAAGTCTGTGGCAGCATTATAATAAACAAATGAACTGCCAAGGAATTGCACATAGTACTTGAAACATAAACAAAACAAATCGAATCGAATCGAATCGAGTCGAAACAAATCGCCAACTGGCCCCCCCGAAAGAGTAGCCATAAAAATTTCAGAGGTACTCGAATCAGCAGCAACTTGTTTTTTTTACCGCTAGACAAAAATGCCAAGCAACCAAAAGTACAATATATATTATATATATATATATATATATATAAAGTATGGTTTGTATGTATGGGAATATTGGCGCTGAGCTCTTGCTGTGATTTTTATGCACAACAAGCCGCTGCGGCAGATGATGCAAAAAGAGCAAAAAAAAAAAAAAAGAACAACAATTTTTAATCGAAACGAATTAATGAGCCACGCAGAAAGCAAAATAATTTTGTCGAAATCGTTAAAAATTGCGCACGCCTGTCGATCGTTTGCCAGTTGATGACGTCCTGCGGTGCAGCAGCAGCACCAGCACCAGCAGTAGTAGATACAAATGCACAAACAGATACACAGATACAGATACACAGCTATAGATACACTGCATCTGTATCTGTATCTGTATCTGTATCTCGTTTGCTTAACCTTGACCACTGTGCCGACGCCGACGCCCAGCTGGACACATATGTATATGTGTGTGATTGTGTTTGTGTTTGTGTGTGTGTGTGACGGATAATGATGATGTTGCAAGTTTGCTAGCGAGGTCGTTGCAACGCTGCCTGGCTGTCAGGCAGCCACCTGTAAACGTGACTGCGAAATCGCTGTGGCTGTCGAAATATTTAAGCAGCGCGAAGTGAACTTTTTTTCTTTTTTTTTTTAATGTTTGTGATTTGTTGCCGCGCTGCAAATGCGCTCATGGAAATTAAATGATCTAGAACATAGGCTGTTTCGCTCTCAATCTCCCCCTCTCTCTCTCTCTCTCTCAGTCTGTTCTCATTCTCAATGTGTGCTTAACCTTGACCAAAAAGCGCCAGGCAAAACATATTGCATACATATGCGCGCCTTGCCGGCCGGGAAAAACAGCAACTATAACATATTTATATGTATATATATGAGTATATATATATATATATATATGTAGTAGTTGTTGCTGTAGATCGATGTGTATCTGGGTTGGAGGTGCGAATTTATATGGTGCCCCACTGCCACTGCCACGTTTCGCGCTGTGCCCCTGAATTGATGTTTCTCAATTAGGATCAACAAGCGCATTTCGCATAGCGCAATTAACTTTTCCAAGTACATATATTTCAATTATTATAATTTATATTTGGCCATCCATATGTTCTTAATAGCCAGCTACTGAGAGAGAACAAATCCAGTCCATAATTGATTTTCCCATTTTGCCATACAAATGCGCAAATTGTTTACCCTAAGTTTTTCATATTGAGCAACACACTTGGCACTTTTTTTTTTCGTTCTGTTACATTTTGTTATTTATGAGAATTAATTTTTTAATTCTATTTTCTGTTTTGATATGAAAAGTTTCCGTTTTTCTCAGCTTGTTTATATGATGAATTTTTATTTGGCTTCTGTTTGCTATGTTTGCTGGTTGGCCATTAAAAGTCGAGGCGCACTTTTGTGTGTGGACTATTTTGGTTTAATTGGTTACACGTGAGAGTTGCATGAATATTTCAAGGTAACATTTTTCGATATAGGCCTATTTGATTGGCAGGCAACAAGTTCATTTACCTGACCCCAAGAACCATCAGCATGTGTTAAGTTTAGGGGCATTTCCATAATGTGCCTCAAGAAAAGTGTAGTAAAAAATTCGCTGAGGCTGTTTTGCAAACATAACATTTTTTTTTGTTTATAATTTTGCTAAACATATTCAGACCGCAGATTTATATCATACATTTAAGTTGATTCTAGGAACCAAGCAATTTTCATAACAAATTACTTTTCGAATTGAGTATTAACATAAATAAAAACTTAATATTCGAAAATGCAACGTAGATACAGAAAATTAAATTTCGCAACTTCTCATTGAATTTCATCATCAAAAAAATAAGTATAGTCAGAAATGTGCAACAAATCGAACAGATTTATGTCTTATGCATTATTTTAATGACCATTCGACATATTTATTGGAATGTATTCAAATTACTTTCTTTCGGCAAACCAAATCTGATTACGATCTGATTTTATAACACTCCTCAGTCAGCAGTTCAGCATTTTGGCAACACATTGATTTCATCATTTTCCAGATTGGTGAAAAGATTAGAAGAAAGTGCTTGTCATTGTGGCTCATCGAAATCGACTTTTTCACATACTTAACACGAATTTTAGTGGGGGGAAAATTTCCATGGCGAAGAAACACTCGTAAATTTGCATAACTTAAGAAAAGCAAAAGGTATTTTAATGCCAATCATTTCATAGCCACAGATCTCTTTCTGGCAATGCCATAATATCTATATTTGTAGCATATATATATATATCAAACGGACTGCTGTCTGCTTCCTGGGAAGCGAAATTATCTTTCACCTGGCCCACAATATTAGCTCACTTATGCAAATAAGCAAAACACGTGTATTTCATTGGAATTTAAGTTGGAATCTTTTTTAAAATTTTGTTCATGTATTTTAGTTTTTGGAATGAGTTTTAGTACCCAGATACCCAGAAGTTGGCTGACAGCTTTCAGCTGAATAGCTGAACAGCAGCCAAAGCAGCAGCAGCAGCAGCAGCAGCAGCTTTTTTCGAGCTGATCTTCATATCGATCGCATTAGTAGCTTTATCACGCATGTCACGGCCACAAATTGCAACGATCCATCAAATAAAATATCAGGCAGACAGACAGAGAACGAGAGAGAGAGAGAGATAGATTGAGAGAGAGAGAGAGAGAGAGTGAGTGAGAGGTAGAGATATATGCAAACTAGTTGAGAGGCAGTCAGCTGAATCTGTTGGGCGGTAACTATATCTAGTCTTACGTATCGTATCGTATAAGGCACGATCGCTTGATCATTTGTTAGGTATTTATTTATAGCAATGCTAAAATTAACTTTTTGCGGTTCACCATTAAAACAAGGTGCATGATTCAAATGCAAATATAATCGAATTTAACTGCCTTCAAATTGACAGGGTGTCTAAGTAAGTGAAATAAATAACAAAATAAAGGGGGTGTATTAATAAATATATAGAACCAATATTGAACTCAAGTAGATAACTGATTAGTTTTATAATTTATAAAATAGAATACTTAAGTTGCTCTAATATATTTCTTTAAAATTTTATGATTATTAAGTTTTCTGATTATCGTTACCATAAATCATTTAAAGTGGAGGTAAAAATTGGCAACTTAGAAGTATACAAAATATTTTATTTTATTTTATTTTATTTATCTTTATGACATAAAATAGTTAACTGCTCGACTTCTACATTATTCTATTCCATACATTAAGTGTTATAATTATCAAATACGCTAATTTTATACAACTTCATTAACACATTTATAAGTCTATAAATATTATAGGGTATCCAGTTGTTAAACTAAACTGACACATTTTAAGCATTGATTGATTTCCATGCAAATTTGCTGCCACATTAGTTTTTATTGCAATTTCTTTGGCAAACGAAATGTTGACTGGTAAATGCACCTTAACTAGTTATGCCGAGACGACTATTCATTTATTCAAATGCATATTCATTTTCATATTCATATTAATATTCATAGTTTAGCAACGAGTTGTTGGACACATGCTGAGGGAAGTTTTCACTTTCAAATTTGCACTGGGGCAATTTGATTGACAGTCGTCAGTTTCGAGATTCGAGTTTTGATTTTTATTCATTTTCATTTGACAGGCGACACATAAATGAAATTTAATTAAATTAGTTAGATTAAAGAGCTGAGAGGGGTTGTTATAGATAGACTGGGGTATGTCCAATTTGACGGGGGGGGCGGGTTGGTGAGAGAGGGGCAACGCTACTCGTTGCAAGCTAAATAAATAAATAACCAATTTTTAATTGAATTTCTACCTACATTTTTAACCTGTTTGACGGCATTCCGGGGCAATCAACGTCGCTGCTGCTGCTGCTGCCGTTGCTGCTGTTGCTGCTGCTGCCGTCGCTGCTGCTGCTGTTGTGGAGTAGTCGTCGATGACGTTCGTTGTTGTTGTTGTTGTTATATGCATAGTAGTCGTAGTTGTTGCTGTTGTTGTTTGTTATTGTAAATTGCTGTAGCAATCGGCGCCGCCTCGGCAAACCTCGTGCTGCTTTTTTCTCTCATCTCGCTGGGCAACAAAGAAGACCTTTTACAACGACAACAACAACAATGCTCACTGCTGACTGCTGACTGCGACGCTGGCATCGGCATCGGCATCTTATCAGGGCGCTGAGAGTTGCAGTTTCTTCTTCTTCAGCGGCGGGAGACTCTGAGGCTGCTGCTGCTGCTTCTGCTGCCGCTGCTGCTTCGTCTGCTGCATTGGAAGTGAACTGAAGTCTGAACTGAAACTGAACTGATGTGATAGCCAGCTGGCTGCTATGTGTTTGTGCTGTCTGCAACGTGTGTCACTAACTTAGTCACTCACACACACACACACACAGGCATATGCAGAGTTACACACAGGCTGTGCGTGGCACTTTACCCTGGAATTGGTATCTTAGAGTTCGAAAATTTCATTGCAAGACTTTAGATGCCAAAACTTTGCTGCTTGAGCCATATAAATTGTTGGTCAGCCTTAAAGACGAATTGATCTAGCCATATTTTTATATATATTTGCTTTTAATTTAGTGCAGTATTTTAAGCAATGCTACTGTTTCTTATCGATAAGTAACTAATATTAAAATATCTATTTTTGATTAGAAATTTTGGAGTATATTTTAATTTGTTTGTTGACATATCTTTATACATACATGTGCACTTATAAAATATATTTAATAATACATTTTTTTAAAACACTTTCTCTGCTTGAATCAAAAATATTGATTTTTCAGTACGAATATTTTTAAGAATTTCATATTAAAATTTCAATTGTTTATACATAATAATATAGCATAGCTATAGTAAAATGGTTATAAAAAATGTAATACTTTTCTCATGTTTATATCTATATTAAATTTTTTGAAACCATGTTACTAGAGCTATGCTATTAAGTTATATTAAAATAGGTACAGGGTATCTGGAACTCGGACACTCTAAACTAGAGCACAGTTAGTTGGCTTGATAAGCGATTTGCATCATCGAAAATGGAACGTTTTAGAGCACTGGACACTCTCTGGCATGAGTGAATGCACCAAAGGATGTTGACTTGTCACGCACACAAACACACTCTCTTAAAGGCAGATAAAGAGAGAGGGAGATAGAGATAGAGAGGGAAATAGAGAACGGCAGCTTGTGCTGAGTAACTGTGCGTTCATTGTAATTATGATAATTACAACAATGAAATCCAAGTGCCGTTTTATACTTGAACTTACTTATGTACACATAAATATATATACTTAAGCGCATTATACTTAACATACTTATGTCGTTTTTGTCGTTGTTCTTGTTGTTGTCATCAATGTACACATGTAAATTTTCTCGCTTAATTATACATATTTATGCCCATATCTGTTAATGTTTTATTTGCATTGCTGTTGTCGCTGCTGATTCCTTGAAAATGCAGTTTTCAGTTTCTGTGGTTGCATTGAAAACAAATACGCTTCTAGCCATGAATTAAAAATATCTATATATATCTACATATATGTAAACATATATATATATATATATATATATGCTTTTGAATTTACTTTCCGTTTTCTGAGCCTAGTTTCAACTCAATCAATCCAGCCGAAAGTGGTTAAAACTGGCGTTTCTAAACAGACTGTGCGGGTTGTTCGATTGTAACTGTAAAGCTATCTTTTACAACAATGTTGATCTTAAACGTGGTTTTCAAAAATAATGCCTCCGACTTCTTGTAATCCAATACACGTGTCAAATGAAGAGCTCGTTTTTTTGATTATTTATTTCTTATGTATGATTTTGATTGTTTTTTAGGTTGTGTACTAATTTGCTATTTAAAGAGAGGCTAATTTTGAATAGAATATAATAAGTAGGTGAATAACTTCAATATGATTTAATATTTATTCAGTTTTGCTTTCTAATCAGATTATGTCATGCATATAAAATGTACGAATTTAAATGTATGGCTTAAAATAAGAAAAATAAAAATAAAATTATATATATACATTTAATGCAAAGCTTAAACATATTTAAAAAAAACTACACTTAATAGCTCAAATGATGTGCTAAATATTCAAAAAACTAAATAAACTTCGGATGAATGAACTCCGACTCAAGGTGACAAATTGTTTGTCAGCAAATAAAATAATATGTTTCCAAGTGCCAGTTTGCCAAAAATCTCGTCACACAAGTTCTAGTTATATATTAAAAAAAAATAAATAAATGTTTGCAGTGCAACATTGCGTATGCGTAACATAAAATTGAACTTGATGCGGTTTTGGGTCACTGGGCGTTTTGCTTTTCTTGCGCCATTTCTTCATTTGTGTATATCAAATGCATTTATATATATATATATATATTTGATCATATAAGTTATTTATATGATTTATCGTGTCTGACACTTGGGCCAAACCACTTGTCAAATGGCCACAGCAATGGGAACAACAACAAAAACAACAACAATAACGATAGCGACCGCATGCTGTGATTTTAGATAAATTCATAACTCAAACTCGACTTGTCTTGCCTTCAAAGTTCAAATCACTTGGCACACACACACACACACACACACACACACATACTATATATTAATTATTTATTTATGCGTTATTTTTGCGCGCGTTCATTTCGATAAGCTTCAAATGGAGACACAATTTACATTTACAGTTATACACAGTCTACTATAAAAATCGACGCATTGCCAGCAACAGCTGCGCACAAATCTTCAATGTTGTTGTTGTTCTTGTTTCTTGTTTTGCTTTTGTTGTTTGTTCGCAACAACAATAGCGTATCCAAAATCAGCTGTTTTCAGTGATTTCGTATAACGAACTTGAAATTCGCCTAGGAAAACGATAAAAACAAGCGAGCAAGTCATATCTCTGTCTCTCTCTCTCTCTCTCTCTCAAGTCAAAAGAAGGCGGCTTATAATCAGAATACAGCAGCCTCCACAATGGACCCTCAAAGTTGCCAATGCTAGACACCCTCACCCCCGCTCACCCAACCGCCTTAGTCTATCTCTCTCTCTCTCTCTGTCAATCAGAACCAAGACTTTACACTTGCCGCAGTCACACTTCTTCTTGTAGCTGTATTTAGTTCAGAGTAGTTTGTACTACTTATATTAAGTATATATATATACATATATATATAAAGTGTATATATATATAGTGTGTATATATGTATATATATATATATATATGGCTTTAACTGATAACCAGGCGACAGGAAAACGACGGCGCGAGTGGAGATTTGTCGAAGGCCATTCGCATGCTCAACTACAACGCATCAGCTCTGAGGTTGAGGTTTGAAATCTGAGATTGTATTAGCTAAGTGGAGGAAGAAGAAGAAGAAGAATGGCACCGTTAGAGCAGCCACATTTAAAACTAACTGTATATAAGTATCATTATGTGGCTTTTAAACTAATATTCTGTTTAATAACTAACTCTTTGTAGTGCTGATATCTGCTAATGTTCAGATTTTGGTTCTAATCAGAAGTTATTTATAATGATTTATCGCATTACTAATACATAAAAAAAAAATGTTTTGTTTGTAATATGTTTTAGGTAGAATCCATGATGACTCTTCAAGTGATTCATTCAGTTGTTCTTATGCTATAATTCCTAAAAATAAGTTTCCCAACATACTTTAACCACAAGTCCTATCAACAATGACCCAATTTATGGTGACAGCTAATAACTTTGAAGCGTTGTTTTAATATTAGTTCATTTCGATAATTTCGTTGGATTTTATGTTTTTGACATTAACAGTTAAGCAATTTACTCGACACTTTTATCTGTCGCCCAAAGGCGCCAGTTGGAAATATTTCAATTGGTAGTTGTCGAGTGCAAAGTCCGTAAAACTGACTGCAAATCTTTAAATTGAGCAAAATCTGCCCAAACACCTGAGCCGCAAACTGCAACCGAAATAATAAACACCTCCGCTGCCCCTTCTCTTAGATGCATTTTGTAAAATTCAAGAACATGCGCATTGCACTTAGCCAAAAAAAATATATAAATATATAAACCATTTAATAAATCAACATATTTTAACTAATTATTTGATTTTCATGAAATATATTTCTAATAAGTAGAATTGCAAAACTCATATTAAATTGAAAGCTATATTTTTTATAATTTTTTTCTATGTGTAGCACTGAAATTTTTGCATGGAAACGTGATAGCAAAGTTGTTGTTGTCGATTGCTGTTGACCAGGCTAAGACGAAGCTGGTTGCTGCCACAGTGCAGGAGCCGCATCTGCTTGTGGAATTTATCGTTAAGAAAATGTGTGTAAAATAAGTGAAACTATTGGAAGCTGTGCGCCGCTGTGTGTGCCTGTGTCTATGTGTGTGTGCTTGTGTGTGTGAGTGTGTTGTGTGTGTGCGCGCCCAGTGTGACCAGTTTGTTTTGTTGCGGCAGCTAATGCCACCACTTTTGATAAAATGTTGGCCTGGCCTAAGCCTGTTGCTGCCGACGCCGCTGCCTCTGCCGCTGCTGCTGCTGCTGCTGCTGCCGCTGCTGCTGCTGCTGATGACCAGTAGCCACTTACAGCTGCAGCAGCAAATTATTGCCGCATTGCTGGCTTGTTGTTATCAGAAGCGGCAGCAGCAACAACATCGCCTCGCAATTTGCCTGGCCACAATTCGATGCACAATTCAGAGCGAGAAACCACCGAACCAGCTTATACCCTATAACCAATAAAGTGTGTGGAAAATGGCATTAAGGCGGCAGATATCGATTTATATATTTATTATACACATGTTGGTAACTGTAAGCAAGCTTGTCTTGATTTGATAAGTAGGCTATTAAAACTGGGAATGTGGATTTGATTTAGGAATAAGACTACGGACTGAAACTGGGAATGTAGATTTGTAAGATTTGAAAGAGCAGGTCTCAAACGACTTCAGCATTTCTGAGATACAGTTTTATCTTATTTTATAGAGCCACCAACAATATTTATTATCGAATACCAAACATTTTTTAGCTTAAGCTGTATAAAAATGTGTATTTTTGCATAGACATATCATCAATATAAATAATCATTTGCTGCCTAACCAAAAACCAGAAATACTTTAATAAATATTTATTTTTGAAATGTAAATTATAATCTATAAATAGCCCGCAAAGCTTAGCTATTAAAAATGTCTATATTTATAGATTTGCTAACCTCGTTCTCATATCAAAAATACCTCTCTTAGATAATTTCAAATACTTGATATACAGGGCATTCTCTAAGTTGAGCAATCTTGTCTCAAAAACTCTTACTTGAAATATTTTGTTTTTTTTTTGTCGAATTTCAGAAAGTGGAAGACCTTCGTGGTTGTTGCTGCCGCTGCCGCTGCTGCTGCTGCTGCTGCTGCTGCTGCTGCTTGCCACTTGTTGTTGCTGTTTAGTTTGTTATCAGGTTTGGGGGCCCCGCTTCATTTGTGACTATCAATTTCACACCTAAGCCAACGAGTTTCTAAATCGACGAGCCTTGCCCAGTGAAGAGCAACCAGCTGCGCAGATCTGTGTTTTGTATTTTTGGCAAACAATCAGAGACTTTGTTGCGGCCAAACAAACACACACAAACAATTCCAGTCTTAGTATGCAAAAATGGCAAAACCATTTCAAATAAAACCGTTAATTGATGTTGTTCGTAAATGTCAAAGTGAATACGGGGTAATACGATAGGGCCAATAGATTGACAACGAGTGACTTCGACAAATGTGGAGCATGGCTTATGGCTTATGCAATATGCTGATCGGTCTCGATGGCGATGGCAAATCGATAACTATAACTATAACGATTATAAATAACCATAACACGCCCAAAGCTAACCAGTCACATGCAATTATTCAATTAGCCAAATGGCGTCATAAATTATCAAGTCTACGACTGCGACGAATATATGATCAGCATATCGCCATAAGGGCCAATCATTATTTATAACCAAACCCAACCCAAGTCAACCGAAGTCAAGCAAAAAAAACATTTACCAATGCCAATGCCAGTGTCAATTGCTAATTGTTAATTGCTTATTGTTAATTGAGGAATGCCGTTTGATTTAGATCGTCATTTGACTTTATAAATATGCAGCCGTTTTATGACTTTGATTCTTAAGTAACAAAAAAAACAAACATTTTTCTGTCTGCTGATCTTCTCTTTATGAAATGATTAGCATATTCTTTTTAAAAGCTTTCAGAAATAATTACTTATATCAAAATTATTCCAAATGCCTGAATCTTAATTCTTTTCTAAAGGCACTTATTTTTACCGTTAGAATCTAATAACAACCGCAAGAAACCAGTGTCTACATAAGAAAGATTTTGAACTTGCTTAAATTGTAATACGTAATTTGAATAAAAACTCTTTCCAGTTGATCATTTTGAACTAAGCATTTGTAAATCTCTCTGGTTATTGTCTTTATCAATAATCAATTTCACTATAAAATATTTGTAGATTAAATAAAATAGTATTCGGCAAGGAATTTTGTTGTAAAATCCCCATCATAAATCAAATTGGTAATGCGATCTTGTTAAATTACATTATTCAAAATTTTAGTAACTTAATCAATCAAGTAATAAATCACAAGCATCGTAAATCACACAAACCATAAGTGTAAAAGGTTTCCCCAAGATCAAATTTCAATTCTCGAATATTGAATTATTTAAAAAGTGGGTATAAATTGTTTATTTAACCTAACTTGGCCATGTTAAGTATGCTGTTCAAATAATTGGCAAAAACCTTTGGGCAAATTTGAAATTGATACGCAGACACCAAGTCGTATGCGTATTATTTAATATACTATCAAATATTTATATGTATATTATTATATATATATATGATTTTTTTTGGCTTACCTTGTGCACCTGCTGCACGTCTTAAGAACGTTTTAAAATCCACAAATCCTTTGGCTGCAAATGCAATAACAACCAATTTTGGCAATTCACAAACGTTGCATACATTATATTTATATACACACACATGCATATATATACATATATATCAATATGTGCCTTCTCAACTTCTCTATATCTTTAGATATATATATATAATGATTTTTTATTTATACACCAGACATATTTTATATATATATATTTTTATGTAAATCAAATAAATCACTTGCACTTCACATGTTGGCCAATGCTTTCGGCTTTTGGCTTATAGCCGCTCACACACATAAACACGCACAACACATATGGCTATTTTATGGTAATCGTATTGGTATCGGTTGGGCGACGTCAACAATCGCGGAACAATCGAAATGCCTAAAGTAATGTGGAGACGCCCCAAGAGAGTTGAGAGACGAGGCGCGACGAGGCGGGGTGGGGCAGGAATGTATTCGCTACGACTCTTGAAGTTGTTTACTTTTCTTGAGCTCAGCTGCTATCTCTGATAGCTGTTTGCTGCTGTTGTTGTTGTTGTTGTTATTGTTGTTGTAGGTGCTGCTGCACAGCTTCAACTTTGGTTTTACAGCCGCAAGCCGCGAATTATTAAAGCCGAAAAAAAATATATTCTGCTTAAGCATGTGTACAAGTACATATACAAATATATATATATATATATATATTTATATATAGATACTTAAACAGACGTTGGCTAGATATGCAGATTTATGTGCTGGAGCCCTGCCTTTAACGAGTTAGATCAAGTTATGACAAGCAACGCTTGTTGTATTTGATGCTGTTATTGTTGTTGTTATTATTATTGTTGTAATGCCTTGGCTTGTAAATTTTATGTTTTTTTTTTATATATATATATATATATATATATATATTTTATTTATTTTTATTTTGGACAAGCGACGAATCTTTCGGTTCCGTACAACGAGCGCTGAGCGCAAAAAACTGAATGAGCGTCCAAAGCGGCCGGGCAAGGCAAACAGGCGGCAACAGTCGAGCCACAGTCGACGACACACAGACACACAAACACAAAGACAGAGCAGCAGCAGCAGCAGCACCAGCAGCAGCATCAGCACCAGCAGCAGCAGCAGCGTGCTAGTTAGTTACTTAGTTTTGAGCGCGTAGTAGTGAGAGTCAATCGAAACACACACTCACACACACACACGCACACACACGTATAAAGTTGCTCAAGCTCAAGCGCCATTTAAGTTGAGTAATTAAAAGCAAGCAGCGATTTGCATGTGTGTGCCTATACACACACACACACAAGTGTGTGTGCGTGTGAGTGCGATTAATTATTAATCAAGCCCAAAAAGCAACAGCAGCAGAAGCAACAACAACAACAACAATAAACAAACAAACAAGTCCAACTGTCCCAGCCAGACAATTACAAATATTCAACTCTCTCAGCTCGCAGCTCGCAGCTCGCAGTTCGCAGCTCAGCTCAGCTCACATCTCACAGCTACTTGCGACTTTCTTTGCTGCTCTCCGGCAGCACAGCTTTGCTGTTGTTGTTGTTGTTGTTGCCGCTGCTGCGCTTGTTTTGGTTACCGAAATCGGCATCTCAACTGGTTGCACTCTGCATTCACATCGAACTGCCTGCCGCTGCCGGTGCCGCTGCCACTGCTGCAAATGTAAATCTAAATTGATTGCAAAATGTTTGAGACTTGAGCGTATTCATTATACGCCATGTGAATTGGACACAAATAGCGTTGCCAGATTGACCACGAAATATGCAGAGCAGTTGACAACATTAAATGTAGTTTACATTTTTTTGTTTACTTTCAGTCAACACAAAGAAATTGAGAATTTTTTTTGAATTAAAGTTACTTATTTAAATTTGTAGATTAATAAAGTTCGTTGCATATTTGGATTATTTTAATTTACCATTATCAATTATTTAACATTAAATTCGTAAATTTGTACAAAATAATAACAGTTCGCTTCCTTATATAATTTGCACATTTTTCAATTATTTAAATTTTAATTTACATTTGGTAAGGGTTTTGTAATAAATTGTGTAACATGAAACATACATTTTTTTAAAAAATAATTTTAATATTATTATTAACAAATCAACTAATTATTATGGGCACAATCCCCTTGATCTTACAAAGGTCATTAAAATCACTAAATTGTTTTCAGCATATGTTAACATAATTAATTCACTTTAAGCCGCATTTGTTCCAATGAATTTTATCGCACATTGCGCATACGCAGCGTAAGCAGGCAGCGAGTTGATTGGTGAGTGAACATCTGGCAACGCTGGTAACCAAATTAATGTAGCATGTTGCCAGTTGCTGTTGTTGTTGCCGCTGGTAGCGTAATTAAAATATTGCACTTGTTACTTTTGCCAGTCGCCGACTCAGTTCTGCGTCTTTTTGTTGTTGTTGTTGTTGCTGCTGCTGCTTGTCTTGGCATGCTCTTTCCTATATTGTTTTTGCCACAGCAGCAGCAGTAGCAGTAGCAACAACAACAACAACAACAACGACGAACATTGTAGTCGTCGTCGTCGTCGTCGTCGACATTGTTGTCGTGTATTAAAACTTGTTCATTGGAATTTTCTAATAAATCAATAAACGCAGACAACACATTGTGAGTGGTGTGTAACGGTTGAGGGCATGCGGGAGCTGTGGACGGGTGGGGGGTGGTCACTGAAGATGCGGCTTATATGGGCGGTAGGTGGACCAGGTAGGCTAGGGGTGAGGGGGAGGGGGACTTGGGTGCATGGCACACAGCTGGCGGCGTCGAAGGCATCGAAGATTGCGCATTATAAAAATAGCCGATAAATTTTTTTTATACATTTTGTTTTAGGTTATGGAAAAGTTTTTGTTTGCTATAAGTTGTCGACAGCAGCAGCAGCAACAAATCACGATTGCAGCTGCAACAAGAGCTGCAGCAGGAGTGTGCAACACTTTCACACATTGGGGGAACTTACATTTCCGGACCCCAACGCTTCCGGGGGGTGAGGAAGTGTTTATTTTTATAATTTTTTCTTTTTTTTTCTCTCTCATAGATTGACACTATAATTATGCAATTTACAGTGCTCAAATTTATATATATATAAATAGATATTGAAAGCAAAGCTCATAACTGAAACCAAGGCAAAAACGTTTAAAATTTTGTTTTGATTTTTTTCCAATAAAAAGTATATATTGGCATATATCTGTATATATTTGTTGTATTATTTTTTATGAGCTGCTTTGCCTTCCACTTCGTCAGCGTCATCGGGCTGGAGACAAACAAACAAAGCGGAAAAACAACTTTTTGCTTTAATTAAATTATTATGCTGGCTTTATAATTTTTTTTCTTATGCCAGGCTTATAACTTGTGCGTTTTCATAATCAGCCGCAAATCACATATATAATTTTTATTTCTAATATTTCTTATGTATTAATCTACTAACAAAAAAATGTGTGATTTTGTAGCTGACAACATTGTTGCTATCAACATTGTCACACACACACACACACACATGCAAATGGGCCAAATCGAAAGCAGCTTCTCTCATCACAACTTTAATGTAAATAAAATGGAAATTCCTCAGCAAAAGAAGAAAAAAAAAATGTGGAAAAAGATTGTGAGCAGAATAAAAAGAAAACAACAACAGCAAAAAAAATGCAAGGCAGCACGAAAAAAAAATAGTTGTAGAACAGCTCGGCGAGGCACTTGTTAAGATGACTGCCTTGTTAAACGAGCCTGCAACACCCCAACAACAGCAACAACAACAAGAATAAATAATGTTGCAATGCTTAATTATTTCAGCGGCAAGGAATTCCTCGACGCAAACTTGAACTGCTTCTGCTGCTGTTGCAGTTGCAGCCTGTTGCCGCTGCTGCTGCTGCTGCTGCTGCACTTAAGTACGGGTATTGCGGCCAAGCGTGCAGCAGGCAACGCGATTGTTGCCAACACTTGAGGTCGTCTGTTCAGACTCCAAGCGCCTTAGCCTCCACCTCACTTTAAGCCTCTGCCACACATTCTGCCACTGCCACAGCCTTTGTCTCTTCACTCTGCCCCCGCCTCTCTGCCACTGCTTCACATTGGTCAACGGCACCGACGCGTCTATGGCCATGTTACCAGTTGTGCTTGCTTTTTTTTTGTTGACATACCCTGTACTTGTGGAAAATGGCCAGAGAAAGGGGTTATCTGATAAGGATGACGAGTCGTTATAGTCATGTAGATCTTGGGAAAAATAAAGAGTCAGAGTTCTCATATTTGGCATTTATGTAGTAAATTTATGCAGAAAATATATATTTTGCTATTTATAAATCTGTTATACATATGTGAATTATATATTAGATTATATTCATTATCCCGATTTTGTGTTAGAACACAAAGTAAGGAGGAATCACCTAAAAAGTTGTTAAAACTTTCAATTTAATTTAATATTAATTTATATTGATATTTATTTTATTTGGTTTACCTTTTTAATTTTTTAATTTATCTTTATATATCTAGAAACTCAAACTTTTATTTGCAATCCTCTTCAGACATTGATTATAGTTTTCTGATGTTTAACAACAAAATCTAGCTCAGAATAGGTGAAATAATAAAAGACATAAATTATTGAGTAGTTAAGCATGAACTACTTTTATATAAAATGTAACAAAACTGCAAATTAATATTAGAACAATAAAATTTAAAGCTTTAAATAAATTGTTCGCCTTTAGTATATAACTGTCAGTCTAAATTCTTTAATTTTTATTAAATTAAATGTATTGCCTTAAAATATTTAAACTATTTAGTGTACTAGCTACAAATGCCTAAGACTTCATTCCAAAATAATAAAACCCACGTTCAGCGAATTCTAAAAAAGACTAAGCTGAATTTCTCACATGGATCTGTGCTTGCAGGATATACCCAAGTCATGCACACAATCTTAGCCGCCTGTTGTTGTTGTTGTTGTTGTCTGGCGCACCTATTTGTAATGCATTAATAGCCAGTCAAGAGGCAGCAACAGCGGCAGCAATTGCAGCTCAACTGAATGCAACAGATTGACATTAAGCTGGCTTCTGGCCAGCGCTGGCCATGAAGGGGGGCAACCGCTTGGCTGGGGATGAAGATGATGAATTTGATAAATGGCAAGCTGCACATTAACACTGCCATTGGCTCAGAGTAATACCCAATAATTGGTAATTGGCGTAAGATCATAGGAAAATCCATATGATTTAAAACTCATTTTGTATTGTTTTTCGTTTTTTTGTTTTCTGGGATTGCCGAAGCTCAACTTTTGAACTTATGCCGCAAAAATAAAAAGCTTAAGCTGGCGATAAGAAAAAGCCTTAAGTAGCTGATAGTATTTGTCTATTTTTAAAAGCTATAGAAACTGTCAAAAATATTATGCGCACTTATTCATGTCAATAAATCATTAATGTTGATTTGAGAATTATTTTTATAATAGCACAAACATTAAATGGCCTAATTTATTATGGAAAATATAACAACAATTTAAGAATTCTTAATTATTTATAGTATGACAGATTATATTAGTGAGTGAATTAAACTTGACATATTTCACAAATATTTCATTGTCTCATTAACATTTCTCAACATTTCAGTGAGTACTGAATTCGCTTGGGGGAGGGAGGTTGGCCACAGGGGTTGTCAAACCCCGAAATAAAAATCCCTCCTTGTGCACAGATGCTTCAAATTAAGACATTCCATTGAATGATGAATCATGGCCAAATAAGTGTATGCAAATTGTTTTACAGATATACAAAAAGCATGTGACAATAAGACAAAGGCATTAATTGAACTTGCCACAGAGTCCGAATGCGATTGCGATTGCGATTGCGATTGTTAATGTTAGGCAATGTGCTCATAGATACGATGCGAATATGATTCTATATGCGATGAACTTTGCCATTGTCTAGACAAATTAAGAACAGCAGCAAATTGATGTCGCCAATGGAAGAGTCGAGCGCATATTTCCAATTTGTGTGTTTGGCCATGCGGCGTATACGCAATGTGTGTGTTCTCTTGTGTGTGTGTGTGTGTGTGTGTGTGCTTGTGATAAGAGTCGTCAGCTTGTCTGGTCAGCAGCCAGCTCCAGCTGAATGTTGAAATGGGTGTGATGTCATAAGTCAACATCGCAGCTGCCCCAAAAGTCTATTTGATATGTGCTGTGCTGTGTGTGTCGAGTGTGTGTGTGTCGAGTGTGTGTGTTTGTACTGTGTATTGAAGATCTGATCGGAACGGATCGTTAATTAAAATTGCCAGCAGAGATGAGTGCGAGTGCGAGTGCGAGAGAGAGCGAGTCCAAGTCAGAGTACTTCATTAGCCACGCAGTTGCCACGCGCAGCAGCTCTCCAATGCTTAATTAATAAATCAACGCGACACTTGCACTCAATGGCCGCAGCAACAGCAACAACAGCAACAACAACAGCAACAACTTCAACATGATGATGCTGCTCAAGAGCAGATGTTCAACCCGCTCTGAGATTGTTGCTACGCCAGCGGGGCCGACAAGGCAGACAAATTGACGCGACATTCCACAGCTGCTGCTGCTGCTGCTACTTCTTCTGCTGCTGTTGCTCTTCCAAGTCATTTTATTAGGGGGCAGGCTGCGCTTAACATATTTATGCTATTGTTAAATATAGAAGCTGAACAGAAGTAAGTGCAACTGCAGCCACTAAACGGAAACGGAAATGTTTCTAATCGCTGCGTAGGGATCTGTGTGTGGGAGTTGCCCTAAGCAACTGTGGGCAGTCACAGGGAAAGACAGAGAGAGACAGAGAGAGACAGAGAGAGATAGAGAGAGAGAGAGAGAGAGTGTGTGTGAGCTTAATTCAATTCAGTTTCTTTAATTAGAATACTGCAATCTTAAATTGAGTTTCCTTGCAGTCACAAACACTGCTCAGCTGCGTTGCATGTAAAGATCTAGATGCATTAATTTTCATTCATATTTTTATCACCATTTTAATACTACATGCATAATTACAAATAACCACACATAACATTTTTAGCATACATAAGTTTCTTTCAAGAAATATTTTAGTATTTATATAGAGGCCTAATCACGACTGATCTCTTAAGTTATTGACCAAGTTAAATTCTGATAATCTATTATCCAAGTCATATTCTAATGCTGTACAAATTTATAGCAAATCATTAAATTATCTCGAGACCTTTTTAAAAAAGGGCTCATTTTTAGATTTAAGCTCTTCTATCTATTTAATACCAAAATTTGAGGATGTTTCAATCAGTTTCTCAGTTCCAAGAAATAGTTGACAAACGCTCTGTGAGTGATTTTATTATTATACGTTTTAGTTATTTCAGTTACAACAGCGTTTGATGTGCCTGAAAAAACACTTTCTGCTGAATGTAATACGACTTTAATGGATTGTAATTAGATAGTCGGATTTATCAACTCATACTATTATTCAAAGGAACTGTAAACTTAGTCATCACTCAGCGGCAACCGCAGCTGCAGTTTGCTGTTGTTATTGTTGTTGTTTATTTTTGTTTATTCATTTATATGGTTAATAACAAAGTTAATCAAGCAAAAATAGCACAGAGTGTGAGATACTGCTGGCGAGAGTGTGATTATTTAATAATTGTGCCAAATGCGCGGCAAAATAATTATTGTAAAGAGCATTTACAGCAGCAACAATAACAGCAACAATTATATCGATAACAACAAAATTGTGCTAGAACCAATCAAAAGCTAAAAAAAATAATGAATGATTTATGTCTTCGTATAATCGAAGATTAAATGCTCTTAAAAATAAATAGACATAGTATATAATTTATATAATGTGCTCGCTAATGGAAAAATAAGAAAGAGATGAATTTGTGATCGATCAGCTTAAGCAATTCGTAAATTAATTAAACACTGAAAAAAATTAGCTAATCCATTTATCTGTCATCTGTCATGCCCAAATTGAAATATCCACTGTCAGGGTATTTTAAGGAAAACGAAAAAAAAACGCAATTATAGAAAAATTCAACAAAGTGTCAGTTGTTAAATTGTAAATTGCGATAGGGCGCGCGTCAACCGTTTTAGATTTTTGTTATTGTTTTTGTTGTTGCTATTGCTGTCTTTAGTATACTATAATAGTTGCTATAAATAAAAGCTATACAAATAAATTTACATTTTTAATTGCAATTATCGCTGGCTATTGTTGTTTTTGTCACTATTGTTGTTGTTGCTGCTACTGTTTGCCTTTGGGGTCTTAAACAATTAAGATGATTTATTAGCAGCGCATTCTTAAGAGGCGCAAAATATAATACAAAAACAATACAAAAGAGAAACAAAATATAAAAAAAAATAACAATAAAAATATATATGCTTTATAATAATCATATATGGGTATATATATTTGTACATATAGCAGATAGATACATCATTTGATTTATCACACATTCATGAGAACAGCCATAAAATCAACACAATTCATCTGGTAGCCAAAAAAAAAAACACATATTATTGCTGATTGCTGATTTCATAAGACACACATTCTTTGTATTTGAATTTGAATTTGTTGTTTTCTTTTTTTATTGAGAGGAAAAAGCTAATTGCGATTTTATGCTTGTCACTTGAGCATAAAGAGAACAGAATAAAGAATTAACTTATTTAAATGCACATTAAAAACGTTAATGAAACGAGTCGTAAAAATTCATATGAACACTAAACAGGAAAATCGTAAAAACTGTCTGCAACACTTATTAAACAAATTAAAACTATGCCACACCGAGTTTCAAGAACAAACTCCAGAAACCTAACCACAACTATTACGGCACAATCAGGAAATGTAGATCCATTACATTGGTACCAGTGTGTCCCGTAATCAGATGATGTTCCCCATCCGCCAGTCGCTTGTAAAAGTTGTAGCTATCACAGCTGCGCAGGATCTCAGCCAGCTCGTCAAGCGTGTGGCTGCTTAGATAGGATTCAATGACATAGCTATCACCAATGGCACCTGCCGCATCCGTGGGTCCATCAATGCCATCGGTGCCGGCGCTTAGAAAACTGCATCCACTCAGCGTCTCATCGCGATGCAGCATCTGGGACATCAGCAGCGCCAAATGCTGACTGCGTCCACCCAAACCCTGCCCGGTGACCTGTGAAAAAAATTACAAATTAAACATTGCATATGAACAGATTCAAGTCAACTAAAATCAGAAGCTGATTTCTTAAAGATTCACTTTCACTTACTTTGATGACCGGTTCGCCGCCACAGATGAGAAACAAAGGTTTTTTGGTTGCCACATGCTGTTCGATTGCTTTCAGAAAATCCGGAAAACTCTGCTCGCTGTAGGCAAATCTTTCGCGTAGTTGCTGTTGATCGATTGTGCCCTGCTTGAACTCCTGTATGCCATGCAGTAATCGCTGGTAGTCCGCAGCAACGTTATTAATATCACCTTGAATGCCGCAGCTGAGCACGCAGGATATGTAGCCCAGTTTGGTGGCTTCCTTTACAGCTGCTGTCGTGGCTAATACATTGCTGCCCACAATAAAAACTTTGCCATTATCTATTTTTGCCTGATGCTGCTGCTGCTTCTTAAATAGCAGCTGCAGTTGCTCCGATAATTCAGGCCACATTTCATATCTTTTTAGTATCTCTGTTGCTGATTCCCCGCCACCACTTGGCTGCACTGTGGGTCCGCTGGCAATCAACTCCAGTGGATCACCAACAATGTCGCTTAGCACAAAGGTGATTATCGCATTTGCATTTTTGGCTGCCTGCGCCAGACGACCACCTTTAATCTCCGAGCAGGCAATACGCACCGTGTTCAGCTCCTGAATGCTTGCTCCACGCTTCATCAACTTATCCACAATACTTCGCTTGTCCTGCAGCGTTAGCGGTGGCTTAGGCAGCGGCAGCAGTGCCGAGCCACCGCCAGAGATGAAGACGAAGAGCACATCCTTGTTGGTCATGCACTCAGCCAGCTTTTTGATTTCCTGTGCCGCTTTCAGTGCCATCTCATCGGGCAGATTGTTGGCTGCACCCTCGTATATAACCATTTTTGGGCTTAAGGGCTGTTGTTTGTACTGCTGCAGGCTGTTTAGGGGCACACTGAGCACACCACCAGCGGCATGTTCACCGAGATCATGTTGCACTTTGTTGGCCATGGCTAGGACGGCTTTGCCAAAGCCCACAATATGGCAGGTCTTGTCCGTTATATCATGCTCCCGTCCGTCCAACTTGATGTAGACACGCTGATCCTGTTCCCGCGGTCGCAAATCATATTTATTATAGTCGGCGAATATGTTTTCCGGTTGCACCGCATTGACGGCATATTGAAAGACTTGGCGCATATGCGTCCATGCTTGTTTCTTGACCATCTTTTTCAGTTGATTCTTCTGCTAATTCTGAAAATACTGTATTTTAATAAATTTTCCTTCTGCAGATCAACTTTTTATTTTTAAACCTTATCAGCATTCAAATATCCCTTCTCACCGGCAGTTTAATTCGATATCGATAGTTTTGCTTCGATTAGCTTGCAGGAATTGGTGTCTTCTTGATTAATCTAGTCCCAAGGAAAAACAAGTCGAGGCTTTGTTTACATTTGTATAATTTTGTTGTTAATAGTTAGCATATCACTTGTACATACCTTTATATATTTTTTGGAAGCATGGAAGATATTTGCTACGCTCTTTCAAAGGAAAAATATGTCTTAACTTATCATAATCTTAATCAGTGACCAGGTCAAATTTTGTAGGTTAAACAACTGTTTACTGAAAATTTACTATTAGAGATGGACCTTATCGGCTAGTGATGTGCAACTGGGAAACTATTGTGTCCCTGCATCACAATAGTAAACACGTAAAAATTAATTTGTATTAGAAGTAGTTTAAAATAGTTATTTTATTTGTTATTTACAGCAGCGTTAATTTAACAGTTATAATTTGATACACACCACGTCTATCGGCAGTCACTTCTCACATCTGTGGGCACTCTCTATGCTAACAGACAAAGGCTGGCAGCTGTAGCAATAGCACTGACTACTCAAACGAACCATAGATGGCGCCAGCAGTAACCACTGATAACAATTCAAAAATGTGAATATACAATTAACCAAAGACAAATTTAATTTTTTTTGACCCAATTCGCATCCACACACAAAATGTGCGAATTAGTAATATTGCTGCTGCTGCTGTTACTACTGTTGCTGCTGTTGCTGCTGCAGGTGTGTGTCGTGTGGGTGCTTACATATTAATTCAGAATGGGACAACCCAAAAAAATAGATCTTATGCCATTGATATGGCGCCAGTTTTGGCAGTTTAAAAAGCGACAACTTTCGTTTCTCGACGCACAGTTCAATTAGAAGTTTGCCAACATGAAGACGACGCTTTTCTTGCTGCTGGGTAGGTTTTCAATTGTTCGCCACATTTTGCATTGATTAAAGGAATATTCTTTCAATTTAGCTGCTGTTTGTGGCAGTTATGCCAATCCACTGGTCGGACTAGTGGATCCGGCATGCTTTGTGGTCAGAAGCGCTGAGTGCCCCAATTCGAATGTCACCTTCTGGCTGTACTCCAAGTGCGTAGTAAACGGATTTTTTATACTCTTGTCGAATTGATTTAATTTCATTTGCAAATAGCTCCACTCAGGATTCACCAGTGAAGTTAAATCCACTCGATCTCAATCCTTGGGACTTTCAACCGCCGCGGCCTGTGAAGATTTTGCTTCATGGCTATACTGGTCATCGTGACTTTGCTCCAAATAATTACATACGTCCTGCTCTATTGGATAATGAGGATGTGTATGTGATATCCATTGACTATGCTCCGCTTGTGCGTTATCCCTGCTACATCCAGGCAGTAAGTAATCTTGCTTTGGTCAGCAGATGTCTCGCTCAGTTGATTAATAATCTGTTGGAACGAGGTATTGTTCAGCATGAGTTGGTTCATGTGATTGGCTTCAGTTTGGGTGCTCAAGTTGCTGGGCAGACAGCCAACCATGTGAATAGGAAACTGAAACGCATCACAGGATTAGATCCAGCCAAGCCTCTGTTCATATTGGGCAGCAGTTCGAGGCGTTTGGATGCTGAGGATGCTGAGTTTGTGGATGTGATTCACACGGATACTTTGGGAAGAGGCATGATGCGTCCCATGGGACATATTGATTTCTATCCCAATTTTGGACCATTACAGCCTGGCTGCATGGAGGAGAATCCCAGTGATCCGGGCAGTTGTAATCATGAAAGAGCACCGCGCTTCTATGCCGAGTCCGTAAATTCCACTGTGGGTTTCTGGGGTCGCCACTGCTCCAGTTGGTTAATCTACATCTTTGGACTCTGCTCCACTCAAGGGGCTCAAGCTCTGATGGGTTATCACGTATCAGAGGAAATGGCTGGCTCATTCTTTCTCCAGACGAAGAGTGAGCCGCCTTATGCTATGGGCAAGCTGGAAGACATGGATAATAGCAAATATTTGGCAAAGTTCCACTTGAGTCACAAGCACAATGAAATTGAAAATGATCTTGAGCTGGGGCTATGCGAATTCCTACCAGAGCTGGAGAACAATGAACTGGATATCGATGAGCTTGAGAGACAATTAATCTGGCAAGAGCAGGAGGTCCTCGATGAGCCGCTTTTTAAGGCCAGCTTATGATATAAGTTAATTGTTATGTGAATAGCTCGTAATTTAATTACCAACTAAAATTGTATATTTATTTGAATTTGAACTAATTAAATCAGGCACAAAATTATTTTAAAAGTAATGACAAAAGAATATTAAATACTCTTTCAGAACAGAGTCCACGAAAGATCTAAAATATCTCTTTAATGGGATAGATTCGACCGCCGTGCAAATCGACGGAGATGCAAATCTAGGGCAATCAGTTTGTATATTAAATAAATCTAAGTTGTTGACAATCAATAATTGAAACATAATTAGAATTTGTCGATGTGATTCACTCAGATCAGCAGAGGCTAGGTATGGTTAACATCCCAGTGACTCACCCACAGCTCATATGAGTTACCATGCGTCGAAGGAAGAGCCGCTATTTGCCCAGGATAAAAAGGAAGAATAAATAAAGAAAACCAAAAATTAAATATCCATCTTCAATTTGAAAATTTCACTAATTTTAAAAACATCAATTAAAATCAATTATTAATATAGATACCAATTTTTTATTACAAAAATAAATTTTTAATTATAAGAATTATATAAGTAAAAAACTTCCTTCAAAAAAACCATTTTCACATAAAACGAAGAATTATCAAAGAGCTCAATCCAATCCAATCCAAAGTCTGCAAATATTTGATATGCAAACCAGTTCTTTTTTGCAAATTAATTCGATAATTAATATTAATTATTATTATTATTCATGGATAAAGAAATATACTTTGACATAAATTGGCGAGCTCAGTTCTATTATCAACTTGTGACACGATTGTTAAACCCGCACAGGCGAGCACAGTGTGGAGTGGGCGTGACCTTGAGCTAGAACCAAAACCTTGACTCCTTATCAGTCCCCACTCCATAGCGTCTGATTTTCCCAGCAGTCGCCGTCAATGTCGGGCCAAGTTAATTTAATAGAATTTACATTAGACACAGCGTGCAAAGTACTCCCAACTCTCGCAATGTGCAAATGTCGGCTTAACGTAATCCTCCCACTACTGCTCATAGTGCTCGTTGGGCAGAGCGGGTCCCAGCCCCAAATTCTACCAGAGCTGTGCGTGTTTGCCGAACACATGTGTCCAAATTCACGCATTAGCTTTTGGCTCTACACCAAGTGAGTAAAAATTACAGAATTCTACATT
The DNA here is from genome assembly GCA_035042345.1 of Drosophila fungiperda. Classification (NCBI taxonomy): domain Eukaryota; kingdom Metazoa; phylum Arthropoda; class Insecta; order Diptera; family Drosophilidae; genus Drosophila; species Drosophila fungiperda. Next base: position 5,258,324 of record JAWNLM010000145.1, on the reverse strand, counting down.
TTTTCTATTATTTTATTTATTTTTTGTTATTATTTAAAAAGATTTTTAAAGGGCTAGAAAAATAAAACCTTAAATTAAGTTAACATTATTTATTTATTTAGTAAAGAACTCATTTTGATTAAAAATGAAAATCTGTCAATTAAAAATATAATTCGTATGATCACAGCTCTAGCAGAGATGAGCCCATTGAGCTGAATCCACTCAATCCCTTGGCGGAACTATTCGAGCCTCGTCTACCACTTAAGATACTCATTCATGGCTTCAATGGCAATCGGAGTCTGACGCCCAATCTGGAGGTGAGGGATGAGCTGTTGCTGACGCAACCGGTGCATGTGATCTCGGTGGATTATGAAAGTCTGGTGCGCTGGCCCTGCTATTATCCCTGGTCGGTGAAGAATGCAGCAGTAGTGTCCAAGTGTTTGGCACAGTTCATTGACAACCTGCTAGCTGCTGGCATCTATGAACGAGAGCAGATTCATTTGATTGGCTTCAGCTTGGGCGGCCAGGTGGCCGGAATGGCGGCCAACTATGTTAGTAAACCGCTCGCACGCATAACAGGATTGGATCCAGCTGGACCTGGTTTCATGACCAGTTGGCAGCAGGACAAGCTCGATGCCAGCGATGCAGACTTTGTGGACGTGATACACACAGATCCTTTCTTCTTCTCCATGGTGACAACGATGGGTCATGTGGACTTCTATCCCAATCTCGATCAGCTTAAACAGCCTGGTTGCACCTACGTCAATCAGTGGCGTTTCTACAATTGCAATCATTATCGAGCTGCTGTCTACTATGCGGAGTCCATCAGCACCAAGCGAGGATTCTGGGCACAGCAGTGCGGTGACTGGAAGCAGTATTTCTCGCAACGTTGTGGCCTCTACTCCGATATACCCAATGCACAAATGGGTTATTTTGTGGCGCCAAAGTAGGTTGCAACTTTATTTACTGGATATGCGTTATCAAATATACTTTTTTTCTACAGCGCTTCTGGTTCCTATTTTCTCGGCACAAATGACAAATCCCCATATGCCAAAGGACCGCTCGTCGATGGGACATTTGAGCTGGCCGAGATTTGAAATTGCCTCCGTTCCTGCCTAAGTTCCTGCTCCTAATTTGGCTGTAATCGATTTACATTTTAAGCTGTTACGTTTTTTTTATTGGTAATAACAAGTTTTTAAGGATTAAGAATATTTTATTATGAAATTTTACACATTTTTAATCTGTACCAAATTTTTCTAATTTTAAGCAACGTTTCCGTAAATTTTCAATATTTTCATATGACTCAAAAAGTAGAAATATTAAAATGAATTTAACTGCATTTGCGAGAGAAAGCATCAAAAAGCTTTTTACTTGACAGAGCGAGCTTTTTAGGCTCGCTGCTCTACAAACTTTTGGGTTAACCGAAAATGAAACCGAAAGCGAAAAAACGAAAGACTTAAGACACGAACTTGCGCTTCAGTTGCTCGCAAGCGCGCAGACAAAGCGCACGTCTCCAGCTAAATATCGGAATTGTAATAAATTGTTGCTTTGGTTTCGAGCCCAAGCAACACGTGTGCCGCGTTCGACCACCTCCACCACCCCCTCCAACGCCTTTGCGTCAAGCTCAAGTGTTGCACAAAGAGTTGTTTGTTGTTGTTGGTCCGTCATTTTTCTGGGCGTCTCGCGCGTGCCCGCTAATTTTAGCATACTCGTGGCATCCGGCATTATGCCGCGACAGCGTCGGCAACTTGTCGTGCATTGAGTTTGAAAACGAGAGTGTCTCCAGCGAGTCCAATGACCAGCAACAGTTGTCGCCGCTGCATATGAAACTCAAAGTCAAAACAAATAAGTTCGCCGCCGAGTGCAGTTTTTGTTTTTTCCCCTTAATTATACAAACCTTGACCCACAACGAGCAAATATCAAAAATCAAATAAAGAGTAAAAGCTGTTGAATTTAATGCTCTTATGTAACAGACATTTACCCGAAATCGAAATTGAACAGTGTAATAAATATTTGGTTAAAAAAAATGTTGTTTAATTGTGCTCACAAAAAGCGGGAATTTCTGGGAATTGGTTCAACAATTTTGCTGCTGCTCAGCTTTAACGTTTTCCATGTGGATTTTGCAGGTTTGTTTGAGTGTCGATTTGTTTTTTTTTTTTGTTTTTACCTTATCTTTTGGTTAAACTGTGCTAAAAAGAAATCCGTGTTAAGTTAAACTTTTACTTTCGCCCTGACTGTCTGGCAACTTAACGAGTAAATTTGATATGTTTTTTTTAATTTTTTGGTCAAGCCTCAATGGGTTTTTGGCTTTCTTCTGATTTTGGCGTTGTCATCGTGGCTTGATGCTGGTTATTTTTCTTTTTCTTTACCCCAAGGCGTGGCCAGTTTGATATACACGTCGAATTTGCGTCAACTGCTTAAATAGTTGCACAATATTGTTTATTGCGTTAGGCCAATAAAAATTTCCATTGGCGACCTTGCTTCATATATTCGCCAGCAACAACATTTTGAAATTAATATTTTTATGGTGTGGCCATTGAACATACTTTAAGGTTGATGCTCTCCACAGCACGTACTCTGACAGCAAACGTCTACAAACAACTACTTATAACAATTTATAACTATTTATAACTACTTATTTACTAACAACAAATTCATTGTTGTTGGCAGCTTGTCTCTGCGCGGGCAGCAAACTGACCAAAAATTGGCACACTGACCAAAATTGAAAACAAAGGACTGCTTCATGGCCTATTAAGTGAAACTTAACATACAAAAAAAGGCATATCTTAAATACATTATAATTAAGCGAAAATAAACATATTTTGTATATTAACTCATGCATCTTTTTTTTTTAATTTTTTGGCCACTGTGCATTTGTACAAAAAACTAATGTCTCTTTTACACACGCATTGTTATTGTTTTAAACGCTGTCATCGATATTTGTTATATTCGTTTTCATCTTTTTGACGCATTTTTTAAATTTGTTACGCATATTTTTGTCTCATCCAAAGACAGGCAAAGAAAGAGAAGAAATAACAAATGAAATTGAAAACAAAAAAAAAACACACACAAAATGTGCCTCATCATTGGCAAGTTGCCTTGTGCAGTGTCAGTTGGCGCTCATTGTTGCTTGTTTTGTTTTGGCCCAGTTAATTAATTGCCTATCTGCTGCTACCTAATAAGCTACCGTTCAGCTACACTCCCAATGCCCCATAATAGTTCACATTACATTGTGATGAGTCTGTATTTTATATATCAAATTTTAAGTGCCACATACTGCCACATAGTGCGTGGCATCTAACTGCACCTTGACACCCTTCGCAGTCATTTCGCAATAGTTTATAAAGCGTGCCATTTTTTATGGGGTTTTCCATCAAATTCATTGTTTTCATAGTGTTGTTCTGGCTTACGGGGCGAATGTGCATTGCAAAAGTCTGTGTCATGACAAGCGAATGAATCTGTTGGCCAAAGTCAAGTGCTGACTTTTTATTCGAGTTGGGCCTTAATTATAGTGCAGCAGAGGTTGAAGTTGGCAATAGAGTCTGCACTTTGCTGCGATATAAATTAAATAAACACACTTTGTGTAGAAGTGCTTAAAAGTGAATGTAATCTGAGATTAAGCTCAATTCCGTTGCCTAAATTTTAACCAATTCATAAACTTATTTTTGGCAAATACATATTTTCAAAATTGCCAAATAATATTTGCAATGAGAATTATTTTTATGATTCACGCAACTTAAATCAACTGCTAGCAAGATTAACTTGGAAGGTTATTTTGTATTCACACAATTTTATATTATTTTTTTCGGAAAAATACATTTGTTAATTTACTGACCTTAAGAACTTTGTATAAATTAAATATTTAACAGGCCTTAATTACTATGTGCCACTTTTTGGCCTTCATTTGTCGAAGTAGAAGTCAAAATTTAATAAAAGCAGTTAAAAAATATTCTGCAATTTAGTGAGTTTTAATTACGCTCTGCTGCAAATTAGAAAATAATTGTTTAAAGTACGTTTTGGTTTTTTTATTTTGTTAAAATACCCACTTGAATTTCGGCAAAAAATTAGTGTTGCTATATTAAAATGTAGTCTTGAGTTAGAGGTCAAAATAGAGATTAAAGTTGAGTTTAGTTTTGACCTAGCGATGGCAGTTCATATTTATGTTCAAATTGATTAATTACATTAAGTGCGTTTTCTTGTAAAAGCAGCAAAGTTCAACAATCTCATAACACTTTTGATGTTAAGCAAACTTGGTTTAGACCACGGTCAATTCAATATTGTAATCAAACATCAATCTCAGCTCAATAAAAAATCAAAAATAAAACGATTGCGATGAATTTGTAGAAAACCCGCAACATAAAAACCTATAAAACCCATAAACCAATGATTTAATATATATGAGAGTGAGAGAGAGAGGGAGAGGGAGAGAGAAAGACAGCACCAAAACAACAATATAAAAACAATAAAATTAAGATAACCAAATAAACATCTTTCACTTACTAACAAACCAAACATGCAATAATAAAATGAAGAGCACGTCTCAAGAGTTGTTTTGTGTTGTTGTTGTTGTTGTTGCAGTTGCTTTTATTGAAGTGGTCGTTGTTGTTGTTGTTGTTGTTGCTGTTGCTGTACCTCGTTCACTTGTGTCTTCCGCATTTGGTGGCGCTTCCGTTTTGGGTTTTCTGGAACGGTTTTGATTCGATATATATTCATTTGACTTTTCCGGCGTGCTGCTGAGCGTCTTTTATTTCGACACAAATTTTCCCAAAAAAAAAATAACCAAAAAGCGGCACTTAATTGGCATTCGTAACGGAGTCCAAGTACACGTCCAAGTCACTGCACGCTGTTTAGGCCAGCTTACATAAGCCACAAGCCAAGCAGAGCGAAGCAATTGTGAAAAGTTAACTGAAACTCAAGCGAAAACAGCAAAAAGCAATTCAGGCAGAAACATGACTCGGCCCATCGCTAATTGTAAGCGGGGGAGTGCGGAAGGCCCTACTTCCTACCCCACCTGCCTCTCCTCTACATCTACTCCCTTTCGGCTGGTCAACATACTAACAACTGAGATTATGCAGGGACTTGTGTAAAACAATTGGTTGCAATAGCATTCCAAAGTTGACATGAAGACATTACGACAATATCTCTTATGTAGTTGGGGATATATGTTAACCAGCTTCAGCTTATACAACAAAGCGAGTGTTCACTGTGCCATGAGGTGAGCAGTTTTCAGTGCCGGATGCCCTTAAAAGGTGCATGTTACCCAAAGTCATCTATGCGAACAACGATCGCAGATCACCGATGACTGATTATAGTTAAATCAAGCCGCAACTGCAACTGCAACATTTGCAGACCGGTTGCAACTGTTGCCACATCGAGCAGCTGGCATCTAAGCTAAGCAACAAGTGGGCCATTTGGCCACTATATAAATTATCCCGAAGGCCGATTCTCACTACTCGCAGCGTTTTTTAATTAGTCCATAAATATTCATATCACAATGCAATATTTGTACTCAGTATGCAACTCAAACTGTGGGTTTTCAGAAATTGCCAGTCTCCCTAACAAATTCCCTACTTTTATTTATTTATTTTATTAACTGAATAAAATGAACGTACGATTTACTGAACTTGAAATTTTAATCAATGATTCAAAATAATTCTTAGAAATATTGTTTCTCGTCTAAAGCAAAGTTGTCAAGTTGGAGTAATCTTTAATCTTTATTTCTTCATCTTCATCATTTCAACTTTTTTTTATATTTCAATATAAATCATAGAAAAATTGTTAAAATGCAACTCTCACTCAAAAATACGCAACACTTTCGAACTGGTTCTACATAAAAACATGAATAAATAAAGATCGGAAATGCGCATACAAAATTAAACTTTAAATTCAGTTGAAGACTGAAACTGAGATGAGCTCATTGCATTTGGGTGTTCCTTATGGCTGTTGCCATGAATCATGCATATAGCGCCCAGTTATGTCACGTTGCTCGTTGGCATGTTATAAATAGCAACACAACACTAACGATGCCAACAACAACAACAACAACAATAACAACAACTGAGACACAACACAATAGCAACATCAACAAAACGAGTGTCAGTTGTGGCGAGGCAAACTTCCGTTTTTTAGGCGCTTTTGGCTGACTTTTACTTTGCCACAATTGAAGATATGTTGCAGCAACCACAACCACAACAACAACAACAAGAGACGACAAATGTTGCAAATGCAGTGGCATGACATTTAATTTGGCCACATTCAATGTCGCCATCAAAACAGCAGCCAGCAACTGGCTTACGTAATTCAATTTAACAAACTCGTTTGGGCCAGCCTCAGAGCCAGAGGTGAAGGGGCACAATTGGAGGCGTTTCTGGTGTTAAGAGTTCGCGAAAAGTCATTACACAAATAACAAAATTATTTAAGGCAACAAATGAATTGTCAAGCGTATTTGGAATGTGAATAAATTTGCATTTTTTAAAATAGTGTTTATTTTGTACTAACTTCAAGAGGATATTAAAATTATGGTTACGACTTCGAGAAGATATACACTCAGAGAATAAATCGCGATAAATTATAGAAAATCGCACAAAAGTTATATTTATTTTATTTAAGTTCTTCTGATTTTATAAATATTTTTGAATACAAATTTATTCAATTTTTTTGGAGGGAGTTTCTTAATAATGGAAAATATATCCAATAAATATAATAAAATCTGCATATTTCTGAAGATTTCACTTATTTTTCTTTCTTTTATTTAAAAACTATTTCTAATAACAAGAAAAACTAATATTTTCCAAGTGTCAAAACTAAGTCGAGTCAATTTACATTTTTTTTTTCCTTTTTTTTAGATTTTATTTTATATATAATTGCCTAATTTCTTACCATTATCTCTGCTCAATTGCAGCTGGCCAAAATGCAGCTGCTGTGGCCGCTGCTGTTGCTGCTGGTCAAAATCAGTCGCAGGTGTATGTAACGGATTCTTGCCTGGAGAAGCCCTATCGCTGTCCGCATCCAAAGATACAGTTCTATTTGTACACGCGTCGCACACAGGAGGAGCCCGAATTCCTAAACGTGCTCGACGCCAACTCCCTTTACCGCTCCCACTTTAATCCTCGTCATGCGACGAAGATCATTATACATGGCTTTGGCGGTGGCCGCTTGCTCAGTCCCAGTCCCGATTTGAGGGAGGCGTACTTCACAGTGGGCGAGTACAACATCATCATTGTGGACTACAGCGATGCGGTTAAGGAGCCCTGTCTGAGTCAAATGGATTGGTCACCCCGCTTCGGCAGTCTGTGCATCTCGCAGCTGGTCAAGTATCTGGCGCGGCATCCGCGCGGAGTTCAGCCGGATGATCTGCACTTTATTGGTTATAGTGTGGGTGCGCATATAGCTGGTTTGGTGGCCAACTATCTGAAGCCGCAGGAGGGCAAAATTGGACGCATCACAGCACTCGATCCGACCATATTCTTTTATGCGGGCGCGAATAACTCGAGGGATCTGGACACCAGCGATGCCCATTTTGTGGATGTGGTGCACACGGGTGCCGGCATTCTGGGACAGTGGCATTCCAGCGGACATGCTGACTTCTATGTGAACGGCGGCACCAGGCAGCCAGCCTGTGTGGGATCCGCCACGTTGTTTCGTAAGTTAAGTCAATTTTGTTATTAATTAATTTATTTAATTATAATCTTGTTTATTTACCTCAGAAACCTTGGCCTGCGATCACACCAAGGTGACGCCGTACTTCATCGAATCCATAACGTCAACCAAGGGCTTCTATGCGGGTCCCTGTCCGAACCTGTTCACATATCTGATAGGCTGGTGCGAGCCCAAGGATGCGGAATATGTGCTCATGGGCGAGCATTGTTCAAACAAGTAAGTTTGAATATAAATATTTAATCAATATTGTATATGTATATAATACATAATCATATCCGATCAGGGCGCGTGGCAACTATTATGTGACGACGAATGCAGTGGCGCCCTTTGCTCGAGGCTTTCCCGGCAAGGGGCGCTCCAATGGGGAGTACCAAGGCGTGAGGCGTTGAATCGACTTGCATCTAGATATATATATATATATATATATAATTAATTTGTAGCACTCATGTGATTTTAGTTGTTGTTTCCTAATTGTGTATTTGTATTTATTTGACTTGTGTTTGTTAGTTTTTATTTGCCGCCATCGTCGTTGGGAGTCCTTTGAGCATCCCAGCTCCATTTGTCCGCGCCTTGTACAAATCCAAATCTAATCATTAAGTTGTAAGCAGACGCTGCCGGAATTCAAACCATACACAAACAATTGTAGTTTAAAATAAATTTATATGAAATATTTAAAAAACCAAAAAACACATTTTTGCATTTTTGTTGGCATAATTTGTTAACATTTTATTTTATTGAATTCCAAATACATTTTTTTTGTTTAGGTATAATTTGTTTTAAGCCTTTATATGTACTCGTATATTGTTGTAGTTCGTATAGTCTGTATGAACGGCGCTTATGAGTTTTATAAATCAGTTTTGTGTTTTTAAATGAAATCCAATTATTTTTGTAACACAAATAATAAATAGTATCATTTTTCTGTTTTTTTTTTAGTTGAATTTTGTTAGCAATACTGATTTAAAGAATTTCTGTTTGAATTTATTGATATCAGTATACATTAATAGATATATATATTTTTTTTAAATATATTTTGAATACCTTTAATACTAGATCATAAAATTATACAACATGGGCGGGTGTTGCCAGAAAAGGGAGCTTGCTTTCTTCTGTTATTACATATACATTTATAAAGATTAATTTTCATTCTTGAAATTTTATACATTTACTAATTGTTGAACGAAACACTCAAGAAAAACACATAGAACATTTGAATAATTTATGTACACAGCACAAATAAATTGAATAAACCCGTCACAAAAAAGATAATTTATTATTATTTTGATTAATTTCTTTTTTTTTTTTTTTTTAAAAGAATATTTTTAAGTGCGGCTAGCCGCAACTTTATATTTATTTACTTAGCTCCTGTTACATTTAAATGAATTAGTTAAGAGTTCTTTTCGTGCGTCTATATATATCTGACAATAGATGAGTTTATTGATAGAGCTTCTCAGCTAGTACAAGTATTATAAATGTAGTTACTGACAGGTTCAAGTTGTAGTAGTACCCTAGTTATAACCGGTTCATTTTTCATGCTCATTTAATGTGCTCTAATTGGTATTCATATATGTGCCACAGTTGATGTAATTTTATTTTATATCCTTATGTACACACTTAAATTACTCACAAAAGCATTTAATGATGGCATTTAGCTAGGTATGTATCGATATTTACAGACTGTCTGATCAAATGTTCAACTATTTAGTAAGTATTTCATTTTTTTATATGTGCTTTTGGCTAAGGTTAACTTTAGATTTACTTTAAAACAAAAAACACTGTGGCTTTTTGTTAACATATTCGTTATTATTGTCCACACAGCCTTGAGAGCTTTTGGGTTCTCTCAAAATACAAATTAAACAAATAAACAAAATTTCTATATCTATAGTTAAGTTCATTTAAACACATTTAGTTAATGACAATTGAGAGCTCTCCTGTCAAGAACATTAAGGGTTTAAAGAGGTACTCAATATATATATATATTAATAATAACTATATAGTTATGAGCATTTGTTTATATTTACTAAATGCCTTTTATATACACACTACAAATTTAATAATTCTAATATTACACATACGCCCCAATGGCCAATAAATATATTTAGTTTCCTGCAATTTTAGTTTAAGCATTAAAATTGATTGCCTAATTTAAAAACAAACGAAACAATTATGAAAATTTTAAATATTTAAGTAATATAATATTTTCTAATTTATATATATTAACAAAGCTTATTTAACTAGGTATTGTCGCTTTCACAAGCAGTTTGTTGTTTTCGCTGTTAATGTATATTTAGCAAACACAAGTTGGTATTTTTTTTACTGTATATATACGAGTAGTATAAGTCATTAGCTGAATTGAAGCTCAACTGACTAACCAATATATATGTATATATATATATTATGAAATAACATTTAAAATCTAATTTGTTTATTTATAATTATAGTTATGTATATTGTATATAGTAGTTATATAATATTCGCTGCTCTGTACAAATTACGGTATAAGAATTGACTCTTTTAGTTAGAAAATTTTCACATTTTTTTAATACATAGTGATTTAATTGTGAATAATTTGATACATTTCTGTATAATACGCGCTAATTAATATATTTATTATTTAATTATATAATACATTGAATACGTTTTAGTGCATTTAATTATAATTTCTACAGTTGTCGGACAAAGTAAGTGCGTCTATATAAAACATAAAATAATACTGAATATTAATATTAGTCAAATTATAGAAGTGCGGTAAATTGATAAATAATTAAAGTAAGTATTAATAAGTGCATTAAATAATAATAATTGCAAGTATAATTCATTGTGTGCAATAAATAAAGAGTGCTTAAAATAAAAATAATTAAAATAAATTTAAGAGAACTAAACTAATGATTTATAATTTTTGTGCAGTTTTTTGTAGAGTAAAAATTTAATTTCAATACATATGTAAATATGAATCTAAAACATGTGCAATGATAAATATTTGTGCTATTTTATTGGAGAAATTTACTGAGTTTTAACTTTAGCTAAGATAGTCTAAAAATTATATGTTTTGATAAGCAAGAAGCTTAAAAACTATTAATAATAACAATAATTAATAAGTGCTTTGTGAAAGAAGTGCAATAACAAAATTGGTAGGATAGAAGCGTTAAATATAAATAATAAAAAATCTGTTGAAATAAAAAATAAAATTTAGTTCAACTAAAAATACAGAACTGCTGTTAAATTTAATATTTTTAACATATTTAAAAGTATAGTTTAAGCTCAGTAAGACTCCCCAATAAGTTTTCATTTATTTTATGATATCGATAATAATATGAAGACCAATCCTGAGGTTATTGGTGTCTAACGATAGAACTACTTACAAGTCTAGTCAATAATATATATATATGCTAGTATCTATATCATGCCCTGATCACGTCGTGTTGAACCAAAGCATAATATATAATTTACCAAACATAAATAACTAAACTGCATAATTATAAGTTTATGTACGATAAATATTTATATATAATGTGTAAGCTATATATATTTTTATATGGAATGTTTAATGTTTATCATTCGTGCCGAACATCAACAATTGCTTATTAATTAGAGTTTTTTTTTTTTATTTGTTTTGATTAAAATGTACTTTTGCTATGACATAAATGACATTTATAGCCGGGTGTTTATCATACACAGAAGAATATCATCAACGGTAATAAAACTTGCAGTTTTTTTCTGTTACTTGCAAAGTTAACAACAATTTTTCGCTAAATATTTATATTTATATATATTTATACGTATCTATATAGTGTCTATATAGGTATAGTTAAAGTTTTGATTCATAATAATATTAATTTCATAACGGTTTGAGACGTGCTGCGTGCCTGGATTATGTCTGTTTATGATATACACAAATGTCAAATATTATCTGTATTATATATAATATGTATTTTCGCTAAGTTTTTTGTATGCATTTCTGGAGCTTGTAAATAGAAGATTCGCGAAAGCGACACTTAAAATTAGGCTATAGATTTGTTATGTGATTTGTGTGTTGTTTATTTGTTTGTTTGTTTGTTTGTTTTTTGTTGGTTTAACGCCAAGTTTAACGATATTTTTCTAATATAATATTTGTAGTTGCTCTGTTAGGTACATAGTTTCATTGTGTTAGTGTTAGTGTTGGTGTCTTCATCTGATGTTGTGAGTGATGTTGTTGTTGTTGTTGTTGTTGCTGCTGTTAAATTAGAAATTCGTTAGACTCGGCTACGGAATATATATATATGTCTCTCATATTGTATATACAAATCAACCCCATCAGGAACAAACAATAAACGGCAAAACAATTTCAATTTTGTTATTTCTTTTTTTGTTACCTCTTTTGTGACTACAACTAAAAGCTACTTTTATATCAGTTAATCAGTGTTTTGAGGCTTTCGGTTTTACTGCTGTTGATAGGTCTGCTGCTCGTAGGGATTTGTGGTTGTTGTCGTTGTTGTTGTTGCCCCCGCCTGCGGTGGCATTTGTCCTTGCGTGTAGTCGTAGCCATAGCCGGCAGTTGCCGCATTCGCATTGTCACCATAGGAGAGCTGAGCGGGTTCCTCGGCAATGGGTGCACTCGAGGCCAGTGCAAATGGATTGTTTGCCACGTGGCCAGTGGCGCCATAGCTAATGGCATTCGATTGCTGCATTTGACTCTGCTCAGTGTACTCCGGTGCGCCCTGCAAAACAATGCACGGGGAGAAATAAAAGTGTATTTTTTAATATTTTCACAGTTTTGGTAATATTCTTAACGAATTAAACGGAGTTTTATTTAATTAAATAAATATTTCTATCATGTCTATTTTTAGAAGATTTAGATTTCTTAAGTGAATGTTAAAGCTAAAAAATATCAATGCGAATCACAAATTTTTCACTAAAAAAGTATATACAATTTCCCAATTTATCGTAATTTAAATATAATAAACATAAATTTCAAGCAAAACGTTGCGTGACTTACGAATGCGGTCTCCTTCATGTATGTGCCCGTTAAGCCCGCCTGGCTGGGATCATCGTTGGTTATGGCGCCCGGTGGTGGTGCCCACACCTGCTGCTCCTCCGGCGGCGGTTCGGCCCAGGGTTGCAGCTCGCCGGAAGCAAAAATGCCATAGAAAGTGCAACCAATTAGATGAACACAGGCGGCCAACGTGAATACCGTAGTCCAACAGCCGGTGGGCTAAAGCCAAAAATCAAAATTTGTATTTCGAGCTTACCAAAATGTAGTTCATCGTCACTTACATTTGCCTGGATGAGCCCGTCCAGCGCATAGGGCACAATGATGCCAGCAAGGGTGCCAATGCCATTGGAGAGACCCATCAATATACTCGCATAACGTGGCGCAATATCCAAATGATTCACATTATAACCAGAGATAGCAAAGCCGCTGAAGGCCACGCCGCAAGTCAAGGCAAACATGGCGCCAGTCTAAAAGCAGGAAATAATAAAAAATATAATAATAATTAGTAATATAAAATAAATAACAATTTCCAAAAAAACATCGAATAAATATTTACAGTTAAATACATTTAACTTATTTAATAATTTATAGAGATATGTGATCTATATATTCCATGGATGAAAAACTGTATTGATTATCAGTGCGCTGAAAAGCATATTTTGGAATAGTTGAAATGGCTAGAAAAAGTTCTTATTCAAAACTTAGGATTTAACAATCTAAATTCTTGCAAATTTTCGAAAGATATAACGGATAAGGATGATCTACATTAATTTTCCGTCTAGGATTATGTCATCTAGGAAACCACACAATTGCCAAAGGCATGCAAAATGTTATAGTAATAAATATCTTCTGGATTATGGTCAATAATAATATCCTATATTAACTATTTTAGAGGCAACCTACTATATGTGATTGTACTCTGCTATATAATATTTATCAGTTACATAAGTTTTAATAAAGATAATTAATATTGTGGAAAATCAAATCTACAACAACTACAACCAAAGAAAACTTAACTTAAACCTTTTTATACTACTTACCGCCGTTGAGGAATGTGCCACGAAGAGAAAGAACAATCCCTCCATGCCGAAGCCGCCGCAGTTGAATAGTTTGCGCACATTGGTTGTGGACAAGATGCCATTCTTCCGGATATGATCCGCCAGCATGCCGCCAAAGGGCACAATCGTGGTCATAATCAAATGTGGCAAGGAGCCCACAAAGCCAGCCTCCTCCACCTTGAAGCCGAACTTGTGCTTGAGAAAGGAGGACTGAAAAAGCACCAGCAGATAGAAGTTCCAGGAGCGACAGAAGTTTGCCACAATGATCGCATAGACGGGCATCGAGCGCAGCATTTGGCGCCACGGAGTCGTCTTGAACGATGGCATCGATGGATGCGCCGACTCCCCCAGCGACTTCTCAATGTACTTCAACTCCGGTATGCTAATTGCTGGATGTTTGCGTGGATTCTCGAAGCACAACCAGATCCAGAACATGTACCAGACGATGCCAAAGGCGCCATACGCATAGAATGGCGCCTGATATCCCACGGCATCGGCCAGCAGGCCGGATAACGGTAGACCCACAACAACGCCCGCATACGACCCGGAGAAGGCCAGCGTTGCTAAACGGGAACGCTCCATGGGTGGCGCCCAGAAGCGCCAAATGCCATGGCAAGCCGGATATGTAACGCCCTAAAGAAATGAATATAGTTGGAGGAATGGATGCTCAGAAAAGATTGCCAAAAAAAAAAAACAAACACACACAAAGAAATCGCATTAAAATAAATGCTTTTGTTATGATTTTGCCTTGTAATAAAATGTGTGTAAAAAGGGTGTTTTGGAATTGGGAAAATGTTTGTCACAATATCAAGTAGACTTTTCTTAACATTAGAATTATAATTATAAATATTATTTTTCTTTAAAAAATGTATATTATATTATATTATATGTCTTTCAAGCTTCATCTGTACGTCGGTCGATCTATCTAAAAGTTAGATTCTATTTTCTTCAACTACTCCAAGCTCTAAGAAATTCAATGTTTTATTTTAGTAAAGCAATATTGAAAAGATATAAACTTTTCTCAAATGGAAAAAATATCCCATATTCTACATAAAATTTATTTTTATTTATTTATTTTTAAGATCCTAATGTTTGTTTTCATTACATAAATTACGCTATGTATGTTCTGACAATTAAGAGCGTAATGCTAATTTATTTTAATTTAATTTATTACTACTAGTATGTTGCCAATTACAGGGTATCTGCTGCTGAGGCTTCATACAAAAACCTTTCCATTCGCTTCAACCAGCTTAGGGCATGTTTTCAGTTCACATATTTGCTTTATCATAAAGCAAAATCCTTTCACTACACGCACCCTTCTCCAATCAGTACCCCATAACCCCTACTCCTACCCCTACCCCAACCGCTTGCGTAATCCTTGTCTTTGATCTGATGAAATCGAATTGGATTTGGAATTTGGATACTTGCCTCGAAAAGTCCTTGCAGCACGCGCACACAAATCACCACATGGCCATGCATCAGCGTCATGGCAAACGGCACAAACAGATGCAGCGAGGCGGAGCTGACAATCGAGAGACCAAAGATTTTGTTCGCCGGAAACTTGGATGCAATAAAACCGCCTGGTATTTGTGTAATCAGATAGCCCCAGAAGAAGGATGAGTCCACATGGCTCTCCACAGCCACCGTCCAGTTCATAAAGACAGTCTAAAGAGAGAGAGGGAGAAAGAGAGAGAGGATAAAATAGAATGAGAGGGGAGAACAGAGAACGCAGCAAAAGTTTGAATCATTAAAATTTATGCCGCGGGGCTTTATTAACAAGCGAAAATTCTGTTTATTTTTGTGTGTGTGTGTTTATATGTGGGCGTGGCATTGTGTGTGACTTTTGAGTGATGTGAACAGGCACACAAACACGCAAACACACACACACTCACACCCTTCTTTAAATTGACAGCAGCTCTGCCATCAAATGAAGCAAATTTTATTTCTCCTTCCAATTCTCATTTCTGGTTTAAAGCATTTTAAATTGTAGTTTAACTTTATTTATATTTTAGGTTTTGTTATGCGGTAAAAGACTTTTATTATTATTATTTATTTATTTATTGGGGGTTTCTGCATTGCGACCTTTTAGATCTATTGTGCTCCTTCAGATTATAGCTCCGTTTACTTTTCGACTTTTAAAATGAGTAATTTTTTTTGTAACTTAAATATAAGTTTTTAGAGCTTTAAATTCTGTATTTTAGTGCAATTAAATATCTCACAACTGAGTACGACATAAAATATTTTTTTGTATATAGAATAAGACTGCTTGAACTTGTTAAAGTATTTATTAAAATATGCCTTTCAATCCATCGATTTATTTGTAAAATATTGTGATGTGCAATGAGAATAAATAAAACTGAATTTCTTTTGAGACTTAATTTTAGTGCAGAACAATAACTCTCATTTAAATAAGACTCTGACTCTGAAAAGAGATACTCAATTTGTATCAGTTGCAGTAAATATATATCTATATATGTTTTTGGTCAGCTGATTTTATTTTATGCCTAAGCAAATATGTTTTAAGTTCCTCAAAATTCGAGACACTTTCCAGGTTATTAAAAAACAAATGCTTTTTGCTTCTGGCACCTGTGTTGAACTCTTTTATAAATTTTCAACTTACCCCATTGTGTTCCCCCTTTAGCTTAGCTGCTGACATGTTGCAACGCATGCCGAAAGCTATCATGAATCCCACGCAGGCCATTGTGGCGATGGTGTAACGGGCCGGCATGCAAGGACACTCGGCCTTGCAGTACTTGTCGATCTTGCGGAGCGGCGGGCGTTCGATCTCCTCGAAGGAGGCTGGGGAGTCGGGTCGGTCGTCGTCCTCGTCGTAGGCATGTCCACCGCCGGGGCCGCGTCCCTCCCGCTCGCCGCCCTCCATCTCCTCGTAGCCACCGTGTCCGCCATGGTAGCTCTGCGATATTTCAAATTTCTCCATATTCGGCTTGAGGCTGCAAGGAGGACATAACTCAAACCAATTAGATGACAGCCAGCAACAGGTAAGCTTGGCATTTGGTCAGAAGGGGCGTTAAAACACAAATATTTTCAGCTTGTTAGAGCAACACACAAAAATTCCCCCCCACCTTTGCTGCGACTTGTTTTCCCAGAGGCATTTGCGGCTTTGCTTTTTGGGGGATGATGTATTGAAAACAGAGTCATCCAATTGAAATTGAATTCAATTTTATTAAGTGCTGATAGCTGAGCGACAGGGACGATTTGGGCAGCCAGGTAGTGATTTTAAAATATCTTTCAATTTGATTTCTCTCCATTACTCAATCTGATTGTGGTTTGAAATCAGCGTTTAACGCTCTGAAAGCAGCTGACAAAGCAGCTGATTGATGACTGTGTGAGTGTGTGTGTGAGTGTGTTTGTGTGTGTGTGTGTAAGGCGATATGGCTTTGGGGACTAAGGCAATCCAACATTAACCCTGGCTAAGTGACACATCAACATTGATAACCTCATCTTAAGAACTTTGCCTTCTTTTTTTCCTGCGACGACTTTGGCATTTCTCTTCATAAATATCCAGACAAACGCGCCGCAATACAAACTAATAAGCAGCCAGCAGCAAACAAGACACACTACTACTGTGCACAACAACAACAACAACTACTGCAACGAAAAAAAAACAGGGAAAGTTCAGAGTCTTCGTCGCCGTTTGTCACATAACTCAAATGTCTGCCGCCAAAGCTACCCTCGTCTGGTCACGCAGCTTCCTTGTCTTCCTTGCAATCTTCTCCTGCTTCTTGCTCCTTGCGCCTTGACCGACTTTAATGCGGGCTCGTCTGACGCCAATTTTATGCGCTATTTATGGATAGACACACACACACACACACATACATTTTTTTTTTTTGCTATTTGAGCATCCGAGTATTGTCACAATGCTTGTCAATGGCATTGAAATGGCCAGCGATATCAATAATAAGGATGCGATTTAATGGACAGAATTTCTGGTTATTTAGAGAAAAATTATTCCTTATGTGTTCCTTTGTAATTTCTAGGCAATAAGATCCGCAGTTCCATCTGCACAAGGTCTTAAGACTGAGCTTTATCTGTGAAACTCGAGAGAAATAAAGAATATCTCTAAAAATTCAAGATTTGGAGAAACACTAAAATGCCCCATGAAGATACCTAGAATTGTGAAACACATTCAGGACTTAGAATACCATTAAAGATACAAGTTATTATATATATGTATGTATATTGTGAGTTTCAAATGTACATTTTCTATTCTTTCACTTTCCCGAAATAGTTATTATTCTGCATTAACGAAGGCAAAAGATTTTTTCTTTTTTAAAAGATTTTACAGTCGACTTAAATCAAATTTAAGTTTTGAGTGAAGATATCTTTTCTCTAACTTATTTAACAACTTTAGTTTTAAAGGAATTATTCTTTCCTAAAATGATTTTACAATCATCTTAAACCAAGTTTTCAAATTGTAAGACTACTTTTAAGATGTTAAGCTGGAATGTACCATGCCAAAAATATAAGCTTTCAGCAATGATTTATATTGACTTTAAAAGTCGAATTCAATTATATTAATTTGAATAAATATATAAATAATATATATATAGAATTATTTTCAAAAATTACAAGTGTACTTCTAAATTCGTTCTCTGAAATTTACTGTTTTTTGGCTGTCGTTTTTATTTTTTTCGGCGCCTTCAGTAAACTATTGCGCAAGTTTTTCAGCCACTTGTTTGGCGCGTTTGATTGTCAGTAAAAATGTTGCAGACTTTTGGGCGCCGCATAGATTATGGCTAACTGGCGCCGCTGTCTTCGAAAACGAGTTCAAGTTGCCAGTTGCCAGTTGCCAGTTGTCAGTTGGCATGGCTTTAACTTTGGCCACAAAAGCGCGCCCATTAGTCGGCCAATTGTGGATGAAGCAAGAAAATGGGGGCAACTGTTTAACTTGGCAAGTTGGTGGCTTGTCAGCGGCAAACCCGACGACTGCTGCTGCGAATGCTTCGTATTTCGCAGCTGACAATTCTAATTTCATTTTCACCAACAATGGCGAGAATAATAAGAAGAAGAAGGAGAAGTTTTCACGCATTTCAATATCACTTCGCGAGACGCGTTTCGAGTGGCACTCAGCCATCAGCTGCAGATCCTGTTGTCCTGGCAACCGCTGAATGGGCTCGTAAAAATCAATTTCATTTGCGTGCAGCCTTTTCAATTTCAAACACGCTCGTTGGTATGCAACACTCTTCTTCTTCTTCTTCTTCTTCTTATACATCTTCATCACACACACACATAGAGACATTCCTTAATGGCAACGAAATCGTTTTCACCTATTGTTCCAATTTCTAATTTGCGCCCAAGGTCCTTGAGAAATCAGTTGTACAAGTGTGTGAGTGCTAGCTGTCTCCCTCTCTCTCTCTCTCTCTCTCTCTCTCTCTCCCTCTCTCTCTCTCTCTATATATATATATGTGACGTGCCCATAAAATTGCATACCAGAAATTCACGCACTTTTCCTGTTTTGTCGCCCAATATGCTCATGGCTCCTTTATTGTTGTGTGAAGGATCTGTTGCCGAGCTTCCGCTTCGAGCAGCACGTGCCGCATGCTGGCAACGTGCACGGAATTCCTGAGTAAACGGTGCGACGCATCCTGTGTACGTCTCGGCATGCCACAGACAGACAGACAGACAGACTGACAGACTGACTGCAACTGGGCGACTTTAATGACTTGTTAAGCATGCCAATAATTTTTATAAACTTCTCGTCGCGCCACAACGCGAAACGGCGACACGTGCCCCAACTTTCGCGACGCCTCCAAAGCTCTTTGAGTGACTCTCTCTCTCTCTCTATAAATATCTATATATATATATATCTAAGTACTTCAGCATATTTTCCCCTGCCCCATTAGAATTTGCACGGTCAAGTTCAACCAACCACTGTGCACAGTGGTGTGAGTTTCAGCATTGATCAGCGTTGCGTTAAATTAAATTTTGTTTTCTTTTTGTAGAAAATCATTTGATTGCATTCATATTTCAGTCTCGGCATATTGCACACTCAGCATTTGAACACTGTGCTACAAAATTGTGGGGATTAGAATCTGATTTATGAGAGCAGGAAAAATGTTAATTTAACTTGAATTCTGACAAGCAAATTTATTAAGACTATAAAAATAAAAATGTGGATTAATTTTTTTTACGGAGATTTAAACTAAAATTTGTAAATAAACTGTTAGCGATAGATGAATTTAAATATTAAAAAAGAAAAGGAGGATTTTATATATTTTGTGCCCATTTTATTTTATTTTTATATGTTTAATTTTTTAATATTTTTCCCAAAGTATAAAATATATAATATATTTATATTTATTGAATCCACATTTTATATACAGCTAATTTTTTCAATATATAATTCAAGTTTGTAGTCAAAATTGTGCTGCACAGTGTGCTTATCGTTATACACGGATTCGTTCTACTCACCCGCCAAAAACGCCCGTCGCCCTCTCCTTAAACGCCGTCAAGCCCTTCATATTGTTGCTGCTGCTGCTCCTTCTGGTTGTTGTTGGACTTTATTGTTTTTGTTCACTCGTTGTTGTTGTTGTTGTTGTTATCGCTTGTGCGCATAAATATTTTGTAGCCAACTTCACGGAGGCTTACCGCTGTCCTTTTTTGCTGGGCGTGTCGAATCCACAGGCGGCTAATTTGCAGCAGCCAACAACAAATTTGATAACTCAATTTTGGTTGGTTCGTTCTGGTTCTGGTTCTGGTGCTGATTCAGTGGGGAGAAGTTTCAGTTGGACGCCATTTAATATCTGTTGTAGTTAGTGTTGTTGTTGTTGTTGCCAAAAAGGTGTTGCATTTTCACAGTGCCTGCCAAAAAGAGATGCAACATTATTAATGTATTTCTGTTTGCAAGCGACTGTTTGTGTTTGGCTGCTGATAAGAAAATCCTACAAAATATCATAATTTGCCACATTTGTCGGCAGTTTTGTTATTGCAATTGTTGCCAGGACTTTTGCTAAGCGGCTTACGTTCATAAATTTGCCTGGCAGTTAATAGCCTGAGACGAACGGCGAACTGAGATTTGTTTTGGCAGGGGTCGGTGTGAGTCACAATGGTATATTATTTGTTAGATGGAGAAATATGGGTTGAGAAATATACTTTTATTCGCAAGAATCGGGATTGTGAAGCTTGAAAAAAGTTATTTTCGACGCAGCTTATTATAATGTTTAAGAAACTAGTATCGAGGGAGGAATTTATATATTTGAATAATGAAAAGTATTCTGCAATTTGTATATAGATAGGCCTTAAGATTACTTTGTAATTTCATTAAACTAACAAGTAATATTTATTATAAAAACATTGTATTTTATTTACTGAGAAATTACTTGCAATACTAACTATCAGAATTTTCTTTTGTAGCTTTGAGTTTATATCCTGAAAGTTTCAGGTATTTTTTTTATTTAACTTAATTTGAATTTAAGTTAGAAAACGCAAAAGTTTTTTTTTAAATTATTTTTCGTAAATAAGGAAAAACTATATATTTTAGATTTTGGCAATTCTCTTTGTTTAAAAACTGTTAGACTATTATTTTACTTTCTTTACTATATTTAGTTATTCATTAATAATTTTTTTAGTTCTTGCAATGTTTTTCTTGGCAACAAAATATATACAAAATCAATTGCTATTTACTGTCAATGGAGAGAGTTCTTCATTTGACCTTTAAATGTTCTCTGCGTTTCACACTTACGTTGCCCACAAGTATTGCGTAATCCATTCTGGCGGCCTTCTCGATTATGTAATCGCTTAACGTAATCCAACGTAACAACGGACCAGTTAACGTGATTGTTTTGCTCGTTTTGTAGTTGTATTTTGTATTTGATTAATTATTATGTTATTTTGAATTAAATATTATGCAACAAAATTGAAATATTTTAAAATAATTTCTTCTTTTTTTGGTTATAATATCACAAATAAGGTACACAGATTATAGATATATGCAGATAGATGTAGCTGAAATAGCTTGACACATTACACGTAACGCTGGAAAAAGAACAAGCGATGGTAATTTTTACACACAGATTTTGAAGGTTAAGTGATTTAAGATATAGGGGTTTTTTTTAAGGTTATGTAGAAATATTTAGATAGAGCTATTGAAGTGCTCACGATTTCTAAGCAACACACGCCCGACAAAAAATAAGATATAATTATTGAAAATAATTATTAAACTAAAAGTTGAGCTTCTTATGGAGCCAACGCGACAACATTCAGACAGAGTTGACGACGACGACGACCCCGGCGGGTGTCTCGAACGGACCAACGACGAGGACGACGAGCACGATGTGGGAATGATCCGCGTTCAACTCTGTCTGAAGACTGTGCGGCAGTCAAGTCAGCCGTGGACCTCGGCGAGGATCAGACAATGCCAGAAAGTCAGTTGGCGTTGCCAGAATGCGATAGAAAATGCCAGTGGTAAATAAGCAGCTATCTCATCCTGCAACTGGAAACTATATACACATGTGTATATATGTGGTGGGGTAAAGAGTGTGGGGGTGTGGGACTGTGCTACTCTTGGTATATACACTGGAAATTTTCGACAACTGGAATTGGAAGAATGAAACGCGTGGTTTTCAACGCAATTTTTTTGTAAGCCACGGAATTTTCACAGTTTTTAGACGATTTTGAAGTGATTTTCGAGAGCAATTACTGTAGTATAATTAAGCTAAATTATAAATCAATATATAGATATATATATATATATAGATGTATATGTATAGTTATAGTCACTGTATACTGGTCGCACTCACTGGCACTAACGCTGCGGCGCTTGCTTTGGCCTCAGCAGGACAACGCACGAAGTGAAACTAACGCCTTTGCAGCATTTGCCCTTCTTGTCTGGCCAGCCAGCAAGATGCCCTGGTCCAGATTATGCTCACCAACGGCAACAACAGCAACAGCAGCAACAACATTAACGAATGCGACCAGCTCACTTGCACACACAGGCGTGTGCAAGCGAGATAACGTTAGTGTGGTGAAAAGCTTGTGAGGTGAGTAATGCGCAGGCTCAGCCTTGAACGATGTGCAGGAATTTCGTTGGTCGAGGGTTGTTTTGGCAACAGTAGCAAATTCTATGGCACAGCAAGAGTGGGGGTAAACCACCTGGCTGAAATGCACCAATCAGCAATCACCTCCTCCGCATACCTATGTATCTACTATATACTATATATACTGTTGCCAGGCATGCGAACAATGTGAATCTCAGTGGTGCATGAAATGCTATTAACATGTTGCCCAGACCACAGTTTCATTGTTTTGCCTGTTTGGCATATAGACGCGAAATACCAGCGTGTCTATATGGCCATTATACATATGTATTACGCAAAAGTGTCAGCCATTTTGAATATTTTGCTTTTGTTTGCTTTCAATCGCTTTTCTATCTCTCCCACGTTGAGTTCAGGTTTTCTTTTTTTTTCGTATTTTCACGATTTATGTTGCACAATTTATTGTCCATTGGCCAGAAATCACTCATTGTTCATTATTGATTGACCAGATGAATGGCAAGCTCAGTTTTCACTTTAAATTAACGAGATGCCTGCGTTTCATCAGCAATTTGATATATTGATATTCTGCGTGGACATTTACTTCATTTTCCCATTACTAAAGACAGACTTTTCTCAATTACTGCAAATTACATTCGAACTTTGTAATTGGGTTGTCAAATAAAGTTTGTTGTAACGGGATAATTTGTCAATCCCAATAAATAGATTTATTTTCGTTTAAGTGATTTATTTAAAATTTTGACAAAATTTTTATTGATTTAAAATGAAGACACATGAAAAACATCGTAAAACAAATCCCTTAGTATGAAATTTGCATATAGTAAGTAAATATTAAACTGCACTTAAATTGTCTTTAATAAAACCTGAGCATATAGTTAATATTATTTAAATTAAGCGAGCTCAAAGAATTAGATTCGATGAATATTTAGGAAGATCGAAATTATAAGTCTGATTTATTTGTAAAACACATTTATTCAAAACAATGATTATTTCAGCTCCTCAATTAAGTACTCGAAGAGCAAAATTTTAATTGAAACTTAAACTTAATTAACAATTTAAAGTAATACATGATATATTATATAAGACTCTCGGTCACTTTACGGTTAAAAATATTGGAGATACTTCTGGATATAATTGTATGTTTCTATATAAAATACAATCCATAGCAACACCGACTTCCACTAAAAGTAGCCAATAATCTAAATAAACCTTAAGCAACTGCCTCGCTTCCCAAGCTCAAGTAAGCAATTCATAATCCATAAAAACCCATGGCTCTAAGAGTTCTCATCTCACTTCCAAGTAACAAAGCAGCACATCCCCATTCCACAACCACCTCCTTCCCCTGGCCACGTTGCTAATACGAAGCATTGGGAAAAAACCCTCATAAGCATAGAGCAAACAGTCAAACAGTTGCAACTCAGCCAAAAGCTATAATAAAGTTGCGGAAGTAAACAAAAACAGCATAAAACAACCTTCAACAACTGGGGAAATGAAATGAAAATCAACAAAACGGCAGTCATAGCCGCAAAGGATTTTCACATTTTTTTCCCCATAACATTGGCTAAAAGGATACATGACCAGGAAGATATGGGAGAGAGCCGGCCAGACAGTCGGCCAGACAGCCAACAAGTTCAGAGACAACGTGGCGTCAACAACAACAATAACAACAGCAACAACAACAAGAAATCAACATTATCATCAGCTATCATATTAAATTTCCAAATTTTTGGGCATTCTGTGTGTTCCGCTTTACTACTATTTAAACAGGGCGATTAAGGATGCGCATCCTGCGCCTAAAAGCCAACAAGCAGCCAACAAAAATCACATTGATTGACATAAATGAAGAATAATCGAATTGCGCTCATAAAACTCTAAACTAAGTGGCAGAACCGGCTGCGGCTCAAATGTCAATCCAGCAGGCCAGCACAGTGGGCATCAGTCCTAATAAAAATCGGGCTTTACAATAATCAAAATATATTTAATATGTATATATAAAAAACAATGATTTTTAAGAAAGACTAATTTTTCCAAATACAAAATTTACTTCTAAAAAAATAAAATACCAACTTGATCCTAAGCAAGGAGAAATTAATTAAATAGAATAATTCAACAGTATTAATTTAAAAAAAAAAAAAAATTTAAGAATAGAATTAAAGCGAATAGATTTAAATTAAATATATATCAATTTATTGTGTATATCTTCAGATGGACATAGATTTTTATAAATACACCCAAACATAAAAATTTGCCCTTTAGCGAAATATCTAAGCTTGAATTAAAAATGAAACTTATTCAGAGGAAACCCGAAATTAAATCATAATCATTTTAATCTGCTGACGAATGCTCAATTAATTTTTTTAACATTATTTTTTAAATTTATTTTTATTGGTAAATTTACTTTACTCCATAACTTAACAAATCTGCCTATATTTTCTTTACTTTAAGTCTCGCACTAAATAAATAAATATATGAATCACTGAGTTGAACATATATCCACAGTAAGGCAGCATGCAACAGAGATTAACTTGCCAACCACTGTGCCACTAATAAGTAGGCGTGGCCGCTACTCCTGAGCTCATAAATTGTGTGAAAAAAGTGTCAAACTTGAGTTGACAGGCGCGACAGGCGTAGGATTGGGATTGGTGGCAGGAGCAGGGCGACGCGAACGGCAACAGAAACGGGATTGGGAACGGGAATGAAGCGCACGTCAGCGGTAATTAGTGCATCGGTGGCGCCCAAAAGTCGTCTTCAATTTCACTGTTGTTGTTGTTGTTGTTTTTGCTGTTGCTGTTGTACTTTTTGCTGGTTGTGCACTAATTACAAAATAACTTTTGCCGCCTTTTAGCGTTGTCATCTTTGTTGGGATTCCCCGTGGCGCGTCCTGATATGATGTATGGCTTTTCACTTGGAGGGTGTTCCCTTCTTATGGATTACTGATTACAGCACGAAAGGCTTTCGGTTTTAATTACCACGACAAAAGCGGCTTTAAAGTTTTTTCGATTGCCAAAAAAAAAATAGATGAAAAAAATATGCTACAAAAAGTTGGCAAGCGAGTTAAGTTTTTGGTTGGTCAGCAGGATTTGCAGATGGACATGGAGACGAGTGCTTGTTGATTTAGCAGACTCACGCTGTCAATCCACACGTCCACCCACTCAATCACAAAACTAAACGCTGCTCTGCTCTGAGCTCGATAAGCGCGTGCCACCGTGCCACCGAAACCTGCCTCGTTTTGGGGTGTGCGACTCTGTGGTGCGGGGTTGTGTATGCGTGCGTGTGAGTGTGTATGTGTGTGTGTAAGTGGGTGGGTATCTATCTGTGGCACAAAACGATTTCGATTTCGCTTTCGTCAGCCAAGAGATTTAATATTTATTTTTGTTTGTGTGCAAATAGCTGGAAGCGCCACAGATATGAGACTGTGGCACGTATAAGGGGAGGGGTGAACTGAGTAGGATTCAAGTTGTTTTCGCCTGTTATTAGTTTTGAGACTCTCGGATAAATGTACGTGTGTCTTAAGCCATCAATTCAACTGTATGTAATCGATATCAGCGCAGACTCTAAAACTTCTGCTAAGATTTTATATACGAAAATGATTTATTAAGATGCATTTTGTTTTGATTTTTACAAAAATTGAAATGCATTAGATAGATATTAAAGTTAAACAATTTTAAAACAAAAAGTAAAATATATATGGAAAATAGCTAACAACAATTTATGCTTGCTCAGATTTTAAACATGAAAATTAAGCATCGATATGAATTATGCATTGTTATTCACAAGTTTTCAGTCTTTACAAAAAATATCAGAGTTATGCAATTTTCTCTCAATCAAACTCCTTAAAAAATATGTAAACAAAGAATAAAAAATAGCTTGGAACTGGCTAAGTATTTTATACGCCTGCAAAGATATCACTCCATTTTCAGTACATTTTCTACTTGTTTAATTAGCATATGCCCATTTGTTGGATAGTGGCAACTCCATCGTGGCTGGCACTCGCATCCATTAAGGGCATTCATTCATTCACAAACACATTCATATTTTGCCAAACGTGAACACAATGAATAACGACACAAAAGCCAAAGTGCCAACAACAAAAGGCAACGTTGCCTCGCAAAGCTGCAACTTTATTTTAAGCTAGAATGCACACACGTTTTATGCTGCCCCCAAACCCCCACCCACCACCACAAACATACACCTCACACTCCACTCCACCCCCCCCGCACAACTGGGCGACACACCGGAAGCGATGCTTTTGCGCCCCGGCGTGTGTCGGCTCTTTATGAGTTTTCTTCTCTCATTTTTTTTTTATGTTGCTGTTTTTTTACTTTTACCCTCAAAATGCATAAATACTCAGAATGTCTTGATTAATGTTGGCGTGCGTTGCCTTTTACCCCTACCACCGGTCACAGCTACCTCTACCCCTATGGCCAGCTCCGGCTCCCGCTCCAGTTTCGGTTTCTTGGCCTTCCCCGGCTTGGGCAATAAAAATGCTGTCACACATCATTTGGCCGCCTAGCAGCGAGTGAGTTTAATTTAAAAGTTTTTTGTATTTTGCCAATTGTAAACATTTTAAATTTGCTTCACTGAGTCCATCGGACACCTGATCACCCAGTCCAATGAGGCTGCTGCTGCTGCTGCTTCTGCTTGTGGTGTGTTGCCATTGGCGTCGCCTTCGCCTTCGCCTGCTCGGCCTCATAATGAATCTAATCACTTACGCTCGAGTGCATCAATTATACTGCCATCAAGCATCACGAGCCTGAATGAGGCGATGACAGACAGGCGGCGGACAAGCAGACAAAATGACTGGCGGCTGATGTCCTGACTCCCTGACGCCCTCTGCTTCTCTCTCTCTCTCTATCAAAAAGAGCGTGGCGAATGCGAAGGACGACGACAACAACAAAATGCCAACAGAAGCGACGAGTCCTTTGTTAACTGCGAAAATTTGTTTGCAGCGTCATCAACAACAACAACAACAACAAGAACAACAACAACAATCTCGTCAACATCAAGTTGATAACTTTATGATATATGTACATTTATTTATACCCCTAAACTGCCCATAGCAAATTTTAAATCTGTGCAATATGGGGTTGCAAAAATGCCTCAAGCAAATGAACTGAATGCGAATTGGATATATATATATACAAGTCAGAAATGTGATTCCATAAGAATAGAAAAATCATTGAAATATTTAATTTGAATTTAAGAACAACAAACTAAAAAAACCTATTCTATATGCTGACTACTAATAGGTAATCGAATGAATTATTAAACAAAAAAGAGTAATTATAAACATCGTCTTTTTATCTCAAAAATTACCAGATTGGAAGTGTAAGTAATTTGTAATATTCACTTGTAAAATCTTAATAATGTATAAGATTTATATACTTTATTTTATACATTTTCATAGTTTCTTAATTTTACACAAACAAAAGATTAATAAAAACTCAAAAATGTTTATTTCGTGTATCAGTTTGTGTATATTGAGAGTTCCACTTTGGTACTAAAAATAAATTTCTTAAAAGTGAGGATTGTCTTTAAAAGACATAAACCACAAACTGAATAATAACAGGGCACAAGTCCAACTGAAACTGAAACTAATACTAAAACTGACTGTTCTAAAAATTCGTATTCAACTTAGAAAATTATCTATAAACTCATATCGCGTTAGGTTTCATTACAATCACCAAGGGTGCTCCGTACGTGACTCAAACTATCTTCTCGATAAGAATATTCATTTGCTATACTTTCTCGTCCATTGCAAGATTGAACAGTAAATGTAAATCATCTTTAAACTTAAGATAATTTAAACTTTTCAAGCATTGACAATTATTTGATCTTTTATCTAACAACCACAGCAGCTGTGGTCAGTTGCTGTTTGAAGAAACCACAAAACTTGTGGTTTTTTTTAGCTTTTGTGTTCAGTTTTTGCTCATTAAGAAGAATATTAAATTTCTCAGCTTTGAAGCGTGGCGAGGACATTGCCTTTAATTGCTGAGCATGTGAAGACTTAAAAGTCGCCTTTTATGCGGTTTTCCGTCAAAGCGAAACTCAATTAAGCGACAGCCTCAACCCCCCTGCCACTCCCCCCTTGCAACTGATTTTAAACTGCTGATACGGCAACAAGGACATCAATGAGATGGCTTCCGTCAGGGTTGCCAGCAGCGACATCGACTATTGAAAGGCATTTTTAATTGAAATTATCTGATGCTGATGTTGCTGCTGATGTTGCTGCTACCTTTTGCGGCAAATAGAAATTTGCGTTTTTCTGCTTTGTTGCCTTGTTGCAGCTGAGCTTGATTGTCAATGCTTGGCGATGGGTGACTCAGTTAGCGACAACTTGTTTACAACTTTGGACGCTAATAGCGGCTTTAAGTCATCGCAAGGATATGCCATAAATCCATGTTAATAACGCCAAGCGATCCTCTCTGGCCCTCGTCGACGCAAAATGTGCTTAGGCAAGCGAATTTCAAACCGGGGGAAAAACAGAGACTAAAGATTCCAAATTCAAAGACATTTAAGTAGATTAAGCGACTTTCATGTTGTCCTCGGTGGCAGCCATCAACCCAAATGAACGTCGACAGTAAAACAATTCACCAGGCACGCCCGGTGCAAAGGACTTGAGCACGCAGTGAAAACGACGATGGGACGACGACAGGATATAAAAACCTGCAATATGCCTTTGCCACTCTAAAATGCGACTCTCCAATATGCAAATAGCTCTCGAGCTCGAGTCGGGTAGTGGGAAGCGTGGGCGTGGCTCAATGGGCGTTGCAGCAGCAAACAATGAAAGTAAATGCCAAAACATTTTATTGATTATCAGGCAAGAGCGAAAGCTGAGACGACAACAATACGCACAGTGGTTTCAAAATCTTAGTTATGGAAAGAATAAATATATATTTGAATTATGTTGATTTAAAAATATATATAAACATTGGCAAAGTCTTCAATCAGTAATGATTATGTATTTTAAAAATATATAAATATTAATTAAATTCAATTTAACAACAGAACTTTTTTTAGTCATTTTATACTAGCAATAAGTTGTAAAATTATGTGCAGCAGAATAATCCATATGCAGTTAAAATTAAATAATAAAACTAAAAAATAAAATACTTCATTAATTATAATAATAGCTAAGCTCTTGTACCACTGTGCGTGAGTGCTGTTGTCGCTACTTGAGTTGCCATTACGCGGCGCCGGCAAGTATGCTACACTTTTTGTGTGTTGTCTAACAGCAAATGGGAAACTGAAGTCTCAATCGGAGTTGGAGATTTGAGAGTTTTGGCTTGGGTTTGAGTAAGAGCATTGAGCATTTTAATAACCGCAGCGAAGCGCACAACTCGAACTGAAACGAGTGCCATAAATTATGCCACCCACCGTCCAAAAAAAGCGGCTGACAATCGTCCTGCGTCCTGTTGCCTACCTCCTTTTCTGGCCGCCCCGTCGAGCGATTTGTAATACACAACTTGCCGTGCCTCAAACCAAGTCTTCAGTGCTGACTGCGCTTTTTTGGTGGGAGGCCAGCACAGTGGGCGGCATTTGACGGGCGCCCCCCCAGTTTGATGCGTTTGATATATGGATGAAATTTAAACTTTGCAATGGCAAGGACAAATGGATGGTGCTGCTGGAGCCAGGCGAGGACAATGCGCATCAATTTATATTGTGTAGCACTTGGCTGGTCAATGCGGCGTCATAATGCAATTGTATAATTTTCTTAAAAGCTACTACAAAGTGTCCTCTGGCTCGTGTCTTGAGTGCACTCAGGCAAAGAGCAGCAGCAGCAGCAGCAGCAGCAGGAAAGACAAGCAAAAAAGGCATTACAGAAATTAAAAATGGACAATGAACCCCAAAATGGGTTCATATCCATTTGGTCAACCAAAAGTCGTCGTGTGCAAAAACAATCAGCCAAATGGCGTGAACTGGACACAATTTGAGGACATTTTAGTTAATTGAAAAGAGCGCAATGCAAATACAAAAATAAAAGAAATAAAATTCACATACAACTAAAGCAAATCGCAAATATAAATAGAAATAAACGGCGGCAAATCCTTGCCACAGTGCTGCAGTCACGTCTCGCCGTGCGGCTTAGTCCTTAAGCCACAGAACGAAGGCAAACGACCACCTGTGGCTGCCGTGGCAGGATGCGCGACAGGACCTTGCCTCACGTCTCAGGTGCAAATGAAGATTTATAAAATTTGCAAATTGATACAACGTGCAAGTGTTTTTTAATTTGTTGCAAAGAAAAAGTCGCAGAAGTCTCACTTAATCAAATTTTTATGCGTCCTCTGGGGGCACACACACACACACACACACTCACAAATGCCTGTGGTCGTCTCGATTTCACCCCTGAGACCAGAATTTGGGCATTACTCAGTAATTGAGGGTTAAACTAGCGTGTGCCCCATCAACATCAACAGGTAATTGCCGTTCAGATTGCGATTTTTATGACAACTTGCGGCTTGTTAGCGCCGCATAATTCATGAGCACTGCCTTCCACTCCGCCTCCGCCTCCACTATCTGCTCCTCTCTCTGTCTTTCTTTAATTTTGCGGCAGTAGCAGAAAGTTAAAGATATACTTGCCAAAATGCTGTGTCAATCTGCATTGAATATAGTTCTTATTTATAATTTTTATATGTTATTAAAATAAAAGATAAATAAATAAATAAGTATGAAAAACTATATTAAATTAATTTTAATATATCACTGAAATTAGCGATTTTTTATTGCTGAACAGTAACATGAAGTACTTCCAACAAAGTTCTTTTAATCAATATTGGAAATTATTATTATTATTTGTGTTTATATTTAGGAAAATAATTTAATATTTAAATTTTATTACAGCTAACTAAAATTATAAAGGAAATTCTATACTCAAATAAGTTTTAAGGGAGAAAAGAAAATGAATAAAAATAAAACAACTTCTGAGTATTATTCTCATAAATATAATCATTTTATTTCTAATTATCAAATTGCCATCGATTTTTTTTATACAACTTCAGCTTACTATTTAAAGTACTTATCTCAAAGACAATCGAGAAATTTTTCAAACCCCAATATATAGTGTTCATAAATTTATTAAAAAACCACCCATAATCCACTCAGCCACCCTTCACATAAAAGAAGAAAATTTGTCCAAAATATTTTTTGGTTTTCATCGAATTTCGAAGTTTTGAGACACATTAAAAGGATTTTCATGGCACGTGCTTCCACTTTTAAGGGATATCCAAGACATACTTGTAAATAAAAAAAAAATCGCATTTGGAAGTTTTTATTTTGTATTATTATTCGCTGAAGTGTCAATTGAAACAAGAGAAAAAGAAATTAGCATTTATTTTCAAAGTGCGTGTTTATTTAGCTATTTATTCAATTTTATTTTTTTCATTTTCTTCTTCCAATCAGTCATGCCTAAATAGCAAATAGATGCGATTACATTTAATTGAATTTTCGTCTGCCATTGGAAGAAAAAAGTTGTATTAAATTACCAAAAAGAAAAATAATCGAAAATGCGCAACGCGAGAAAAACGTGACACTAAAAAATGTTGGCGTATTCAAATTTCTTGAACGCTAAGCCGCCAAAATTGGCTAGGCAATTGTGGGAGGATTGAGTTTTTATATATATTTATATATAAGTAGCTATAAAATATATGTGCAATAGTGTTAAAAAAAAAATCTATGTTGTGGATGTGAAGCAAAGCTTTACATTTCAGTAAAGTTGAATAAATACAAAATGGGATAGTTTTTCACTATTTGATTTGTTCTGCTAATATTTGCTATAAACTTTATTAATGTCTTATCTTGCATAAGTTCCTTAATTTAATAATGCTTACCTTAAAAAGTCCCCTTTCAATTCTATACAAAATTTAAGGCCGGTTTTAGCACCCAAAAATACCACAACTTGTTTTTCAAAAATCAAATTACGTTTGCTGAAAACATTTCAATTAGAGTCAGATTCAATTAATTACGCGGTAAATGATGACTGCATTTTGTTTATAACCATTATGACTATGTTTAACCAGCTTAAAAGCGAGAAGCAGCATAAAAAAAAAACGTTTTCAATTTAGTGCCAAAATAAGAACAACAACATCTATAAAGGACAGTAAACGGCAGCCAAGGACGCCAAAGAAATTCAATTAACCTCGAGTGGTGTCTACAGCATTGTTTGTGTGGCATAAAACAAAATGCTGTGGCTGCAACGTGGTGGCATTTTCACATTCACACCTCATCAACATCAACATCAAGAGCACAATTTGAGTGTGGAAGGGAGAGAGGGGTTGTGACTTATATACCACACCCTAAAGCTGCTCCGATTGTTAATAAAGACCACGTTTTGTTTGCTTTAACGCCGCAGCAGTTTAACCCCCCTCTCACACCATCGCGGCGCCCGACGCCCCTGGCTCAGGTCTCTCAGGTTCAATAAAAAGTGCCCAGAACTTGGTCTGATTAAGAGAGCTGGGCAAACAAATCAGTTCGCTGTGAGACTTGTTTGCTTAGCCAATGTCTAAACAGCTTACTCGACTGTATTTTAAACTGTTTTCCATATATATATATATATATATGTTTACTGTGTGTATCCGCTCATCTGAGCCATGTAATTAACATTTCAATTTTCATGCTTGTATTTACGCATTTCATTTCGAATTCGAGACTTCATCAGGCAAATGTATCTCTTCTGACCTCTGCTCCACTCCACCCACCTCTTCTTGCAGCTGCCCCCGCTGCGGCAATAAATAAATTGTTTTCCAGAACGATTTTTGCTCCTGTTTCTGTTTTTGTTGACATATGCAAATTTTTGTTGCCTGCACGCGTACAGCGAAAGTTTTTTGATTGCTTTTAAGCGCTTCACTCTATCTAGCTGCTTAGGGGTATTTGGAGGGGAAGTTGGTTGGGGGGGGGGGAAGGTGTGTGTGTGTGTGTGTCAAGGGGATGTAGGCCAGGCTATTTGCCAACTTGTAGGTAGTTCAATAAGCCTTGATTGTTTACTCTTTGCTGGTTTTATTACTTGCCAAGCTCGACAGTTTGAGTAGCACTTGGAACAAGCTAGATTTTTTTCAAGCTGCTTTTTAAATCGTAAACCATATAAACGATATTAAATCGGCACATTTGTCAAATTAATAGTATTTGATTATTTTTATTTATTTAATTAGTCGCATTAAATAGTAAAGGTTCGTCTTTTTAAAAGTATATTTTGTCTTTTTGTCTATGTTTCTACTGTAATTATTTTAATTCATTTTTTATATTTTATTGATAATAATTTTAATAATATAAAAATGTTTTTAGAGTGTATATATAGTTCCTTTATGGTATCGCTTTCATCTTCCTCATTCTGAGTTTTGATTGAGCATCAGTGATAAAGATACCCGCAAAAATTATTAGCTAAAATTCAAATTACCCACAGTTCATAGTTTTCGTTATTAGGCCAAGCGTTAATAATTTCGAATAAATATTCTTATTCTTTTTCACTATATAATAAATAATTTGCAGTTAAAACAGTTAAATAAAATATATTAAATCTTTAAATAAACACCACTTGCAATAGTTTTAATTTAAGTAATTTTTATTCCATTATAATAATAAAATTTAATAATTATACATTTATTGTATTAAAATCACGTTAGTTGATTAATTGGATATATGATTAATCAGCTTATCATAGTTATTAGATCGATATGAATTGATATGATGTTGCTATGATATTCTTTAGGTTCAAATTTTGTTTAATAGACAATTAGCAAGCACAGCAGAAGATATATATATATATATATATATATATATAGACTCCTTGATATGATGTCGCCAATGCCATGTTTAAAGAATTCTCCGATATTTGCGATAGCTGGCAAACTCAACGCTCCAAGCGACTGGCAACTGCCTGCTTGCCAACACTCTTCGCCAGCAGTTCCGTCGGCAAAGCTGCTGCCAGAACGTCGTCAGCCCGCTCCAGCGTGCCATTGTCGTCTACTCCCCCGTTGGTGTTTGTGGTTTGTGTGTGGCGCCAGTCGCACTCTCAGCGCTTTTATAGCTGCCGCCAACTGGCTGAGCTTTAAACTTCACCTCACCCCCACCCACACAGCACAACTTTCGTGTTGAGTTTCGCAGCGGCGGCGTGGTGAGTTGCGAAGGGCAACAATTGTAGCTGCCTAATTGGGTATACGACTAGTAAATAGGTATATGTATAATATGTATATGCATGTATGTATGTATGTATGTGTATTTGCAGTTAGGTAAACAGCTGTCTATATGTGTGACTCGTTTGTGTGTGTGTGTGTGACCTTACAATCATAGGAGGAGCTACGTACTCAACTTGGCAATGGCTGCCCAAAATTATGCTGTGCTTTTGCTTTGCTCAGCATTAAATACCAAAACTGAATTTTAAATGACAAACTGAAATATTTCTCAACGTTTCTAATCCTTTGCTGGGAGCTGTGAGTAAGTGATTAAAGCCATTAACGAAATTATCAAGGATTATAAAGATTTGTACACAATTTGATGCGCTGCCACGTTAGCTTGAACACCCTTTCTCTGTATCTCCCATGCACCCCCGCAGCGGCTGCTCAGATGGAGAGACAATGCAATTTACCGTAATCCAGGGGCTTCAATTAATGGAGTGTCGACGTCGTTGTTGTTGCCACCGAAAGGGGTTGCTTGGGCAACCTGCCACACAACGTGGCTGCTGGCGGCGCACAATGAAACACTGAGACACCCTCTCCCCCCACCCAGCAAAACCCTTCCCCAGACCTATTTCAAGGCCTTACATAAATATCCTTATAGTTGTCACAGTGGTTCCAAAGATTATTCCAATATGCGTATATACCTAACTTTTTGATATTATTTGTTTTATAAAATAAGATTTGAAAAATAAAAATCGCATGTTTTTTTAACTGTATAAAACTGAATAGATTTTCAAAGCAAATATGTTTTTGGCCATAAATAAATATATAAAAACAATAACTGGAATTTTAAAATTACTTTAATGTTAGTTACAATTAAATTCATTTGGATCGTTTTAGCAAGAAAAAGGCGGTGGAGTGGGAGATGGGCAGTTAGGCAGAGTGTCAGAGAACAGAGGGCAGAGGGGTAGGTCGAAAGTCTTTCCTCTGAAGGTTGCCGCTTCTCATTACCAGCTCTTAAGCAGTGCATTTTTTGGCAAATTTCTAAGGCTGACATCATTTGACATCATTTGTACGACCAAAAATGCTGTTGCATAGTTTTGGCGGCATGCGGCACGTTCAACAACGAAAACTGACAGAAAACATTGTTATGACTGTCAACTTTTATTGAGAGAAATGAGAGAATTTCACTTACCAAATTGTCCACTGCGGCTAAAATTAATAAAAATGAGGCGATAAGTGGAAGAAATAATTTATCACCAAGTTCAACGAACTAACTGTGTGTCAGCTAAAATTCTAGTCGATATACTAGTTAGTTGAGAGGAAACAGAATTCAATTCTTTGGAAGTTAAAGAATTTCGGGATATTCGTAAATATCACCAAATTGGTAACGGTATTTAAGAAGTTCTTACTTAAAGTTAAACAACTAGCAAAGTTCAGATATAATAAAAGGTAATCAAGTCTGAGATCTGTAAGTATTACTTCCTACTTATTTATGCTCAATATATATGAAAAAAATCAATGAAAAAATTAAATATTCGAGTTACTTATTCTATTTGTGAATCTAGAATACAGCGAGTTTTACTTAAAAAATAACTTGTCAAAACTAGAAAATATAATAGAAACAAAACAATACCAAACATCTATACAGGAAATACCAACAATAAAAACGTACGACTATATATATGCGAATATATTGCAGATACTCTATAGATATAAAATAAAATATTTAAGAACACAAGAATACAAAATGGCAGACGAAAATGTTGCAAACCCGATGCCAGAAACGGTCTTTAACAATGTGATTGAAGTAGAACATGTCCAAGACAAACCCAAAGAGGAAACTCTATTTACAACTGAATTTAACGTCTCCAAAGAGCAGATTTTTTCAACAGGCCAACAAGAAGGCAAAGGCGACGATGCAATCGGGGCGGATGCTGAACGCACCAGGAAAGACGAAGAGTTGGAAGATCTGAGTGCTGAGGCGCAGAAAAAGTTGCAGCGACGCGAGGAGAAGCGCCGAAAGGATGAGGTATTAAGAAAATATGCGCAGCAGCCAGTGCCAGAGCCAGAACCAGAACCAGAAACTCAATCCAAGCTTGAGAGTGATTCGCTGACGAGCATCAAACGATCGTCCATCGATTCAGAGACGTCCACAAAAATTAAACAAACATCCGACGAAGGCGAGCAGGAGGAACAGGAAGAGCTTATGTCAGCGGAGACTTCATCCTCGGAGGACGAAATTTATCGCCGCTCGAGTGCGGCTTCCTTTAAGGGTGATTTCTTGGAAAATTTCTACTTTCCCAGTTTCTCAGATATCTCGTCCGTCACTAGTGAAAGATCGATTAAATCAATTCGACCATCGATGGAGCCCGAAATGGTGGAGACTGAAGTGTTCCTCAAAGATGAGGGTAACTTTGTGGATTCCGCACACCGAGACAGAGGCTCATCGGTAAGTCTTATCAAGGGGCAGGAGGTGAAAAGGCAAATGCCGGAAGAAGAGGCAGAAGCTGAATCATCAGGCTCTTCACAAACATCATTTGATTGGCCCTTCGATCTGGAAGATGAAGAGGAGCCACTGCCTCAGACAAATGTTGTTGATGAAGCCGAAGTAGCGCTCAATCAGCTATTCGACATGCACTCATCTGTTAACCTTGTGAGAGTCGAATCCACTACAGCAATGGAAAGACAAAGAGAGCAGCAGGAGACTCATCAAGTTGCAATGGAATTCCTCTCCAAACTGATCGATGATGCTGTCGAGACGGCGGAGTATGTTGATCCTCTGACCGTGTTCAGTGCAAAAATGGATAAACACAAGCTGATCAAAGATATGCATGGCCTCATTAAGGAATACATGTGGGTGAAACAATACAACATAGATGCGTCAAATAAAATGTACGATTATTATCGTCGTTTGGGGCAGATGCGTGTGTATGATGTGTTGCCACCGCAAGTGGTTGAAGTGGAATACCAGCGACAGATGGAGGCACTTCGTCGCCTGGATCATCTGAAGGCCACCGTTGTCGAAACGAAGAGAATCAATAATTTGCTCATGGCCAGCGTCCACATGGATATGGTGCATGAGAGCAACATTGCGATCAGCACGATGGAATCGCTCGAGAAGTGCTTCCGTTCTACGCTCCTCCGCAAGGATATGCAGTACCTGCCACGCATCGTGGATCTCGAGTTGCGACGCATGGAAAACTTACGCAACGAGATCAGCGATAGTCGCCTACGCCTCTTTACCAGGCAACACTCCCTGGGCAGACTGATCGAGGTGAGTCAATTTGCGTTTCTTAATATCAGAATGGTTTTTTAAAAATTCTAGAAAAATATATCTCATTTGCAGTGTTAATTTAACACAAGTATTATAAAATTGCACATAAACAAACATTTTACATAATCTATAAATTTATACAATTTATTTTTAAAAATATCACGATTTTTAGAATATTATTTCTCTGAGCTATGAAACGATTGAAATTTAACAATACCAAAAATTAGATTCAATATGGTTTTTTGGAATACACGATTACATTTTCGCTAATATTTCCACAATTTTTAAATTTTGTTTTTTATTTAGCGCAAAAGCAATTTTGATCAAATTACGGAGACATTAACAATGGATGAGTTTTTGGCTGTGCAAAATGAAGTTACAACTCTGGACACAAAATTGGAAGGTATTTATATACAGAACCACTTTATATATACATTGATCTTCACTCACATCTTATTTAACTAAACATTTAGAGCGAAACTATGATCTAAGTCGTATGCATGATCGGTGTACCAGGCAAGTGCATCAGTTGGCCTTTGTGAGGGAGAAGATTAGCATGCTCTCGGAGAATTTGACCGACAGGCGAATGGAGCTGGCAGAGAAGATGCGGAGACACACGAAATTGCGAGACGAGCTGCTCAAACTGAAACTGAAACACGCCAAACTCAAGGAACAGAAATCGGAGCTGCATGAGAAGAGCGGAATGCTCTATAAGCCGGCACTGCTCTACGATTTCGATAACACGGTGGAATCGAACGAGATCAAAAGGGAGAAAATCAAGGAACTTTGGTATACAATAAACGATTTAGAGGCACGCATTGCCAAGTATCAGAATTTAAGAAGTACTTCTGTATCATCCACTCCCATTGCAGCAAAGACAAACTTAAAAAAAAAATTACCCATAAAAATGAAATAATATTAATTTTTTTTTACACTTTTTACAGATTTTTATACAGACTTATACTTAAGAATTCTCAAAATAAGCGAAAAAGTAGACTGAAAAGAATTTAATTTTCATGATTCGAGCTTTAATATTCTGTTTTTCTGCAAATAAAAATAATTATTTCAATAGTCAGGCTAACAACTTTTTTTCTTGCAATCAAACTTATATGAAACTAATTAAATGTAGACAATTTAACTTAGGAAACCTCTACAAATACGATCCACTTCAAAGCTTTAGCTCTAAGGCAACGAATTTCTTTTATATTTATTTATTATACTTGTTTTTTTTTTTGTTTCACATTATTGGACGACTTCATGACGCTAAATTAACTGCCAGACATTTCTATTAGCCCGGCGTGAATGCCAAGCCAATCTGCGCTTAATATATGCATGATGCTGTCCGCCTGATAACACTTGAAGTATGCCAGGGGCGGAGTCGGGCAGAGGGGAGGAGGTCACGTTGCTGCGACAACGCATCCCCTTCTTATCGCCGGCACGTGGAGAACTTGTCTAAATGAATTTAATGAAATGGAAATGTGCAGTGATGAGTTAAGATATGACTCCAGACCGACTGTACCTGTTGGCCTGGCCAATAGCATTTGAAGTACTTTTTTACTTACTTGACTTCTAGCTGGCTTGGAAAAAAGTGAATAAAATGAAATGGGAAATTATTAAAAAAATTCAATTTAGTTTCTAATTAAATTTAAAGGTGTATTTTAAATAAATATTTTTAGTTCTTGTCTGTAGTTTATTAATAAAGGATGGTCTTGTCTTTACTAATAACATAAATAAAAAATTGTAAAGAAATAATATAATAATAATATAATCTGTGTATCACGATGGGAATCCTCAATCGCTTTGAATAATTCAACTCCATTTGAAGTAAATATAGCTAGAGTATTTCCCAGTTACTCAACACTCCTTTTTCACCACAGACTCATCCACTCGCTGTTGCATTCGCCAAGACACCATCAAATGCAACAGCAGACTGAATGTGTCCTGGGAAATGAGATAGACATTGAGGCGTCGGCATCGTTTCTGCAACGGTCCCAAAGTACCTTTTCACACATGGGCGCACACAGGATGCCCAGTTCAGCTCAACTCCCAGCCTCTCAGCTCTCCCTTTAGCAGAGGTGGTGTACCGCCTATTGTTGTTGTTGTTGTTTAAATCACAGAGTGAAACCGAAACCGAAACCGTTAACGTGTTGCGGTTACGCTGCTGACTTTGCTGTGGCAAAAAAAAGAGAAAGAAAGGACAAAAAAAAACCAAGCGAGTCATTCCATTTGGGCTTTATTAAATGCGCCAGCGGGCGGGGTCCAGGCTCAAAGGGAGGGTTAGCTGACGGGCTATATATGCAAGTGTGTGTGTGTATGTGAGTGTGTGTTATTTTGTGTGTGGTAGGGCAACGTCCTGTCACACACCTTTTTATTGCGAATTGCGTTTTGTTTTTCCTGTTCTAATACCCTATTTAAAAGCGAAATTTAAAATGATTTTGTTTACAAACAGTTAAGCTTAGTAGAACAATTATAAATAAATGAATATAATTTAGTAAACTGAGAACTAAAAATACTTTAAATAACTACTCCTTAATTATTCCAACACTCCCAACTCCACCCTCTTAATTTAGACTACCAGTTCTCTTTTTTATACAAGTAACAGAGTATTTCATAGTCTGTATAATCCAGGTACAAAAAAATTGACTTCTATTTTTTTTGGAGTTTATCAAACTTCTAACATTTGTTTTGTTGTAAAACGGGAGAAAAAACATACACTCACACACACACACACATGTACATTTACACATATGCACACACAAACGCAAACTTTCTGATTTAATGATTGCTTTTGAGTGCTGCGAGTTTGCCAAATCGATAGGGCTGCGGGGGAATGTACTGAGAAGAAGGGAGCGGGGCATGTTTCTCGGGTTTCGCATTTCAACTCAAGACATATGAAATTGTTACAGTTTTTTTTTTCATTCTCTTGCTCCTTCGCTCTTTTTTAGCATTGGTAAAGATTTGTCAATTCTTTGACACAATGATGCATAACGTTATCTGAGATTTTGGACAGAGTAAGAGAAAAAATACAGTAAAAAAAACAACAACAACAAGAAAATCAAAAACAACAACAGCTTTTGCGAATTAATCTTCTTAATGTTCGTGCCTTTGGGTTAAGAGTTCCCCAACTCCCAGGCACTAAGTAGAACGCTTAGGTTTTCCAAATCACATAATGCGATTGTTGGTTGTTGATTGTTGCGTGGCTTTAAACTGGAGTAATGAACATAATACTTAAACAGTGGTCGCGTGGTAGCCTTAGAATTTTCTATTTTAAATCTCAATTTCTTGAAGAACTTCAAAAAACGGAAGTATAGATAGAAATATGTATGTTAAATTAAAACTACTTCTGAAATTTAATAAGGATTTTGTTATCTTTTTTATAAGTATTTTACTCCAATCCTTTTGAGAGCGTAGAACGCCTCCAATTAGCATATTTTATTTTATGTAATATTTGGTAATTTCATTTGCCGGTTCGTCTATACGAAAAATATATTGATTAGCACCACTGTTATGGGCGTCCACTTAATAATACATTTATCGCTTGCAGCATTTGAGACTCGCTCTAATTGCACTGCACTTGCCGCATGTTGCATGAACATTCGCTTATAGGATGTATCCTTGGTTGGTAGTCACCATGGGTACGCATAATCATATCAGCTTCCACACGATTTAACAGCGACGCAATTGAGTTGCGTTCGCATGGCAACTGGAGCAAAACTGTTCCCTGCCTCTCCACTCTCCTTGCCCAATGCACTTCGGTCTATAGACTTTTATATGTATAAACTTTGATTCTTTATTTTATTTATTTCTATATTTCTTTTTTTTTTGGTATTTGCACAACACTTTTTTGGTTTCGCATTGATTGCATGAGAAATTGCGCGATTGCTTGCTAAAAGCATTGAGAAAGCACTTTACAAATATGGTTTTTGGTATTGATTGTGTTGTACCTACAACATCGACTACAGCAAATTGCAGACTCTTTTATTCAACTTGATTCTGTTGTCCTGTGGTGCTTCCTGCTGCCATGACACTTAAGCTGCGATAAAAATTCCCTTCGATAAGCATTTTGTTTATATTCCGGCATGATTTCTATCGCAGATTGCTCTAAGCTGTTGCCAGCAAACAAGTTGAAGGTTATAATCGATGTTGGAAGGGGATGAGGGGCGGGCAGGCTTATTATGTAAGACGAGCTCAAACTATAGGCTAATTATATTAATATTTGGCTTCTAGCTTATTTCCATATTCGAAATATAAGTACTTAATTTTTTTAGATTATCTATGAAGAAGTTTAAATATGCTTAGACAAAACTAAAGTATATCCAAGTTTCTGTTATTTTTAATCTGCTAAGAATCTGTTAGCTTTTCTTTAATTTAATTTGTTTTTTTTACTTTTTTTTATAAGAAAATAAAATCAATTATATTTTTCTGATGTTTTGCAATTGTTTAACAATTCCTCAAGTCTCTTTTCATTCGGTTCGCTAATTGCCAATTTCTTTTATTGTTTTGATATTTTTATTACAAATTTGAAAAGCGCAGTGGAAAACAATTGTATATACTCTATATGCATATGTATATATCTGTGTATATTCAATCGGCTTCACAAATTGTGAATCACTTTTATGGCAGAATGTTTGTTGTTTTGCACATTTGGTTGCTGGCCAAGCCAAACCAAAGGCTCTCCTCCAAGGGCAACGAGACGTGCAGACAGGCAGTCATAATACTCATTATGAACGGCTTAAGCGATTTCCCCTGGGTGCTGCTCACTAAGCCTCTTCACCGTGATTGAGACTCCCACACATATGCATACAATGCACACACACACACACATTTATACGAATACAAATACAAATACATTTTCCTTTCATTTTTTTGCAAAAGCAATCTGAATGAAATCCGATTTGTAGTCGCAGTCAAATTGGCAAGCAAAACGAATTCTGCGACTGATTCCATTTTGGCCACATCAATCAGTCGTTGTGGTTGTTGTTATTGGCAGTTCCTTGTCATGTTTAACAAACATGAAAATATGTAATAATTAATGCTCATAATTTTTACGTGAATTCACTTCTTTTTTTTGTACTTTGCGAGGCACGTGATTGCCAAATGGACAACGGCGTCTGTTTGCTAATGAAAATAATCTGTCATCAAAGCCAACGACAGAATTAAAAAAAAAAAAATGCAACCACCCCCAAAAAACGTGTGTGAACAGGTGGGAACCAAAATTTCACCCACTTCCCCCTCCCGTGCCGTCGTGTACAAAGTGTGCCGCCCCCTTTATGATGGATGTATGATTACGTTGACTTCCAACTATTAACTCAATATTGGAGTAAATTGTCAACGTCTAAAAGGGTTGCGATTGCAGGAAATTGCATTTGTGCGGCAAAATCAGATAAGATTCAGCTATCAAAATGGTGAAACGTCCTGTGCCAGGATATCACATTAAAAGCGCATCAGGTTGGCCAAAGTAGAGGAAACTGTTGCTGTAATTACATTGCACGAACAATCAGGAAGGAAAAATGGAAAAAAGTATCATCAAAAATCACATTATTCATTATGACAACTCCTGAATACTCTTTGAATTGGATATAATATATATAAAAGCGAATGTAATATATATAAATTTACTAAAAAATATTATGAATTAATTAGATAAATTATGCTTTATAATTGGGAA
Source organism: Drosophila fungiperda (assembly GCA_035042345.1). NCBI lineage: Eukaryota > Metazoa > Arthropoda > Insecta > Diptera > Drosophilidae > Drosophila > Drosophila fungiperda. The sequence continues at coordinate 5,214,596 of JAWNLM010000145.1, read as the reverse complement.
TAATTAAATACACAGAATTCTTCTTAGACATAAATAATTTAAGTATTCAGCTAAAATCATAAAATTAAGGACATTCACAAATTATTTAACAACTTTTAACATAGTTTTTCTTATGCTTCAAATTATTAACATAGTTGATATACCCTCTCTGATACCCTCTCCCGCACAGCTTAACGCTGGTCATTTGCGCCCCATTCATTCAGTCAGAGCATTCATCCTGGCATTGGGCATCGGGCATTGCCTATTCCTGATGGTGGCTTTGTTTGTGTGCCATTAAATTAAATATCCTAGCCCATGCTCCCAAGGACCTTTGACTGTCTCTCTGTATGTGTGTGTGTGTGTGTGTGTGTCTATGCTCTTCCTCTCTGGACACAATGCGCGCAATTTCTGTCATTTCCTTAATAGAAATCTTATCTTTTGTGACGCCTTCGCGTTCAGGAGTCAGGACTCAAGGCTCCAACGTCTTAAGCCGGATATCGCACCTTTGACATCTGACTGCGGGGAGTCGCCGTTGGTGTGCTTAAGTGGACATTATCGTTGCCCGATTTGTGTATTTATATATACACAAACAGTAGGAAATTTCTAGTTGCCGAACAGAAATTGAGCAGTGCTTAAAATTGAAAATTTATGTGAATTGAATGCATTAAATGAAATTTAAATATTTTTAATGGTATTGATTGACTACTTTTAGAAACAGAAAATATATATATATATTATATACAATCAGAGTAGCCCACAAATTTAATGCCAGACAACCTTTTTCCGGCAATGCCGATTTAATTTCTTAACTTGAATAGGTTAAAAAAACACACCCAGCTTTTTCCAATGAGCGGCGCTCCCTGTCAGGTGTCAGCTCCGTGTTTGTCTACGAAATCCTGCCCGGCAGTTAGGAGCTGTGATCCAGCAAGATGCTCAATACTTGACGCTGTCCTATGTCCGGATCCGGCTGAGGTCATAATAATGGCGCTGGACCGCTTACTCTACTGCTTGGGTGCCACCAAAATCTATCATCTATGGAAAGGATTCCCATGTCCTCCGAAGGCTCCGAAGGCCTGTGCACTGCCATGCCCTAAGTCCAGTTGCTCCTACCTAAGCTGCCGGACAAGCCACACAAGCCTTAGTAAAAATACCAGCGCTAGCTCAAAGACCACTTGTAGGCCGAACAGCAACTGCAACTGCAACCATCTGCCAGCCACATCCAAGTTGAAATCTAGCACGCCCAGGCTAACACGCCCTCGGATGCCCCGCGTGGACTTTGCCCATCCGGTGGTCGATGACCGCAAATTGGCCGGTGAACATCCCACGTTCACGGATCGCATGCAGCGTTCTTTGTCCGGGGCCACCATTGCCTACAGTCGTCTCAAGGCCAAACTAGCGGCTAAGCTGCCGGACACCGGACAAAAGTGGCTGTGGACACGTCTGGTGAATTGCAAGGATGGCTGCCATGTCTATGAGGTATACAAGAACTCGGATGTGGGCCATGCACCACACAAAATGGCGGGTGCCAAGGAGGCAATAATACTCTTTCTGGTCACGCCAAATGGTCATGTGATGCCTTTCGAAACTGTCTCGTCATTTTAGATGATTGATGTGATTTTTGGCCAATTGTGTGGTTTCTTCTTTATATAGAATAAATATAAGTAAGTTTTCTTTAATTAACTATTTACTACTAATCTTGGCTAATAATAATTTAAGCGGAATGATTATATTCCGCTTTGAACGTTGCAGATGAATAGTAAAAATTAAGCAAATAAATAGCATACTTTTCGGCTGAGAAATAAAATAGCTTGAAACTCACTTGATATGTAAATGTTTAAAGCATACTTTTAGGCCGAATTGCATTGTGAAAGCTAAACTTACAAGAAGACCGATAATTTGGCAAAATCCTGACAGATAAGCAAAGGATATGGTCCATTGGTATCACAATATTGAATTCTATCAATCTGCATTAATTCAAAATGTAATTTAAAAATTCAGTCATTTTTTATTGGTATATGTTATAAAAATTGATCCGTATTGTTCGCGACGAATCTATTGCATTTAATATTATTAACACTCTTTTACAACAAAATTAAGGATTTTAACGAAAGATTTGCATCCTAACATAATGAGTATCATTTACAAATCGGTTACACATTTAGAAACACTTAAACTAATTACAAATACTACTCACCATATAAAATACAAATGTGTTTATCTTAAAAAAAATACAATTATCGCAGCTAGGTCAGTCAGTTAGGCAATCCTTATACTCTTTCGAAAAAGCAGATAAACTGCACCAGTGCTGCTCAGCAAGTAGAGCATTAAAATGGTAACGGATTCTGCTAAACTGCGATTCCTTGGTTTCAGTGTCATATTGACAAAGCCCGTGAGAAAGTTGCTTAACATAAAATGCGTTAATCCATTCATATTAATTGTCTCCACAATGGCAGGCAAAGGAGTTGGTCCTCTGCATTCTGCTCTCGGCGCAAGGAGTAGAAATTCAAAGAGGAATGCGTTTAGCATCATCGTCATTGTTGTTACGGTAAACAGCCAAAGCACATAGCCAGCATTAAAGGTGACACGTGCAATGCCAAACAGATAGTTGCAGCAAATAACAAGCAGCAAACCTATGCAGGCAGAGAGCAGCATGTGGCGCAACTTTTCCCAGAACTGGGCTTGGCTCAGCTTCGTTCTGGACGTGTACCACTTGGCACAGTAAATGCTGAGCAGATAGAGAGCCACACAACCGGGCAGCGAGCTGAGTCCTTCACGATTCGCCCGCCACAAGCCAATGCGATCCGCATTCGACATGACAAACTTCGAGAGACCCAGTTGCAAAACCAGCTCGTGCAGCGCCAGAATTACTGTGGAGAAAAAAAATTTAAATTCACTCCTAAAGATCTTATATTGCGTGTGAAAACTTACCCAATGACAGGGGCAACAAATGGCGATCCTTACGTGCCAACAGGCTGCAAAGGCTGCCAAAGAGCTTGGTGAATCCCAAAGTAAAGAATGCATTCAAATGTTTGCCATATTCGAGTTCATTCTGATGATAGTCTATCAACGTGATGATTACTGTGCGCGCCAAGCCGAGCACCAACAGCGGAGCAACCACTTTGGGCAGTCTTTTCACATCAGCGAAATGCCGGGCACGATGCGAAACGATTCCCATGGTGACAACAAACATGCCAATGCCCAAATCCATGACGGAGGCACCAAAATCCTGACTCTTGAAGTATGCCAAGGGAAACGCCTTGAAATCAATGGCCAAAATAGCAGAAGCAGTACATAAATATGCATTTGCTCGCATCAGTGTAAAAACCACGGGTCTGCTTCCAACCTCTATGCAGTCCGCATTCTTGGCTCTCGTCCATATGCCCCAACGCCAGATAAGTATGGCAATTAAGGCACCAACTAGCACACAGTATAGTTCATTATAGTCAGTGAACACTGTGGTGCTGCAAACGGTGGGCGTCGCAATTAAAAGAAATTCCAGTATAAATCTTCGTGTGGAGCGCAATGGTAAATGGCCGCACAGCAGCTGCGACAAGGCGAAACCCAACAATGTTGGCCAAATTACGGACGGAACACGTAAGCTGGATATTAATGTCTTCCAGAATTTCTTATCTGTTATCGTTTTTGTAATAATCGCATTTGGACTGCAAACGGAGTTCTGAATGTAGCTTTGAAAGACGTGCAGCGGCGCAGGCAAGAAACATTTATCTGCCGAAACATAGACACCGTAGGAATAAACTCTGCCATCCATAGTTAAGCAGTTAGCATTTATCTCAGTTTATTTATGTTTCCAATAAAGCGAATAAAATAAAACACGCCTATTATTAATAAACTTCTACATTAAAATTGCAACTTCGCTTTGTAGCAAGCGTTGCTACCATAAACTGTTATCGATTTCGTTGAATTTTAAGTAATTTCTAAATGACACTTAGAGGGCGCTGCGAGCGTAAACCACTGTTATCGATTTCGCTACTGTCGGTTTATTTTTAAACAAAATAAATGCATTGGACAGAATTATAAATGCACTGGTTAAACAAATCACAAAACGCTTAAAGTCTAAATTAAAACTCATCATGTTGTGGAGTTGTTGTAGTCGCCGCCTTTGGGAATTCCCCATGGGAGCGAACCGTTGCCGCCGCTTTAGCAACCATACGTACAAACTCCGGCACATCAAAGCGATAATTTGTGAATTTGGCATGGGCTCCCCCCTCGGGATGATGTCCTTCGTCTTGGGCATAGACCAGATCCGGTTGCTCCCAGGTAGCATAGTGTACGCCACGCAGGCGAGCCAGATCCTTATAGCAATTGGGATCCTCACAATTGTACAGCTCAAAAATGCACGCCCAATTGGGCAAAAAGAGCAAGTGCGTCAACCCGGCGCCATGCATGCCAATCAGAATATCACTATTCCGTGTGATGGCTAATTGCTCCACAAACGACAAACTGTGTGTGAACGTAAAATGTAAAATTTATAATTTATAATGCATTTATTATTATAATAGCTACCGTTCGTAGGAGACACGCTGCACGATGTAATCCTCGTTGGCTTCCAGCTGGGCGAGCAGCTCATTCTCGTTCAACACCTGTCTGTATTTTGTGCGACGCGACAAATATGTTATGCGCAGTTTGCGCTCAGTCAACGCCGGCTGGAAGGGTATTTGCAGTCGATGCAAAATGAACTCGGAGAAGGCGCGAAATAATCCACTGTTCGAGCAGCCCTGAATCTGCAGGATTCATAAAAATTTAAACCAATTAAAATACATATGCTTATTGCAGATGATCGAGCGAACTTACAATTGGCGTATTGTAGAACAATCCAAAGATCATGCGTGGCAGCAGCGGAAGAACAACATTTCGAAAGCACACCCGCTTGCCCTGAACATCGCTGAGAGTCCACACAGGCCGCTGGGAGAACGCCTTGAAGGTATCGCGAAAGGGTGAGTCGTAAGGATACGTTTCCCATATGAGTATCTGGACATCCGTGTTGAAGGCAGCCGGATGGGATTGATTGACAAAGAGCGAGGCGTACAGGTTGAAAAAGTCACAGAAATGATGATACATATTGTAGGTGGCATCGATTTTCATTATGAACGTGGGCTCATTCACAACCAAATCACATTCGTCGCTCTCCAGCATCGGCTGGGGCAACACATCGAAATTACGGAGCTCTGGTCCCCATGATTGCAGTGCAGAGCCAATGTGCTCCATCTCGGCCATAAGACGCGTGCGGTTCAGATCGCAATGGCCCAACATCTGGCCGGGACGCAGTACGTCCATGTGATAGCGAATGCGCTCCTCGCGCTGCGGCAAGTCTCTGAGATCCACAAGTAAATTGCGTCCACGACAGAAGCGCAAGTAGCGTGTGCATTCCAACGAGGAGTCTGTGAGGTATTTGGGCAGGCAGAGGGGCGTCAGTTCCGCCAGCTGCTGCTGAATGTAACCAAAGTCCGCCTGATAATAGAAGGTCTGCACCTGGGCCTCCTTGCTCTGCACCCAGCCGGTGTGATCGCCGGGACAGTGGGGCGTCTGAAACCGTGCTTCCTCGCTGCAGTTGCGCTCATGGCCCCAACAGGCTCGTTCCAATCCGGTGCGCGTCGTTGCATTCGCTGGCAGTTGTCCTTTGAGTTTGGGAAAGGTATTCAGGTAGCGGATGAGATGATTGGACGGCAAATTGGGCAACGAAAGCGAATGCTTCGTTTCGGCAAGACTCGCAAGGAGTAGTATTGTGAGTATTGTTAGTTGCAGTTGCGGTTGCATCTTGCTTAAGACTATTTAAGTACACTTTCTAAACGCGTCTCGCTTTGCAGTTTCGCTGCTTTTTTCTTGCTGCTCACATTTTCAGCGACTGCATTTCACGGCCAAGCTGATGATCTCACTCGGTGTCGTTGTCGGCTGATAGATGATTATGATTTAGTTAATTCACCGACAGCTACAACAACAAACAGCGGCAACAATAGCTGCCTTTCTGTCTGCCGTCCATCAAAGCGAAGAATTGGTAAGAAAGCCGAAAACCTGCTTTTTATGCAGCATCTGTTTGGCACAGCTGATCACTAACACAGGGTGACCATGACGTGCAAATTTCATCTAAATAACAAGGTTGCCACAGAATAAGCTCTTTTGCGGAAAGTATTGACAGTAAATGCTTGCGATTAGCAACAAAACATAAAAAACAAACGTAATAAATAAAATTATTACTTTAATACAAAATTATAATCAGTCTTAAGAGTTTTATTAATCGCAATTGAAAAATGTTTTCTTTAAAGAGAAAAGAATTTCATTTCCATAAATGGCAATGGTAAACAAACCCACACTCTGTCCCTAATGACGACACATCGTATTCAAAAAGAGTGAGCGCGCATGTCGCTATCTTCTAAATTGTCTTAATCATGTCTCTATGGCAGCTGGTCTCATTGCATTTCGCATTTGACTCTTGAAGGGTATTCTTCATTTTGCGTATACATCTTTCAATGATTGCTAATCAATTAGAACTACAAAACGCGTTCCATTGAAGCCAACTACGATGCGTAATGTGCCAAAATCGTGAGTAATAATAAAATAAACCTGTTTTAATAACTGTGCTAAGTTGTCAAAAACATTTGCCATTCCGCACGCAGACTTGGCCTTTTAGTGACAACACCTAGCGGCAGCAGCGCGGCGGGAGGAGCCACCGAAGGTGGCATTTCGACAAGTGGACGACACAACAGTCTCGAGGATATCAACCTGGATCAATTCCTGAAAACGATCAACTATGAGGACACGGTCAAGCAGCTGGACATTTACTATGGCATCGGTGAGTTGCACGAGCAATTGAAGAGCAAATTGCACTTGATTTTTATATAACCTTGGCAGGCGTCTGTGTAGGGCAGCCAATTAAGCAACCAATTGTTGCCACGAAGCTGCGATGCGTCGCCTCGCGTCTTTCCATTCTATTTATAAACAATTTTTGCAACAAAAAATAAATAAATCGGCAGACCAGACCACAAATGCTGCTAGCGGTTTCTATTTGTTTCTCTCGCTTTGTGTGTGTTTTTCTCAGTCACTTTTATGCTCTTGATCTCCATAACAACGTGTTCGTGTTTCTCGTTTCACGTTTGTTTATTTGCGTTTGTCAACAATCTATGGCAGAAATGTGCTTACGAAAGTCAAAGCTAAAGTTATTGACACTTCGCTAATCTCGCTCGAAGAATACCCTGTACCCTACAACCTGCACTTGCAGGGGTGTATATTAGCTGCGCTCATTTTGTTTTATATTGCACATATTTTTATAAATGAAACAAGTACTTCTTTTAACACAAAATAAAGTTGTGTCTGTTGAAAATTTGCTAATTTGATTATGTCTAAAACTAAATTTAAAATTTTAGAAATTAGTACAAATTGAGTTCTAGTTTCACAGTTAGATAGTATTAAATAGGTTACAAATTTAAAAAACAAAATGTTGGAATTTTACTAAAAAAAATATGATGTGTAGATTAACATAAATCTTAATAGCTTTTTTGATTTAATATTTAGATTCAGCTAATATTAAATAGACGCATATTAAAATTTAATAATATGTTCACGTTCAGCTAATAATAAATATTAATTTATTACTGCATAATAATTCTCAACTATATAATAATTAGCAACATTAAACTCTTTTCAATCTTCCCCCTTTCGCAGTTAAACGCCAGCTGCTGCGCTACCAGAGCCCCATCACTGGCCTGTTTCCGGTGATGAGCACCGATCAGGTGGTTGGTTCGGTGCGTGATAGTGTCTATTGTGCTGCAGCCGTATGGAGTTTGTATCAGGCCTACAGACGCATCGACGATGATCGCGGCAAGTCCTATGAGCTCGGTCAGAGCACAGTCAAATGCATGCGCGGCATTCTGGAGTGTTGGGTTAAGCAGGCGGATCGTGTCGAGCTCTTCAAGCAGCGCCAGTCCAACACGCATGCATTGCACAGCAAATTTCAATTGCACACGGGTGAAAAGATCTATCCGGATGAGTTCTACAATCATCTGCAAATTGATTGCGTGAGTTGAAAAATCAGTTTTTCTCATTTGGAAAATTTATCACGATTACACGTTTCGTTTATTTACAGGTCTCGTTGTATCTGCTGTTTCTGGTGCAGATGATCACGTCGGGCTTGCAAATTATTTATACCCACGACGAGGTCGCCTTTGTACAGAATCTCGTTTACTATGTGGAGCGCGCCTATCGCACACCCGACTTTGGCATGTGGGAGCGTGGGTCCAAGTACAACAATGGCACACCGGAAATACACGCCTCCTCCATAGGCAAGCCTTGTCTTAATTATGATAATACCTATGGTTATTGTAACTCATGTTGTTAATCATTGTTGTAGGCATGGCCAAGTCAGCGCTGGAGGCCATTAATGGCTGCAATTTGTTTGGCGAAAAGGGCGCCTCGTGGAGCGTTGTCTATGTCGACATTGATGCGCACAATCGTAATCGCAGCATCTTTGAAACCATGCTGCCGCGTGAATCCAGCTCCAAGGTGTGTATTTCATAAGACCTATCAATCCAATCGGATACATACTTTCATCGCTTTTAGGGCGTTGATGCTTCCCTGCTGCTGACGCTCTCTTTTCCAGCGTTCGCCTCGCATGAGGATCGCCTGGTGGAGCAGACCAAGCAAAACGTTGTCAATCGGCTGCGCAGTAAAATGGGCTTCAAGCGTTTCACGCGAGATGGTTTCCTGAGCAAGGCAGAGGACAAGACGCGACGGTATTATCAGCCCGGGGAGCTGAAGGAATTCGAGGGTTTGGAATGCGAATGGCCGCTGTTCTTCATAGCTATGATCATCGATGGCGTCTTCAAGAATAACAACGAACAGATCGAAGAGTTCCAAAATGATTTGCGTCGCTGTCTGCACACGGACGCGAATGGTGACCCTGTGGTCACCATGTACTATGAACCCGACGGCGATGGCTCCTATATGCGTGCGCCGTCGCAATCGCTGTTCCTCTGGGGCCAGTCGTTCTTCATCATTGCCCAGCTGCTGACAGCTGGACTTTTGCACATCAACGAACTCGATCCTATTCGACGATATCTGCCAAGTTATAATCGACCACGACGCGCCGGTCGCTATTCGGCCTTTCAGGTGAGTAGTTGGCGGAGCGGGGTGAATTTATTTCGATCAGTTAGGGGCGGGCGCATCAAGTATCCTAGGTGGATTGGCTCAGCTTTGTCTGCTGCTGTGTGTGTTTTATTCTGCGTTTCGCTGTATAATTGGTATTCAATGTAATTGTTATGTTTCTTTAGTTTTCATTTCTATATACTTAAGTAAACATATATCTACATATTTATATATGGGTTAAGTAATTTGAATTGGCTTTCGATATTTACTACTACTTATCAATATATATTTTGTCCATTCTCTACTACCAACGTATATACAACAATAACTACTACCGCTTCAAAACCCCCAAAACAATATCAAAAACCCACAACACCCATATAAACATAAACACAAAATATAAAATCGAAAAACCTCTTTATATCGGTTGGATTCCAAATTTATCATCATAAAAATCAGGGTAAAGCTTTAGAAGATAAACACAAAGTAAGTAATCGATATTCAAATACACAATTTAATTGCACTCAATATGATCTATATAGATTTTATATGTTCATATTGCTCAAATTGTTCCTTTTTTTATACAAAAAAATGCTTATTTGTATTTAATAGATTTTGTGCACACTAGAAGACAATTTCAAAAGCAAATTATATTATTATTTCGCAACACACACACAAATTGATTCGATACTATTTTTCTATATATATAGTATGAGCCATTTCAGCAGGAATTTATAGCTAAACCCATAAACGTAAATTAATTATGAATATTTTTATCTCTAAAGATTTTTATTACATATTTTTGGCACGTCTTAAAACTATAAATTTTGATATAAATACAGCCTGAGGATTTTCTTTCCCTTTTCAGGCAATTGGCATGCTAAAATAAATTTTCTGTGTTTTAGACGTGGGTGTATAGAATTTTTGTAAAGCGTGGCTTTACTACAAAAAAAATAATTAATGCTCGCAATTCCTGCTGGGATACACACACACACTCACACTCAATTGCAAAAACCAAAAAAATATTTTCAATAATTTTTACTAAAGCTATTTTTTATTGTTTATTTTGTATATAGCAAAAAGCAAACTATTTTCGCTTATTTATTTGTGTATCTAAACTAAAATTTTTTTTCTTTACTCTTTTCGGTACTTTTTCTTGTCTTAAAAAAAAATCCAACTGCATAATTTGTTCCTACACACGCTCTATATAAACATAGGCTAAGCCGGGCACTGTAAGTAATGGATCACCCAGATCTTGGGCTCTCGCTCCACTCTATCTTCTTCTTCATAGTAGTTCCAGTTTGGCTTATTGTTCTTTAACCGAATGTAGATAACCAAAAACACAAGCAAGCAATTAATCGTTGATTCAGTTAATTTATTATTTTCTAAATTTATTTTTATTTGGGAAAACAGAAAACGACAAAAAAAACAGTCGGCGCAATAAAAAAAAACTTATGAATAATATAATTTTCTTACTAATTAAGAATTATTTTTCTACTAAAAAAAATAATAATAACTTTGAAAAGAACAGAAACCACGCGTACCGCTAATTTTGGATTCCGAGAAGGTAATTTGTGGTTAAATTCAGAGTGTTCCTGGGTTAAGAATTAAATATGCGTTGTTTTAGGCGTAAATAAATTGGCAGTTACAAATGGAAACAATAAGAATTTTTAATATTTTCAAATTAATATTAATTGTACTTTAAAAATACTAAAAACACAACTACTAATAGCTACCTGAATTAAATGCGTTAATTAAATTTCCTAAAACTAGATTTTAAGTAATTTGTTAATATGTACATTTTGTTACCAGAATTCTCTCCACAATTGTTTGTGTCTTGCATGTGCAAAACATGAAATCCCAACACACCCACACCGGTTGTCCTGTCTGCTCTACATTTTCCCCACCTACCTGTCTCCCTTTCTGAACCTTTCTCTGTCAACCTCTCCCACCAAATGATTTTAGTGTTTTGCTTTTGCATTTTGGCATTTGGATAGTACAACTTTTTTACTCCTTCATGTACAGAATTGGCTTTATGCATTAACTAACTGCTTAATGGCAATCGATTATATAGTATGTATTCTTACTAATCCGTATTCCATGCGCATCCTTACAGGGTACCGCTACCGATTTGGTGGTGCAAATTGTGCTGATTGCCGAGTCGATGCGTCTGCAGGCCATGATGGCCACCTATGGCATTCAAACCCAGACACCACATGAGGTAAGACTTTGAACAGTTCAATTTCCCATTTGTGACTGGTTATTACTACTGTTCATTTCAGGTGGAACCCGTGCAAATCTGGAGCTCGACGGAGCTCATCAAAGTCTATCAGCATTTGGGTGTTAATAGCAAGGTGGGCCTGTCAGGTCGTCCCTCGCGTCCAGTTGGTTCGCTGGGCACCAGCAAAGTGTATCGCATCTGCGGCATGACTGTGCTCTGCTATCCGCTGATCTTTGAGGTCTCCGACTTTTATTTGTATCGCGATATGGCCCTGCTCATAGACGATATCAAGACGGAGCTGCAATTCGTTGGCAAATACTGGCGTCTGTCGGGCAGACCCACCGTTTGTCTGCTGATACGTGAGGAACATATGCGAGATCCCCAGTTCAAGGAAATGCTTGATCTGCTGGCCATGCTGAAGAAGGGCTACTGCGATGGCATGAAGGTGCGCATTGGCCGATTGCAGAATCTCATCAGCAGCTCTTGCATCGAACATTTAGATTTTATGAACCAAAGCGATCTAACGGACAATGAGAACGCATTCTCACAGATCAATCATGAATACATTGGCTATCAATCGCTAACAGATGTGCCCAAGGCTTTGACCTATGTCGAGGAGAAAGTCTCCGTGGCGGTAAGTCCAACAATTGAATTAGACAATTCCTCTTCCAATACTAATCTCTGGTTTCTTTGTTTAGCACTTTGATAGCAAACCGACGCCAGATATTATCCATGCGCTGCGCAGCACCGAGTCCATCTATTGTCTGTGCCAGCTGTGGGGAATTCTACTTAATCGCGAGGGATCAAACTTTGAGGTGAATGGCCTGAATGTAAGCACGGCTTTGACACAGCTCTATCATCGTGCCGGATCGCTACGCTACTGGCGCGCGGTGCGCTATTGTTCCTCGCTGCTGCATCACATTGTGGACTCGATCAGTCCGTTTATCACCACTGTGCTGGTCAATGGCAAGGAGCTGACCGTTGGTATTATTGGCCAAAAGGAGACGGTGTTCGATAAGCCGATGACCCCAGCTGAGATCCAGAATGTCATGTACACCAGCGTCCAGCCGTACGATGTCATACAGGCAGTGCTGCAACAGGAGGTGGTTCTATATTGTGGCCGCCTCATCGCAACCAATCCGTCCATGTTCCGTGGTATATTGAAAATACGCATTGGCTGGGTTCTCGAGGCAATGCGCATATACTTACAAATCTCTGGACAGCAGAGCATCGATGTGGACAATCTGTCGCCGTTCCAGGTGCGCATTCTATTGCAGAAGGTGCTCACTGTCAGCGAGTGGGCCGTGGAAGAAAAGTAAGTGCAATTTAAATAGTGCCAAATGTATTTCAATTACATTAATGATCTTTGAAATTTATAGACTCACAACGCTGCAGCGTCGCAAGCTGGAGGGCTGCCTGTGCCGTGTGCCTAAGCACTTTTACAACAAGATCTGGGAGATACTGCAACGCACGCCGCAGGGCATCTTGACGCAGGGACACCATCTGCCTGCCACGCCCACGCTGACGAGTATGAGTCGAGGCGAATTAACATTCAATTTGCTTGTGGAGGAGACGCTAATATGCATTAACCGTCCAGAGAGGCGTCAGATAACCGTCGAGCTACTCTGCATTGTGGCCACCATATTGAATCGGTATGCCATATCCTGTTTTATATATTCCACATAATCTTAATAATATACTTCATTTGTCTCTACAGCAATCCCGAGCTGTACTTTAAGCAGGCTCTCGATTTGGATGACATTATTGCCGAGGCTTTTGCCATGTACTGCAAGGATAACAATATACAACAGCAGCAGCTGGCTAAGTCTGGCGATCAGCAGCCACAAGATTTGACAGTCTTCTACTCGCTGCCCTATTCGGAGACGACGGGCTATTTGGCTCGGGCGGCCGTTAATAAAGTGCTGCAAGGCGGCATCTTTTCCACCACCGATGATGATGTGCAGCTCGATGGCGATCGCTTGCACGACGAGAATTGCAAAGTGTCCTAAGACAAAGAATTATAATATATAATATCATAGCTTTTGTATATACAAAACAAAAGACAAAAATTGTTATCCAAAGTAGCTCGAAATTGAAGCTTATTCTAACATAATGTGTGAACATTTTTACTTGTCCCTCTAGTTGTTAATTAAATGTTATATATATAAACACCTTGTTGCACGCAACAGCAAAATTGTTACACGCTTAGTTAATAGGTCAGTAGCAGAAATAGGGAGGGTGGAAACCTCTGCAATCGCTCGACGAGGTTGCGACAGACCTTTACCTCGGCTTTATGCAAGCGTATCGATTAAATGCCAATGCTCCGTCTTGCTTATATCACAACCACCTCGCTGGCTGGCTATAAAAGCGACGTCTCAGTTGCTCGCTCTGTTTACAGCGATTCCAACGTTTGTCGAAGCATTCAACATGCGAGCACCCGAGTGGATGAGCAATGAGATGGCACGTCTTACGCTGAAGCTGGAGCGTTACAAGCCCACAGGCAGTGGGTACAATCGCATTCAATCCATGCGGCTGTCCAAGAGCGTTACACAGATGCTGAACAATCCATTGCCTCCCGCCGCCGCCTCTGCCGGCTCCACAACGAGCACTGTTACCGCCCTGCGAAATAATAACCAGCAGCAGGAAAGCAGTTTTACCACACCACGCAGACGGGGCGTGCTCAGTCGCAGCGAGTCCGAGTGGGAGGAAGTGTATCCAGCTGTCAAGCTCGGTCGCCAGCAGCACAGCAACGAGCGGGCCAAAAGCGTCGACAGCAGTGACTATAAATTTACGCATTATCGCAACTGCTCAACGCGCATCACCTAAAAAAAAACCAGCCAAGTGCCGCCAGCGGAGCTTTTTATAATTTGCTTACTCAATTAATTTGTATTTTAGTAATAGTATGTGTAATAAGTAAATAAATGTCATTAAGTTATTGAGAAAAAGAGTACGAGATAAATTTCGATTATGATTGCTGATTCAGTGAAAATTTGGGTCAGTTCCTGAATGCAAATCTTAATACGGATCTCAGATCTTGAGCATTATTCTTGCGTGCTCTAATATCAATATCATAATTCGTCTGATTACCTTTCAACGAGATTTTGCTTGTCGATTTCTTCTTCTCCTTATAAACATTATGTACAAATAACTAGACTCAGTTCTTATTAATTAAAGAATTTTGTATATATTGCAAACGAGCATAAAAACTTTTTTATATCATTTGCGGTTTTGAAGCGCTGCCAAATTTTCAAAAATAAATCCATATTTAATTATAATAAATGTTGATTCTGTATTTGTTTTTATATCAAATATTTTTAATTTTTGTAAGCTAATTAAAATGTTAATTACTAAAAGTAGGTACATTTATTTATAATAGTTCGTTTTGCATTAGTTTTTCGTTTTAGTTGCTTGGTACAAAAATTAGTTTAGTTTATTTTCAGTTTATTACGTTTATTAATTCGTTGAAATATATAGTATAAAATAGCATGTAAAATTTTAGTTGGCGTGTGTGTGTGTGTGTTGGTGTTTGTTTAATCTAATGCTAATTGGAGATTGCTCATTTGAGACACATAAATGTATTTAGTATGCTGGCATTTTTAATGATGATAGTTTCTTTTAATTCCTGTGAAGCAAAACGCGCTCTAAGCCTTTTTTTCAATTTTAGCATTTTGATATGAAATTGCTGTTTAACATTTAAGCAAATGATATCTGCATGTGAAATACAGAAATATGTTATATATGATATGCCTAGAAATAAATTCAACGCTTTATATGGTACAATAGATAAGTCTATAACAAACTATTCAACATATACAATACATAATATCAATTTTGTTGTAATTGTCGATTTTTGTTTTTTCTAAGGCAACCTAAGTATTTACGTATAAAATATTGTTATGTAATTTCAAGCTTGCGCACACGACACGAGTTACATTTATATAATTTATATATATATCAATATAAAACCTTTATTGTTGTTTTCGTTTAATGTTTTAACAAACACAAATAAGTTGAATTCTTCATACATGGTTTAATTATTTAATTTACAATTAAGTTTTTTGTAAAATGCTAAAAATCCCTGAATATGAGTTCTCATTATTATTATTATTATTAGTTTAATAATATAATTTATACACACATACGTATATATGACTTAGCTATTAACTTATACAGATTCTCTATTGTTTCGTTTAGCTATTTATTTCGTTAATTAACAAACAGCAACACTTTTCGCTTAATTAGACATTTGACTGTAGCTTTTCATTAGCTACAATTCCTATATTCATATTTAGGTATTGTATTCGATGCACTAACTAACTAATTAGTTGGTGTACAATTGCATTAACTTTAACACAATTTTTTTGTTTCGATTTTTTTTGTTTACACACGGCAGTACTTGACAAAAATTAACTACATATATACTGTAATTAATTGTAAGTGATTATTCGGGTGATGTGTGTGTGTGATTTGGTTTTTCTTTTTATGATTCTGTTCTTTTTACTAACTAATTGCTGTATAAATTTAAAAAAAATGACTATGAAACCTACGTTAACGCAAGACATACGTACTTAAAAAAGAAATACGTACATGAAACTCTAATTAACTCAAACATTTAGATTAAACCTATGTTATTGCTGTTGTTGTTGTTGTTGCTGTTGCTGTTGATATTGATGTTGCTGCTGTTGTTGCTGTAGCTGCTCATTTCGTCGCACACTCATGCGACTTGGTATTGAGTCGGTGTCGCCATCATCATCCAAATACTCCTCCTTGGGTCGCGTCCATTTAATTAATGTTTCGGGCGAACGATACAGGAAGAGCAGCTTAGCAAATAGATCCTCCTCCAGAGCGAATTCCAGCGCCTCACGCACCTAAGAAACAAATGTTTAAATGTTGTTTTGAATATGATAAAGCTTAAGCCAGCACTCACCAGATAAATATCCAGACACAATTGCAGCACTCTATCCACATAAGGCAAATCCTCAAACATGATTTTGCGATTTTGGCCACCAATAAACGATTTCATGAAACGCGAGGCCAATAACACAAATGTGGTATATAGACCAATGATGCTAAAGATATTAGATAGCGATTTAATTAGATATAGATTAAGGATAGGCATTAATTTGTACATACCCGCCAGCTGTTAAGAAGCTGAAAGTCGATGGGAATTTCTTGTCGTTAAACGTGTACATCACAATGCCCGAATTGCAGTCGCTATAGGGCAAATCCTTAAGCGTTGAATTGTAAAAGTTATCATAGCAAAAGTCGCGTATCTCCCACCACAGGCCATTTGTGGTATTATCGCGATGCATTTTAATGACAAGCGGTCGATACTCCTGCTCCTTGCCGGTCAATGCGGACACCACGAATGCATCACCCAAATTCAGCACCTTGATAAACTTGGGTATCATGTGGGGCAACACTACAACAACCTCACTAGACCCATTTGCTCTGGTGGTCGTATTAGCAGTGGTCGTGGTATTATCATTGCTATTAGTGGTGCCATTAATGCCATTATTACTGCCAGTGTCATTGACTGAATCCGGCTGGTCATATGACTCGGTTAGCATGCTGATGAGCGCTGCACGTCCCTCAAACGATGAGTCTAAATTTATAATGTGCTCATCGCCCACATTCTCCTTGAGACCCTTTGCGGGCGCATCGCGGGTCAACGAGTACGAGAAGCGCGCAATTAATGTGAGATCTGAGAAAAATTAAGTTAAAATAAATTAAAAATAATAAAAAAAAAAAACAATGCTTTGGTTAAACATACTGTTACGCAAATCGTTGGTCAAACGTTGTTTATCCGGTGGTGCTATATTCCACAGTGATGGCGAATTCCCGGCCAGTCTGACGGCAGCCACATCGGTGGCATCGTAGCCAGCTATAAATGTCAAAGCCGTTTTGTTCTTGATAAACGTATTTGTCATCTGGTTGTACATCTCGGTGTTAACGGGAAAAATGCTGTCATAGTTGTTTGTCGTATAGATGGGATCGTAGGGTCCAATGCGTATCGAAACTGAAACTTGATGGGGCACATTCGAAGTGCCCACAGCATTGCCCAGGGCAAACAAACAAAGCGGTCCCCAAATGCAAATAACAATCAAAAGGACAATAGTTCCGCCCATTATCAACTTGGAAAGAGCAGCCTTCTTCTGGGCACGCATCGCTGGGAAGTCAGTTTCCGATTGTCGTGTGCAGCGTATGAGATAAATGTTCGAGAAGATGTCCTCCATTTTGAGCCAATCAAAGATTGTCATAGTGCTATCGATGCACACCCAATCAAGTATGGTGCGCAGCTCGTACAGGAAGGGTATTTGCATGTAGACTTTAAAGGCGATCATATTAACCATCGAGAAGCCCTTGGTGAAGAAATTACCCAGAATGCGCTTGGGATAGCCAGATTTGATTTGATATGAACTCAACAGCATATAGAAGCACTTGATCACATAGAATATTATGGGCGGTGCGAGTGAATTGAATGAACGTTCCGTCACCGCTGGCACAACAAAGAACATCCAAATATGTATGCCAATCACCGAGAAGAAATGGAAAAAGATTTTGTTGACAAGCGCTTTGCGCAAATAAAGCGCACGATCGATGACAATCAGCAGGAACTGCACCAGTAACATGATGAGGAACGGCACTGGCACCTTATTCTCGGCCAAATAGGTTTGGACGCCACCATCACTTTCAGTTTGTTGAGTCTGTGAGAGGATTGAAATTAATTATATATATGACTACAATTGAAGCATACTTCTACAGTACTCACGCCAAATGCAGTAAAGCCAAAGAGCAGCACAAAGAAGTTGACGAAGTCACAGAGGAACATCAATGCGTAGACATCGGTGGCCAGACGCGATTTGTGCACCAGGCTAAAGAAGAACTTGTGCAGCGACGAAGTGTACTTGGTGCGTCTGCAAAAAAAGAATTTAAAAAAGATAACAAATTAATATTTCCTATTATTTAAATATTCGAGTTGATTGCTTACTCCAATTGATTGATGGCTGACTTGCTGTACTCGGGGGAGCCAGGCAGCGAGACCTGGCTAACCTGCAGGCTCAGCTTCTGGGCGGCATCCTCGTTTAGCTGTCGTGAGTCCGGTTGCGACATGTTATCGCTATCCTCTCGATCATCGCTATATGGAGAAAGATTTCATTAGACATTAGCAAATAAAAAATTCTCTAATGCTTACATGCTGGCCGTTGGCTTCGCAAACTGTTGATCCGTATCCTTGTAGCCGGACTTCCACAGGCCCTGCGACTTCAGCAGATAGCGATGCAGAAAGAGCACCAATAGCAATATCAAATCGTAGACGGCATAATGCGTTTTCATCTCGACACCAAATATTTTAGCCGGTCTTAGAGGCTGATGAGCCAAATTTTGGTAGTTAGCCCAAATCAATTTAAATTGAAAGATGCACTTGATCAGCACAATGGCCTGCGTGTAGGCAATCAGAGTGACCCAAAACGTTTTCGTTGGACGTGGCAGCGACAATGTGCCCCAAAGGAACACCATAATGGGCAACGGCAATGAGATGACGCTGGCATTAACCACCTAAAATAAGCACGCAAAATTATGAGCAACATTTTTAGATGAGTATTTAAATGATAAACTGACCTGATTGATGAAGACGACGATGTAGCAAATGAGATCCGTATTGGCGAGCAGCGCATACCAGGAGGAGATGAGCACCTCAACAATTATATGATGATCCCGCTGGGCAAAGTTCTCCTCCTCCAAATTGAAGTCGCCAGTACTGCAAATATTCACAAAAGAAGATTAGATTGAGGCTCTTAAATAAATGGTTAAATCTAAAATCAGGACAGGATTAGGCATGCCTGGTGCTCATTAGATTTAGTTGGTGGAACCTGTGCGCTGCATGCAACGCTTGCCTACATGCGTGTTTGGGGATGGGTGCCGAGTGAATGGGAACTTAAAATCACAACTCATAAGTTAGGATCAGGAACCAAAGGATGGGATTTAAGGGAAGCCGAACAATAACAATACATACATACATACTAGCAAATAACGCACAAAGAGTGGCATGGACTTATAAATTAAAGCAGATGCAAATAAATTAGTTTAAAATACAGCCACATTTAAATGCAGAGAGACAGATACAGAGACAGAGAGAGAGAGATAGATATAGTTTGATTAAGGTTTAGTTAGGTTTGACTAAAGAACGGATTCAGTTGAGTATGAAGTATGATGTGTGATTTTATTTAATGAATCAATATAAAATAACTTCTGAATCCGCCCATGCTTATAGAGTTATAGAGATAGAGATAGATAGAAACAGAGATAGAGAGAGAGAGAGAGAGTTACGATGATTATGTTCTCGTGTCTTGGGCCGAGAGAACAAGGTAATATTTGAGCAGAGGTAACAACAGCAACAACAGCAACTGCACTACGAGTACTTGCAACTGGTAGATTTTCGTGATTATCTATTACGCATGATGATTGATTGAGTAGGGGAATGGGCGGGCAAGGAGGCGTGGTCAATACCTGTCCACGTGCTCGTAGGACCAGTGCTTGCTGAGCGAGCCCGAACCGATGCTCGCCTGCTGCTGATGATGCGGTTGATTATGTTGTTGTTGTTGTTGTTGTTGTTGTTGATGATGATGCTGTTGATGATGGGCGATAGGCGTATGGGGCGTCTGCCCGCTGCGCTCAATAGATGGCGCTTTAATGCGTATCTCAGGTAGGCCGCAATCCGATTTGCGGCTTTATTTAATGTGTGTGTGTATGGATATATATGTGTATATGTATGTGTATGTGTGGGAGTGTGTCGTGTATGAAAATGCACAGTTATATTAAAGAGTTGATTTCACATTGTAGAAGTAGTATAAGCCAAATCTTTTGCTCAAGTATAAGAGGTGTTTTCGTATAAGAGGGAGAGTCTTAAGAGACACACATGCACACACATAGAATACTGTGTGTGTGTGTGTGTTTGGGTGTATAAGTATGGCTGTTAGTTGACAGTTTTTTTGTTTGTTTACTTAATATCGTTATCGTTATCGCTTTAATAATGTTGTTTATATAGTTATGTTGAAGATTTTTACTTACCCTTTGTTCGGCGGCGATGAACTGATTGATTGTTTTCTATAAACACAAAAATTTCAGATGA
The DNA here is from genome assembly GCA_035042345.1 of Drosophila fungiperda. Taxonomy (NCBI): domain Eukaryota; kingdom Metazoa; phylum Arthropoda; class Insecta; order Diptera; family Drosophilidae; genus Drosophila; species Drosophila fungiperda. The sequence goes on along the minus strand of JAWNLM010000145.1, from coordinate 5,194,170 downwards.
GCAAAAAATGCGCGCAGATAAATGTAAGAAAATAGAAATTAGTAAAGTTTTGGATTGTTTGTAACTCGAATATTAAATTAAAAATACTTTTTTCTTTCGGTTGAAACCATAAAATCATTTGACAACTAAAATCTTTTTTTTTTTTAATTAAATCAAAGCGATGTGTTTTGCATATGATAACACTTTTTTGGCATATAAATAATTTAGTTTATAAGTAATTTTTGGTTTGAAAATACTAGAATTGTGTAACAAATTCTTTACTTTATCTAAATAGAAAATGTATCGTAATGTTATAGTATTTAGAACAATCAACGATTATAAGCAGTTAACTAGACAATCGTCGAGTAGTCACCGACTAGCGGATACCCAGTACTCAGATTAAATAGTTATAAAGGATATATACAAAAAATAAGCAAATGATTTTTGTTAAAAAAAAAGTCCTTAAAATACAGTATTCAAAACAAAAATAAATTATTTTTTAAAGTATACCGCAAATGTTAAAAAAAAATAGCTTTTCAAAATTGAATATTAATGACTTTTAAGCAGCGGAATAATTATCAATATCTGGTACTGGGCATGAAAAAAGCTTTTCTTCAACTGCATTTATTTTTTAAGGGGAGTGAAAAGGATGTGGAAATGGGGCGGTAGGCGGCGTGGGTGATGTTGGAATTGTTACCTAGAGATTGCTGCATCAACGGTATCTACTGGCATTGCGATGATTTCGTCGACAACGTGTGGAGTACTTGCTGCTGGTGGTTTTGCATGTGGTTCTGGCGGTGTGAGCGGTGTGGTTGTTGTATTTGTGTTAAGTGGTGTGCTGAAGTGTTCAGTTGTGAGATTGTCTGTTGTTGTTGTTGAAGCTGATGTTGTTGTTGGAGGTGGTGTTGTTGTTGTGGTGGTTGCAGCCAACTGTGAGCGACGCGGTGTGGATGATGAAACGGGCTGGTCACCGTTTTCACCACTATTCGGAAAATTAATGCACACGAAAACGCAACATGATGCAGGTGAGGTGAGTTTTTTGGTGTTGAGTTTTGAATATTTGTTTTGGTATTCGATATTGTTGCGGAAGGCAGGTACACAGTTTCAAACACACATAACACAAAAGGTAAACATATGCAAATAAAAATAAAAAGAGAAAAACAAAACGAAATCAATTTTTTTTCTTTTTTTTTTGGTTTGGTTTTGTAAATTTAACACAAACTTGAACAAAACTCAAAATAATATCATATCAAAATTCAAAGAAACGTTCGCTACTCTAAGAACGCACGTTTTCAGTCTCCAAAAATAAAATTTGAGAAATAATAAAATAAAATAAGAAAATTTAACATTTGAAATAGTTATAGGATAGTTTAACGCAAGCGGCGCACACTCCGTGGGGAGTAACGCCCACTAAATACCTCTCGAGATTCGATTTGAGAAAATGGAACATGGCCGCAGCGCTGGACAGGCCCAAACGATTCAGCGAACTGGATTCCTGGGAATAAACAAGATAATTATAAGTAAGGATTATCAGAATAGTTAAATTATAAATGTATAGTACGATCTCGAGTAAAAGTATAAGATAAAGTATTAGTAGACAATAGACTGGTCTACGCTATGGTAAAAGTTTAGTTAAAAGTATGTCAATGATTAAATACAAGAAGAAGAATAAATCAAGCGGTTGAAAATGTTCTAGTATAAGTAGTAATAATAGTGTATGTATATATAAGTATAAGTAAAAGTATAAGCATAAATGTAATATAGAGTAGAGGGAAGCTTTAACATCTTATAAAGTATAACTGTAGTTAAATATATAAGTATCAGTATAAGTATAGGTAGAAGCAAAAGTATAAGTTAGAGTACAAGTAAAGAGGTTTAGACTGATAGATAAGTATAAGTGGAGTTAATAGTGTAAATATAAGTCTACGCATAAGTATAAGTATAAGCATTTATTTAAGAAAAACTACAAGAAACGCCTTTAAGTCATTTGCAGTCATAAAACAACATTAATTTCAGCAACTAATGGTTTTAGAGCTTACGGTGGACCCTCGAAATGTCGACCTACCTTAAGAGTTTTCTTCTCGCCCGCCAAAATGCGATTGACAAAGCGATAATTGCGCGAGAATCGATTCAGGCGTATGGTCAAAGTAACTAAGAAGCCCTCCAGCAGCCGTATAATGGGATTCGTATCGAAATCCTCATCCGAATCCTTGGCTGTAACATCGCCGCTATCCACCTCCATTTTCGATTTACTATCCGAGGTCTCCTTGGAGGTGGCCTCGCGTGGTGCTGCTGTCGACAATGCTGATGCTGCTGCTGGCTGCATCGTTGGCAAATCGGTGACATCCTTGACAGGTTTGGGACTGCTAAAGATTGCTGCATCCCGCTCCTTGGAGATGCCCCTGCTGGTCGAGGGAAAGAAATCGGTGGGCGCATCTTTCGATTTCTGCAGAAATAGAATAATCAGATTGAAATTAATTCAAAGTATAAACATTTCTTATGATAATCAACAACATCGAGACGCATAAAACGAAATTAAGCCAAGATATAGTATATATTTACACAAGATAAACAAAATATAAGGTATATGGTATTTGTACAGTTATTAAGTTGTATATTGAGAGAGAGGTGGGTGCGCCAACTTGCAGTTGTTTGTTGTTTGTTTGCAGCGCTTGAAAAACTCGTGATCAAATATTATTGTAATATATTTTTGTACATATGTAAAACGTTGAACGGGTGCGCCAATTAAAGAATTTTTGGTTTTGCTTTTTTGCTGCACACTCACAACTGCATCTTGCACCGGTGGATATGGTGGGGGCGATTGTGTCTCGAGCAGCGTCTGACTGCGTCTCCCAAAATCGAGTGGCTCGGAGAGCGTCGAGGTGCGTATGCCGACATCGCACTCAATGGTATCATCATCATCGTCGTCATCATCATGACGATCGGCATCGTCATCGAAAACCACACGAGAAATCGTACGATCTTCGTGTCGCTCACTCATATCCTTTTCCGCATCCAATTTGAGGGCGATGCGTGATCCCGGCTCTGAAGCATAGGAACGTTCACGCATATAGAAATGACGACGATACTCGGCATCATTTAGATCCTTCCAAACCTTTGTTTTGTGTGTTTGTCGGATGTCAATGCCAGTGTGCGGAATTTACAACAGATTATGGGCATAGATATGTATATATATATATATATATATGTATGTATATATATAGAACATGCGTGGAGCAGGCATATTTTCAATAAGATTTAAATATTATGTTCCATTCCCAGATTGAAAGAGAAAAACGATCCAATTTAATTTCACTTACATCGTACAGCGTTTTGCGTCGCTGCATTTTCATTTCACTTTCGGTTATATTCTCCTCCTCCAGAAAATCAATCTCATCGTGGATTAGATCCAGCTCGAACTTATCATCCATTTCCTCAAACATATAATAGTCGCCAGCGCGTGTTGCTTTTTAAAGGAAAAACCAAATCATTATTAGTTATTTTGCATATAATAATTTGATCAACTAGAAACAACATTTAGAGATTATATAGATAGAGATTATATATATATAGTTCGAGAGTTGTTTAAGAATGATTAATAAATATTTTACAGAGAGAGAGAGAGAGAGAGCAACGCACACAAAACTGCAGCTTAGAGAGCAACATTGCATGCAGCTTATGTATATATAGTATATATATATATGGGATATATTATTTATATATAGATTACTGCTAATAGATTATATACAAGGCAATACAATATCGGCATGATGTTGCTGGCGATCTATAGCGATCATTGTTATACATTAGATGATTATGATTATTAATGATGGTACCAAATCAAGCACAACAAACGAAATAAACAAAACTTTACCATGTGGATGCAATTTAGTTTCCTTCCTTCTGCGTACTGTTGGTGCAGGAAATGGATAACCATGGTCTATAAAAAAAACCACACATGTTTAAAAAATAATAAAAAATCAAATAATAAAAGCAATAAGTAGAGCATTTAAATTATAATGTAATAAATATATAGAACACTCATCGGCTGGCCGAACTTTGAGTGGATTTAAGTTGACTTTTGTAATCGTTTATAGAAAATTATTTTAATTGAAAGCATTTCACGCAAATTTGTAAATTCCATTAGTAAAAAGTAAAATTTTAGTATATTTTGTAAGCAAATGTTTTAAAAAAATTTAAAGCGCACTCTAGCAAAGAAATATTGATAATTGAGCAGCGGAATTGTAATCGAATCGGGCAGCACACAGAGAATAAGAAAGTTGAGTCTAAACCGTATCAAAAAAGACATATTTATTGAAATAAGATTAATTAATATAAATATATATTACACTTGTAGAAGTGCGCAGAAGTCTGTTAAACGCTTTGAGCATTGATTCTATAAATCAATGCAAATGAAAAACCACTAGAAAAGTGTTATTTACATAAGTTGTTTTTTTCCATTGTTTTTTGGGTGAAGTTTTCATTTTGCTTGAGGCCTGCTACACACGACCTCAATTGAGTTTTTATTTGGGGCACGCACAATTAATAAAATCTTTATACAAAGTTTCAGTATTAAAAGGTAAAAATATATATAATATGAATAAGATGTAAACAAGATTCATCCAATACATTGTCCATGCAGCAGTGCGGGCTCATAGAAGGCGCACATCAGCGACTCCATATAATAGGCCGTACCGACGGGTCCCCAGCTATGCGGACGCTGTGCCGCCTGCAAAGCTGCCTCGTCCCTGGCACCGTTTAGGGTGCTGGTGCGTCGTAGTCGCGGTGTCTGTGCCTCGTCCAGCGAGTAGCTGGCATTGCCCATGCTCTGATGGCGACGATGCAGCGACTTCTGACGCATTGTGACCAGCTCCTCACGCTCCGGCGACTTGACGGCCAACGAGACAAGACAAGATTTTTCTTATCGAATTTTGATTTATATATTTGATTATATTTATACCACATTTGGTTGCTGCTTCAGGGGTGATCGCTTAATGGACACCGTTTCGTTCCAGGAGACGGCGGCTGTTGTGGACGACTGTCGGCGATGCTCACGCCGCAAATTAGGCGTCAGATTCGTCGAGCTGCCGGCACTGGAAGCGACAGCATTGGCATATGCCACCATCGGTGGCATCAAACCACGCATTGGTGCCTGAGAACTCTGCTCGGATGACGCAAGGCCCAGTGAGATGCGTTTCGGTTCCAAAAATCCCTCGGTGAGCAACGCTGAAAGAGCCTCGGTGCTGGGCGTTGTGGGCTTCAGGAGAATTCAAGTTGCAAGTAGAGTTCAGATGATTTTTACAGGCTCAGCTGCTCTCGAGTTGGGCGCGTGTTGTGCTTTTAATTTGCATATTTTTTTATACTCAAATTTACATTTAACTTAAAAATGTTTACAAAATATAAAACAAATTCAAATAAAAAATGAATATAAATAAAGCTTGTTCTTTTTGATAGTAAGAAAAACACTCGACACGCGCTCAACTCTCCGCTCAGCACTTACAGCTGTTGTGATTATGGCATCGGTTCGATTTGGAGCTGTCATAGTTGGTTGCTGCTCCGCTTGCTCCTCGCTCATGGATTGCACATCTGCATATTCCACGGAATCATCGCATAGCATAATATTAATCTCTGGCTCTATGATGACAGCAGCATCGGCGCTATCAACGCTCTCGGCGCTGCTGCTCGAAAGCAAGGAGGCGCGGGCCGGCGAGGAGTTGGCGGAGGAGCTGCTCTTGGAGCTGGGACCATCGGGCGTCTGATAGCTGGAGCCTTGACATGATGTAAAGCTGCTCTGCTGTGCCAGCGGTGCGACACCAGCCACACTTTGCTCCAAGGGTGTGCGTTCTCCTTTTTTTATTGTTGTTGTTGTCATTTAGGATTAGTGAAGAACAGACACAAAACAAACAAACACAACGCGCGCGATTTACGAGACGACAATTTCCAAATTAAAAAATACAAAAACAATTTGGAAAATTGCAACGCGATAAAAATTGGCCAAAAATAAACGCCAAGCCCGCCCACAAATGTGAAACACATCCCAATCACTATCGAAGGCCAACTTACCATCGAAATGGGTCTGTTTGTCCAACGGACGCAGCATCTTCTGCTGTGTGGCACGTATGCGTTCCATTTTCCGCTTGATCTTGTGCAGCACCTGCTTCTCATGGTCATGTCGATGGGCAATTTGCTTTTGACGCAGTGTCTCAATAATGTCCGCACCCCTGCAAAAGGCATTAATTAATACAAAAATATATTTAAATATATATTTTTGACTTACCTGGAGGCAAGTATATTATTGGCCTTGGTGTCCGTAATAATGTGGCAGAAGTAATGCGACTTAAAGATGCGCAACTGCAAGATGATAAATGCAAAACAGATTGCATCCCAGAGCAGTACTATTTGATGGGTGATTTTGGGGCACTCGTCGGGACCCACGTGAAGATCGGATTCCTCGCTTAGTTGCAGCTGCTCCTTGAGCACATTGCTGGTACAGGTTATGCCCAGCATATGGACAAGCCAACAGCAGTTGGTTGTCAACGGTGTCATAAACAAACAACCAGCCATTTGAAAGCTTGTCTTAATCAGAATATTGGCGACATTAAAAGCCAATAGCCATTTCCAGCGGCTGATGATTGTTGTGATGGGTCGCAAATAAAAATCGGAGCCTTGCCAGAGGAACACAAAGGCGCCAATTAGATAGCCCAACGCCAGCAGATCCGCTATATTCGTGCCGGCCAAAAAGACGACAGCCAGCGTGAACCAATAGAAGCCACAAAGTACCCCATTCTTCAATATATCCGAATAGTTGCGTATATAGGAACAAAAATCGTGCGTGGGATTATCAAAGGGCACTCGACCTAGTTGGGCAATATCGGCAATCACACTGCGATTGCTACCGCCGGGATAATCATCGTTGGTCGCATAACGCTGCTCAATTACAAAAATGCTCTTCTGTCGATTCAAAATGATCAGCACAATAAAGTCAAAGATTAACTTGGGCACATGATTGAAATGCAAATTGCCCGGCAGCATTGTCCAGCGTTGAATGCTCTCGCCAAAGGCATCATTATCCCAGGGATAAACTGCAATAAAAAAAATTCGATTATTATAAGTAAAACAGGTATTTATTACAAAAGGAAAACATACCCATGCACCAGCTGGGCGGTAGACCGACCAGCACAATATACTGCAGCAGTATGGAGACGGCAAAGAAGGCTTGGAAAATGCCCCACATTTTGGCACACTGCGAACGCTTGAGCAGCAGCAGGACAACCAGCCACAAGGCATAGGCCACGGCCACAATATCCTGACGATAGGTTATCGTCGCGACAAGTGAAATAAGCGAGATCTCAATGCCAAATTTGTAAAAGCCAAAGTTAAGCAGATATTTGACAAGGCCCACCAAATCCTTTTCGGCATCGGCACGTGTTATATTCTGGAAGAGGAGCTTCTGTTGGGTGGCGCTATTCTCGCCGATTTTGATGCGCATCTGGAGCTGCCTCAGCGAGGTCACCGCATGCATGGTGACTATAACCATATAGATGATATATGTGCGTAGCAGACTCATCAAACCACCCTCAAGTTTGTTTGCCTTGTTCAAACCAATCCATTCGGCATTATTCGCAGTGCGATTATCAGACTAAGATCAAAGAAATTACATAAATTAGTTCAAGTAGGATTCGGGATAGCTGATAATTATGGGATTACTTACACACATGACGTTGTATTGCGTGTGATCCAAATACTCAATTTGATATATCATCTTGGACAGCACAATGATGGTGACAATGAAGCTTATCAGTCTACTTATGACCACTTGGACGGCCTTACGCGATGTGGCGCCCAGCACACAGAAGCCGACAAAGACAATGTGAAGGACACAAACTTCGCTGACGCTGCAGACAAAGGCGGCGATGTAGACGGCCTTCATGATGTGCAGCTCGAGGAAGCGCCAAAAGACGGTCTTGAATCGCTTGAAGATGTACTCGGATTTGTTCTTGATCTTGCGGAATGAGATGCGCACCAAGTCACGCACAGAAGTCTCAAAATCGGTGCTGGCACCAGCAGCCGTTGCTTCCGCTGTGGTTCCAACAGAGCGGCGCATGGAGCTGGCACTGCCACGACGCTTCGATGGCGCTGGCTCCAAGGCGTTTGCATCCGGATTGGGTCGCTGCTGTTGGCCGCCAGCCGTTGGCTGTTGTTGCAGTGAGGCAATGAAACGCTTGTGGAAATAGTGCACCTGGATGACAGTCAGTATGACAATAATTGTCGGTGATACCAGGTGCAAAAACAGATCCTTAGTCTTATATCGCTTCAGGCCAATATCAGCTTGACTGTAAATCGGAAAAAATGATAACTTAAAAGTAATCAAAGATTTCTGGTTGCATACAAAAACTTACAGCGTTTGGGCCACATTGAGATAGTCCTTCCAATAGGTGTCAAACTTATCGAATTGATATGTATAGATCAAGATCAATATGGACATGGCATAGAAGATTAGGAACAGCCAGAAGCCGTACATGATCTTGACCCACGCCTTGGACGATGATTGAAAGACGAGCAAGAAGAATAGGAACAATGCCATATAGCAGATCCGAAAACCCGTCATATACTCGCCGGTGATGGCACACAAAAAGATGACCAACACCAGCAGCCAGATCCAGAGGCGCACCAATAGATTCTTGATGACATCGCCCGCTTTCTTTAGGAACTTTGATGTCTTCTTGCCATCGTTGATGAGGTAGGTGGACCCCGTTGATCCAACGATCTGCAGCGGCGCTATAATATCAGCCAAGGTGCTATTCCTTCGCCTATCGCGCTTCTCCTTAAAGAATTGCCGCGATGTCACCCAGAACATGAGCACAAAGGCGGTTTTAACTATCAGCGGCACACAAGGACGCATCTGATTCTCAATGGGTCGCTCGAACCCAATCTGTTGCAGATTAATACCAGCCGTCTGCAATGGCACAATTAAAGGATAAACGTTTAGTTAATCACATCTCGTTTTGATCACTTTTTGGCTGGGGGAGGGGACTTACTGAGACCTTTGTCGGTAGCTCATCGTTGTTCAGATCCATGCCATAGATATATTGGGCCACAAGCAGCAGCTCCGCATAGACCACGATGAAGGGACTGGAGCGCATCATTGCCTTGCGCTGATTGGGTATCATCCACAAAACATTGGCCCAAAGCAGCAGCACAAATGTCAGCCAGCTGTGATAGACAATAGACCAGGCCTGAAAAAGGAGATGAAAATTAATAAATTAAGTAGGAATATTATTATAATATAATCTGTACTGTATGCCGCACTTACCATCATCAGAATATTGGTGAATATATAGCTATTCTGATAGATGAAACCACCGACACTAACAAATCCATATGAGATTTGATCGAGTATCGATGTAGTATTGTTCTCCTGCTCCGAGCGACGATCCATCGAGTCCAGCTGTATATCATTGCCATGCGAACCACTTGCCGGCTGTGGTGCTGCACCACTTGACTCCAGGGCTTGTGGTGTTCGCGCCTTACGTGTGCTCTGACGCACCAGCTATAGAAATGCCAGACAAAAAATGTATATATCCAATAACCATATGATAAATGCTCACAAATATTCAACACATAAACAGGGAAAGACAGAGAGAGAGAAATAGAGAGAGTGAGAGAGGGGAAAGGCGCAGACTACAGAGCGTTATGGCAGGCTACGTTTGTTAATGTTACTAACCAAAAATGTAAATAGAATACTTTAGTCTAATGAGCTTGACTACGATAAGCCCTGAATTCACCTGATAATATGTATTCTAGTTTTGCACACTCAAATGTAAGCAGATCTCATTTCTTAAATGAACCCTCTGCTTATAAAATGATGTATTTTATTGCTATCGGAAACGATATATATCGATAACTGAAAAAGGCATCAGATAACGATAAAATGATATAAACTTGTTCTGCGCGGGGCTAATGAGAACTTCTATATCAGCTTTCTTATAGAGATGGCTGTAACGACTCTACTGATTAAGAATATTTATACTTTATGTAGTCGAAATATTTTTACTATATGTGGTCTGAGATGCTTCCTTCTGCCAGCTAAAGAACTAAAAACTAAGTGAGTATTTTTAGCTATGTATTTACAGATCACCCAAATGTCACACACACACATATATATACACACACACACACACCAGCTCATTAAATGTTGTTAGCAATACAGATTAAGTTATGATATTTATATAACTGTACAAATTTTGACTAGTCAAGGCGATTATTAGTAACGATCGATGGTTAGACAAAAAATTACAAATTTACATCAACAAGAGAACAAAACAATTATAAAATAGATAAGATAAATAACTAATGCAGCTAGAGAGACAGAGCAAGTGAGAGAGAGAGAGAGATAGAAAAACAGAAATAGAGAGAGAGAGAGATAGAGAGACAGAAATAGAGAGATATAGATAGAAAGATGTTTTTACAGCTAGCTAAACTAGTGATTGTCAACAATTGGTTAGTTTGTTATTTTTTTGGGGAAAAGGGGGGGGGGGCTACTTCTTAGTGGGCGAATAGCGGAGTTAGTTTACGTACAGGCGTCGTCTCAGTCGGTTCATTTAACGTTGCACGCTGTTCACGGCGCAAAGAAACCTAAAGCAGAAGAAGTAATAAAATAGATAGAGCGTAAAACAAAATCGAGAAAAATAAACAACACAACAAACATAAAAGAAAAAAATAATATAAAAGTAAAGACAACAAAGCGCATACAAGGACCAAAATAAAAGAAGATAAATAAATTATATAAAGCAAGCTGCTTAAAAATTAGTCATTAACTAAAGAACATTTGGCGGAAGTTTAGTGGGAAAAGTAGAGTTTTATTAATATTTAACGCGAGCAATGCTTGTAACTGCCTTAAGTTAAGTAAATAAGTATCCAATTAGTTAAATATTAATTAGTGTTTTGGATTACTTTAAACTTTCGCTGCATATTTAAGTATGACTTTTAAGTTTCGAAATGGTATAATTAAAGACTGAAACTAAAACCGAATACTGAATACGTTTTCAGTCCATACGAAAACGAAATTCAATTCGGTTTTAAACCCTATTTAAAGCTCTTTTAAAGAAATAAAATTCTTTCAAAAGTAGTTTACATTAACATTTAAAAAAATATATGTATCATTAAATAAATATAAAAAAAATTAAAAAATTAATAATTTGTCGCTTATTTGCATTATTAAAGGACATTTTTTATTTTAACTAAAATACTGAAAAATCTGTAGAGCTCAGCCAAGAAGAAAGTAAACTTCGCACAAGTGAAAACTTATCGAATTGTTTGTTTTAAAAAGTTTTCACGCCAATCCAAGAAAAGTTAGTAAAACCCAAGTAACTAGTTAGTTCGACCGTAGCACAAGATATATCGAGTTTTAGTTACCCAACACACACACACACACGCCCACAAACACGCCCACACACACTAGAACCAACTATTTATTGCCAGAACTAAATTGATTTGGCTGAATTTCGAGTTTTTTTTTTTATTTATTTTGCTAGCTAAATGTACAGTGTCAGGCTGTGTCTGCTGCTGCTCATCCAAACTCTTTTTCAGTCTCAGCAGACATTTACACGCTTTGTTCCACACAAACACACACAGAGACATGTACACTGTGAAGCTTACACTCAAGCGCTGTGTGCGACTTGTTGTGGTGGTGGTTGCGCCTCCGCCGGAAGCAGAGATTTCCCTGCCAACGCCGCCGCTTCGTGTTGCATGTGACGTTAGCAGCGATAGCTGTCGGTTGATTTTATTGTTGACTGTGTTGCTACCGCTGCCGCTGTTGCAGTCAAGCTGCTGTCCAAAAGCGGTGGCAGGCTTAGGCTCCAGCTGCATCGTGCAACAAAGTGTGACAAGCGGCAAGTTGTTTTTTTAAGTTTAGTTAGTGACAAATATGTGGTTTAGTTTGCATGCGTAAAAGTTAGAGTTTTTGTGTTAGTTTATCAAATTGAGCAATTTTCCAATGCACAAAGCAAGCAGCCGAAAGGGAAGAGAGCGAAATCACATAGAAATAGTTTTTCCATTATATCCAATGTTAGTTGTTGCTTTAAAACTTAATAGAAAAGAAAACTTCGAAATGACCGAAGATTAAAAATGTTGCAATATCAGCTTAATATTTGTATGTTAAATTAGATAATGATTTTTATATTTAAATATGGGCAGCTTAATAAAAAATATCAAATAGTTTATCACTGGTTTGAAATATTTTTTGAGTACAAACAGACAGACATTTTTTAACAACTGAACTGAAATATATAGATCTAAAAATTACAATACTACAAATGTATTTTTTAATATTTTACACAATGTATGACAAAAAAAAACTGGATAGAAAAAAGGGGACGCAAACTTACCCTGGGTTTGATGAGATGTTTTGTGGTCAGCGCAATGGCAAAATAGGCAAAGAAGACAGCAAATGGATTCAAATACGAGTCCAGGGTCAAAGTATTATTGTAGAGCAAGACGCGTATATCCCGCGAACAAGTGGACTCAATGAGTGGCTCAAGACCAATCAAACTAGATTGATATATAAATAGCGATGGATTAGAGACGACAGTGTTGCATGTGATGGACCTTGGACTTACCGTGCCGTCAGGCTGGTGTGATTGAGATGATCCTGCATCCAGGGCGTCTGATAGGAAACAATGCTCAGCGAATGTAGCACAAGGACGACCATCACGCAACGCAGCAGTAAAGCAAAGCCCCTAAAACAACAAGAGAAGCACAATGTGGTGTGAAATTGATTTGATTGCATCTGGGATGGAGAAGGGGTTGGTTAGCTGTAGCTAGAGTATTGCCACGCACCGTTGCAGGGTCTGGCAGGTTGCCCAGTATGTGCCCGCCAGCAGAAATATGAGAAAATAAAAGCCACCCGGCACCGATGGACGCAGTGCGGCCGCAAAGAACAATGTGGCCAAACAGAAAAGTGGAGCTGCAAAAAGACGGAAAATGTTTAGGGATTAGTTAACAGCAGCAAACACGGTTTGCAATTAAATGAGTTTTGTGCTACTGGCTTAAAGTCTGCTTAGCCTATTGACGCATAACTTGTGTTGAACAATATTTGACGATAATAGACAACTACTGAAAGTTTACGTCTTATGTCCAAAACAGCTTACGGAACCCATATAAGAAGATTATTATTATAATCAAATATTCTCAATTATTCTAAATTTTTCTCTTCATTCCAATTGAATTGTTTGTGTGACTTAGGCAAAATACTTAAATCTTTAAGGATAAATATTATTGTAAGATTAAAGAGATTCTACAGATGTTATATGGTATATATTTCATCAGAGGATACATATAGATATTTTAAGCTTAAATGGCTCTCCTATAAATAATTTAATCCATGTCTAGAGTTAAACAAAAGTTAAACCAGTTTAATTTTATTCTAGGGTTCTTAATCTTGTACATAGTAAACAGTAATCATTATTATATTAAGAGGAGGTTTTAATCAACAGCCAACAATATGTAGCCTATAGCTTTTCCATCATCAGCCAGAAATTTGAGGCATAATTTGTCTTCCTAGCTTATAATATGTTTCCCTTAAATACTGCATAATTTTATTACCTAAAGCTGAACATTTTGGAGATACTTGTACAACGCCAATAGACAACACTAGATTCCGCTACTGACTATATCTAGTTTAGCTAAGTAGTTTCTAATCTAAAATCTCCTATTAAAAAACCTGTTGTTTACTTATAACTGCACAAAATTACTATAAAGAACAGTCCCTTTTAATTACAGCTTCATCTAGTTAATTCATCTAATTAACAGCTTCATTTGCAGCACACAACTGATGCTTCCATCTATTCTTTCCATACAAAGCAGAGCTTAATAAAGCTTGTCACCTTTGCTTTCAATTCACTTACATATCTTAATTAGGCCCTCAAAGTGTATGTGTTGGCTAATCATGGAGACGCGTTTGCGCAGTTGTTGCTGTTGTTGTTGCAGCGGTGTTGTTGCCGTTGCCTGTTGCACATCGGCACCGTTGGCATCGCTGACCGCCTGCTGGTTGACTGCGTGTTCCGATTGAGATTCTGGCAGATCGCCATTCTCCAGCTGCTCGGCGCTGATGGCCTGCGTGGCCAATTTCTTCACGCTGAGATATGAGCCCAGCGAGGTGGCAAACACCAAAACCTCAGGCGTTAGCCACTCGGCAATGGCCAGGGGTCTGTCAATAAACAGAGTAAAAAACAATTAAGATCTGATTTTGCGCAAATAGAGCATTTCACTTACTTCAAATTAAGGAAACTGATGAAGCCAATGTGTCGCAGCAACTGCTCGCTAAAGGAGCAGTCGTAAATGGGCAGCGTGATGCTCACCGCGAGCACCTGCAACGCAATGTGGCCGAGCAGGACGAAGGAACTTAGCGCGACCAGGATAAGAAAGAAGGCGGTGACGGAGCCCTTGATAGTACGACGTGTGGCCAGCGGTATAAACGGTGACAAGAAGAACATGAGCATATACACAAACGAGATGCCCACCGGACGCATCAGCGAAGCTGCAAAAGAGAAGCACCAAAGTAATGATTGGCTGATATATAAATTTATAGGGCTAACTTACCCAGGACCAGCACAGCCGGCACAACGACGCGCTGCAGCACGAGGCATGCATAGCTGACAGCCATTTCAATGTGGTTGCTATTGCGAATGTGGCAGAATTAACTGTGCTGCTGCTGCTTCTACTGCTGCTGCTGCTGCCCCGTCGCCTGATCCTGTGACCCGAAGTCGACTCATTCATAAAACTTGCAGGCGCAATTTCCAACGGCCACATGCAGTGCGGCGCAGCTGGAAAAGCCAAGAGGAGAAAATAAATTAGAAATTATATTAGATAAAAGTGTCGGATGTTGGGGATTGTGTGTAGGGGGCGGTGTGTTCGGTCACCAAGGGCGGCAGCTGTCAGAACATGTCGCGCCTAATGGCAACTGGCAAGAGGAAGACGAGCATAGTGCAAAAAGTGCAGGCAAGCAAAGTGGGATCGCTAGACTCCTCCCTGTTGCGCCTGTACATCTTCCTCCTGGCAAGCTTGCCTGACATTCGCGTCTTCCTGCCCGACTTTTGCACACCCCCCTTAACACTCCTCTTTAAGCTTTAAGTAGTTGTTGGCAACTTTTTAATCTTTGGCTTATAAACATTAAGCTGGTTTTAATTACAACTAAAAACAAACAGACAAACAAACTGTTTTGGCCGTCGAGAGTTGGGCTCGTCCAAAAGTGATAAGATCCGCTAATGTTGCGCACGTGACACGATTTGGGCACGAAACACGTGCGTGTTTGTGTCGTGTTCGCTTTTAGTGCACCTCAATAAGGCAAGTCAGAAGAAAAGTAACTCTTCTCTGCAAGGGTATTTAATCTAATCGAAGCCTAATAAAACTGTTCTCTCTTTTTACCTTTTCTAAAATCGTGTCGCATAAACTTGTCACGCTTTCATCGCTAAGGCACATACATAAATTTTGTGGGCGTGTCAAGCCGTCGGTCGCCCCAAGACAACAGTAGTCAGTCTGTCAGTCGGTCGGTTAGTCAGTCATTCAGTTAGTCAATTATTTGACGCGACGCGACGTCGCACGCTATTTTTACTTGGGTTGGGTTAGTTTCAATTTTGCTTTCCGCCTTGGGTTTTTATGTGTGTAATTGCATGTGTTTGTTTAGACATGTGTGTGTGTGTGTGCGTGTGAATGTGCGTGTGTGAGTGTGTTACTGTTGGCCACCAAGGCGCCTTTATTAGTCGAGCAATTGTGTTTGCCATTTCATGCTCTGACTACTGGGTGAAGAAAAAGGGCACAGGACATGGAACACAGCACACAGGACATAAGACATAGAATACAGTGGAGCTGCCTTATGGATAAATGTGCGATTGACATTTAATGGCATATTATGCAGAATTTATTTGCATGTGCTTACAATAATGTTTTGCAAAAAAGAAAAAAAAAACAAAAACAAATTGCAAACGTTGATTGAGAAACCAAACAAATTAGAAGCTCATCAAGTGGTCTTCAAAAGGAAACAGGAAAATTGAGAACTTGGTTTCTGAAAGAGTTAATGAGTTGCGTACAGAATGATAAATTAGCTTGTTACTGTCAGAAGCATTACTAAATCAAATTCATAATAACTACAATATGGCAATAGTAAAAGGGAGCTTTATTATAAGCAGTAGAACTATTTTAGAGCACAAAACATGAACAACCAAAAAATCGATTCAATTTAGAACAAGTTAGGGGAGCTTAAGGACTTCTTGTAAAAGTATTTGTAGGAACTGTGCAACTTTATATTTAAGAAAATAATGTAATCACTCTTAAGATGACCTTATAAATTAAGTGCAATAAATAATAATATTGCATTCTAAATATACAAATATATTTATATAAATATATAAGAGTTGCAAAAATATAATATGGAAAATTTCAACTATTTATAAATATTTAAATATAATCTACAGAATAAAATGAACTTGAACCCGATTCTTCAGTATATAAGGCATTTTGAAGGAAGCAGCTACTTTACTTTAATTTTAAACAAAAGCACATACACATACAGAAAAAACATACAAAAGCTGCAACAATGACGTAATTAAGCATGTGCAAAAACTTAATAATTCTGCATTTTTCTCGACAAAAATCCGGCAACAATGAAAACAGAGACAAACACAAAGAAAAGCACTTGTAAGTTGTGTGTATGTATGTGTGCATGCTTGTAAGAGTGTGTTCTGTTTTGAATGCCAAAATGCCAGCAATGGCGACGACGACGTCGACGTTGACGCTTCTCATTCAAACACATCAACATAATATGGGCTAATGAGAGCAAGCAAGCGAGCACACATACTTATGCACAAACACACAGCAGACAGCGCAGAGAGATAGGGAGAGCAATACCGGCAAAGCTCAAGTGCTGCCCCCGCTCATTAAGGCAAACAGACGGCGGCTAGACAAAAAAAATAGTAGGCAAAAAAAAAAATGTAGTAGGCATATATATGCAAAAGCTTATGCATGAAAAAGTAGTTTAGTAGTAGATGACTGCCCGGAGCAGATGTCTAATGGCACAGAAATGTGTTTGTTGAGGGTGCGCTGAGTAGCTTAATACAGCTACTGGCACACACTGCCATACAAATGTAAGCACACACACACACACACACACTTTACACACTGATAATGCTGCTCAGACAGGGCAGCCAGATGCAAAAGTACTATTTAAGTCAACATAAAAGTTAAGATATAGCACTTTGAATGGTAAATAAGTATAACAGAGATATTATTCCGATTAAGGTGTGTACACACAGGCAAGGGAAGGCAAATAAATGTGCACACCTGTTGATTGTATATTCTGTGTGGCATATGTAATTATTTTTAGTCACTTATCATAAAGAAACATAAACTTAAACAAACTTATACTTAAAATATATTTATTTGATGAATATGTAGGCATTTGTAAAATACTCTGCTGGAGTGACTTTCGATTTCCTCATTAAATCAATCTAATAATATTCAAATGTTTACAGAAAAAAATACAATTGCGCATTCAAAGTTGTAAAGAAAACGTAGCTACGAATGCTGTAAAAAAGATTAATTAATGTATAATATATTCCCCACAAAACTGAACTCAAATAGTTTGATCTCACAGATACAC
The DNA here is from genome assembly GCA_035042345.1 of Drosophila fungiperda. NCBI lineage: Eukaryota > Metazoa > Arthropoda > Insecta > Diptera > Drosophilidae > Drosophila > Drosophila fungiperda. Next base: position 5,176,538 of record JAWNLM010000145.1, on the reverse strand, counting down.
TAGGTTTATTTCACATATTTTCTTTGGGCATTAGGTCATATTTTTTTCGCTGAATTTTTCGTCAAATTAGCCAAGTGACGAGTATAAAACAAGTTGCATCATCAAAAATAAAAAAAAAGGCTATTTAAGAGAATCTCGAGAACATGTTTACTTTTGAATGGAAACAAAGAGGGGATCGGCAGAGAGCGAGAAGGGCTGGGTATCTAAAAGTAGAGCGTGGCAAACACGTGTTGAAGCTAATATTGACAGATACATTTTGACAACTGGAGTTCAACAATGCTGCCCATTGTAAAACCAATCGAAAAGCGTCAATGGCAAATCAAATGAAATGCCAAAAAAGACTGAAAAACCAATTCGCTTGCTGAGCACGCATCGCATTGGCGTATAAAAAGAAAAAAATTAAATATAGATAGATGCTTGAAATTATATATGCATGTTTTTATTGTATATTGCTTTGGCAGCGAGCAGATGTTCTCTATCAGCATTGTGAGACTACCAACTGGCCTGTTGCTGATTCCATTTGGAATTTCAATTATTAGTAATGTTTATTATCGTTGCGTTCGCCGGCTTTAATAGCTATTTAAGAGACTATTTCTTTACCCTGTAATATTGCTATTTATAAATGTATCTTAGTTCACCACATAAAAACAATCGCTGTGCAAAGTATCTTTTAGAGTATTACTCATTTTTGCTTAATTAAATAGTTTTGAATATATTTTTCTTTGATAATTTCATACCAGGTTCATAACTTTTGCCTAATGCAAATTCCCAAAAGTTCGAAACACTTTTAATTGGTACATTTTGCATATATTTTTAGTTACTGGGTATCTTTTTGAGTCGACTATCATACTTGCAAATAATTATTATTTATATGTGTTGCTTTTGTTTATTTGTCTCTGATTTTGTTTACTTGGCACACATTTTAAGATTACATTTGGACATTTCATTGGCATCCTCGTTATATGTGTTGCACTTTGTGTTTCTGTGGCGTGTAATCAAATATTATTGCAGCACTTGAGAACAGCACAATTTACATTTGTTTTAATCAAATGGCCAACAGCTGCAGTTAGTTCATTTTCAGTGTGCGCCATGTGTCGTATACATGATAGGCATAACCTTCAAGTAAATAAAGTTGAATGTCTCTTTGTGTGTAATTAGCATTTGTTTAGGAGGCTCATGTGAAACAATATGTTGCAAAGAGTAAGCGTATTTAACGCAAACCTACCAAATGATCTTTTGCACGTATCTTTGTGATGTTTAATACTATAATGCAAAGGCTAAAAAAGTTTACCGATTTTGGTTGACCTTTTCTCAATAGCCTTGTAGCTATACTCTTAGAACTTAGCCATATACCCATCTATGGATATTTTTTCACAAAAAATTACAGCAATAAAGTCATTAAATTCAGATGGTAGATTGCTGTTGACCTACATCGAAGATTGTATTTCAAAATTCGAAAAAGTCTTTATCGTTCTACTCTTACTCTTAAGGTTACTCAAGTTTCAAGCAATTTTTCTTAGTTTTAGAGTTCGAATATGCAAATAAACAGCTCTTATTAGCTGGCATTAGAGTATTATTAAGTCGCTTTTTGCCAAAGGCAAAACTCTCATTTGTTATCTGCTTTTTGGTTGTTTACTCAATACACAGCTGGTGTATATCTTGTTTTTATTTTATTTGCTTTTTATGTTGACTACTTCCAACGACATTCTTTATGCGTCATCCCTTTGTTGCATGTCTTTAAAATCACTTTGCATTTTTAGCGCAATTAACTTATTAGTAAATTACTCATTCAGATTATTTGAAAAATTCATAAACAGATAATTTAAGACTAATAAATTCTATATGATTAACTTATTTATGGTCCGCACTAAATGATTGTCAGCCAAGCTACAATTATTTAGCCCTCAGAGTGGCTCTCCTTACTTTGAAATGACCTGTTGACATGCCCATTTCTCGTATTGAGGTAGTGATATGTTACTTGGCTTTCATGTTATTGCCAGGTCATAATCCGTGGGCCAAACGCTCGAATGCCACTCATTTGACAGTTGCCTGTCATTCCTCACATTCCTCATCATAAGAAAGAACGAATGAGAAATAAGAACTGTTGCGTGTTCGTGCCACAAGCTAAGCTACGAGTCATAAAAAAGCAAAAACAATTTCATTTGGTTTTTGACAGTGCTGGTCAACTGTCATATTAAGATGAATGCTTATCACACAATATGACTAAGTACACAATGACATTTTCTGCCAAAAAAAAATAGTATTATATCTTAGGGACGCAACTCTAATGGAATTAGCTAAGGAATTCCACATAAAAATGACGACACTTTATGACAGGCCAAAAAACAAAAAATGTAATGGCCAGAAAAGTAAAGTATGCAAAGCATACACTCAAAAAAATGTGAGCAAGCTCTTTGTAAGGTCAAAAAAAAAATTTTGTGGTTAATACAAAATATATTTTTAACATGAATATAACTTGGTAAATATAAACATTGGATTGTTTCCCCATTGATCCTGTTGAAATTTGAACAAATGGTCAATAATACGTCAAGGTATTCAATTTTTTGATTAAAAGATGCATCTTTAGCATATTCTTTTCCTATATGCTTCTTTTTGCCTGTTACACACTTTTCGAAACTTTATAACCCCATTTACCCCATTTTATAGGCTGAGACCATAAAAAAAGTTACGACCTGTTCAGTTTCCATAAACCAAGTTGTCTATTGGCACATAAAATATGAAAGCTTCCAGTACGATATTTTTTTTTTGAGTGCACGCAGACATTTCACTGTTAGCTCACTATCATGACATTTGTCAGTTGGCCAACTACTACTATTAGGCCTCATTAAATATCACTGATGACAGCACGACGACATTTCACTGGGCATTGTAATTGTGAAAAGTCGCCAGTTGGCATGCGTCCTGTACGTGTCCTTTTAAACAAATTAAAAAAAGGGCAAAGAGCTGCTGAGCTCAACACGTGCCAAACTGCTGCGATAAAAAAGCCATGAAAATGGACTTGGGTTTGTCCAAATGCATCAGCCAAATTGTTTGTCAATGGCGCTCTACGTTGACCCACTCACCAACTGGGCCAGTGCTACATCAACATCAACATCAGCATCAAAAGCTAAAGCGCAACACATGTCGCATTTATAATATACACTGACAACTTGGGGACAATTCACACACCTTTCATTTTAAACTGTAGAATATGCTGCGCACCTCGTGCCCCACAGAGACAAGGAAAATTATTTGCTTCAGTTGCACATCAACAATATTCACAGTGGATTGTCGTGTGCAGCTCAAAACTAGCATTTATTTTCTTTTATTTCCATTATTATCTTATTTAAACTAACATTTAGTAAATATAAATGGCAATATAAACAGCAGTTTAGGACTTTCGCTTGTTGAGTGTTAGCATTCACAATTTAATATTTAAATTTTTATATTATTATCTAAGAGTATACACATGGCATTTAAATGAATTATCAACTGAAGTTTTGAAAAAAACATTTTTGATAAAATTAATGTAAATGTCCGCAAGTCAAACCGGAACCTGAAACTTTGCCGATTGCAATGCACATTCAGATTGAATGATTAATGTTATTCGAAAACGTAATTTTACCAATATTAAACATAATTAGTTAGTTTTAAGTTCTTTGTTCCCCTCTTTTTATTATTAAAATATATTTTTCGCTGTCCCATGAAATATTTACAACTTTAGTCACGTTTTTGTCTCTAGAATTAGTCTGCGTATTTTCTTGCTATTCTAAGTTTAGATTTTTCTATGCCACTTGTTGCATGGCCACTCAAGAATTGATATTTTCATGTTTCTAAGAAATAAAATGTGCACATCTATTTTTATAGACTACACCACAGTGCAGACCGTGGGTGTTGGCCAAATAGATAAATGTGGGCCATGAGCAGCCAGCAAAGGCGATATGCATTTTATACGCTCATCCATTCAAGCATCTGTCCATCTGTCAGCTTGACTCAGACTGAGAGAGGCATGGTTACAGCTTGTCAGGCCATTAGCTATGTGCCCATCCGCTCCCTCCGCTGTCTCCATCGTTCTCGCTGCCAGTCTATCTTCTCTTTCTCTTTATGTGGTAGGCGTAACCACTTTAAAATTAATTTCCCTAGTGAAATTTACGTATACGTTATATGAATTCAGTAGCACTCACAACACATTTGCACATTGTTCAATGGAGAAAGAAGGGACAGAAGACGAAGAGCGTTCAAACTGACCCACATCTTGTCCAGCAAGCTGCTCAAACCCCATATAAGATTCATTGTCTCTTTAACGATTTTTATTGTGGCTCATTAATTTAATTAACCCGACCGAAGTATAAAAAGAAGAAGTATAAAAATTAGAAGGTTCGATATCAAAAGTGGAACACTTTCGTGACACTTTGAACTGTCGCTGACCTCTTGAAATACAAAAGAAGTAGCACAATTAAATAAGAGATTAACATTTTTGTTCTAATAGTTGTTATTTAGTTGCTTAGAAAATAGCTCGTGTTCAGTGAGGAATGCGCTATTTTAAAATGAATTTCCCGTATGCAGTTTTCATTGCGTGTTGTCGAGTTATTTTTCTGCACAACAACAAAAGAAAGAAACGGGTGCGCATTGCAACAACCCCCCTTGCCAATAAGGGGTTAACAATGGCTCTGGTGTATTGACATTGACAATCATTGCAAACGTGACGTCATCAGCCTCAAAGTAGATTAAAAAGCAAAGCAACGCGTGACAATTCAACTACAACAATACATATAAACATATATATGTATATATTTTTGTCTGTATGTATGTATGTATGTACACATATGGGCACAGTTAACGGGACTATAGACAATTGCAAAAACACGAAGAGGCTAAAAATATCCAATGGCAGCTCTCAAAACTGTACCATCAGCTGGACAATAATCCATAGATTATGTCGCTCTTTCAATCGCAAAACTAAAGGAATATGTATGCAACTATAACTACGACTGTAAAAATGCAATATTATATGTTCAATTGTTCAGTAATCAACATTTGATTTAGAATTTCCAATCGAATCAGATATTAATGTATATTTTAATTTAATTTGTACATTTTAATTGTTAATGTAATTGTTATTATTTTAATTAATAAATATCAATTTTACACATTTATTTATTTTAATTTTAATAATTTCAAGTAATTAATATATATATAACACGTTCTATATTCGTTAAAAGGGGCTTTCATGCAGATATTTTGCTTAGAAGAAACATTTAAAAATTTTCCCAAAGAATTTATACAGCTTTTACAAGGGACTTCTACAGAAGCTGTCTCTGTATATGTTCAAAGGCTCAACCACTCCCTCGCCCTACATCTACAGCAAGTAATCGTTACAGGGGATCAAAAGGAAAGAAAGCAAAGCGCACTAGTTTGTGTGACGTTGGCGTAATTAATGTGACATTAATGGCTGTTAGACACGCGGATTGGTCGACTTAGTAGTTTGGTGTTTGATAACTGCTGCTAGATGGCGCCACCTATTAAATAAAATGATTGGCTTCCAATGGAAAAAATCATTGTAATTATCTTAACGGCACTTTAAAGGGTGCAAATTTGTAGAGAGAAATAACTTTATCAAGTGCATTAAATTTCAATTGCAAATATTATTACAAGGTTGCCAACGCCCAAGCAAAAGTTCAAGTGGCTGCCTGACATGGAAATGAAGATGCTAATGAAATGAGATATACCACGAGAGAAAAATACAGAGAAAGAGCACGAGAGAGACAGAGGGGGAAAAGGGTTATCAGAGTTTGTCTGGCGGTTATAGCGATTTGTATGCTCCAAGCACAGAGAACTGAAACCCGAACTAGGGCTCGAGTTTGCAATTGAGTTAAGTGTTGTATATAAAATTTGAATCACTTTCGTTTGAATACCCCTCGAGCTGTGCTCTATGTAAATGGTTGTGTAAGCTGAGCTTTCAGGAATAAAGAATAATGGATTTAGATCTTTTGCAGAACAAAATATGGCATATTAATATACGAAGTGCAATCAAGGAAAAAAATTATAAGGCTAAGAAAAACCACGAAATATAATTGAACTAGCTTGTAAAGTAAGTTTAGCTAGAATGGCAGCGCTATGCTTGAGGTTTTAGCAGACAGTTCAGCGACTCTGGCGGGTATTAAATTAAATTCCGTTGTCGTAAAGTATTGGTTGGTTAGTTACACAATATTTAAGATATTAATATGGATCATAAAAGTTTAAAATGCAAAACTACAAGAATCAAAAAAGGCTTTTATGAAAAAGTCTTTACTTTAGGAGACTCGTCATGACCATAAATATTCATTTCAAATTTAAAAAGAATCTTTAAAAAAAATGCCTATATCGGTTCTATGTTCTATGATTTACATATTTGTTTCCCAAATAGTTGTAGCTCTAATGTTCAAGAACACAAAAGATTTTAATAAAACTAGTTCGGATTTCAATCCGCCTTGAAATATTTCCATTAAAGCCAAACACGAAAGAATACGAAATATCTGTTAATATTTAGTTTATTTTTTGCTTCATGTATCCATGCTTAACTTTCGCAAATTTCCTTACAATTAAATTTTTGACTAGTAAAAAATATGTAACAAAGTTTGTTCTTGTATAAAACAAGTTTATTTAACAGTATCCAGCTCAAGATGTTCCCCAAAGTTTGCTTCCTTACTTTTTAATCTAAATCAACATTTCCTCTTTTTCATATTCAAAGTTGCGTTGCAAAAGTTTTCAATTTCAATCTTTTTTGGTTTATTTAAAGCATGTCAATTGAGTTCATGGAATTTCTGGCTGCTTTCCCACGAATTGTTTTAATTATTGCGTTTAAAATATTAACTGAATTAAATCAAACTTTATGCAATATAACAAACGCACATGCTTACCTTTGAATATTGCCAAATGTTAATCTTTTTTCTAGAATAAATGATTGTGTGGCGTTGAAGCGTTTCAAAATTATGGAACGCGTCATTGAGCACTTGGACCGACTTCTCAGGCACATTGGGAACTTATTTATCTACATATATATATATATATATACTGTGGATGTGAGGCAAACAATAACCAAAATAAAAACATAGAGTACATAAAATCAGAGAGCAAAACAAACAATTATTTGCACGAAGCAAACGCATTGAGGCATTTCAAATTCTCTCACAATGATTTTACTCATGAAAATATCACAATTATATGTATGTATGTAGAAATATAATCACGAATACTCTCATATTCAAAAAAGAACCCGCCGATAAGAGCTGACCAAAGTTCCAAAAATAAATTATGTCCTCAAATTAGTTTCTATATAAATTAAACTAAAAATCCCATGCCGTAAAATGGGTCACTTAATTACGGCAATCAAAATACACACAAAAAAAAAATAAAATAAATATTATAAAATGTATAATAAATATGTAGTTAAAAGCCGACTATGTAATAGAATATTTTAGAAAACAAGTTTTTGTAACTGAACGGATGGGTGAAGAGCAACAAAAACTTGTTGAAATGGCTCAAGTCGAAAGTGCTCGTCAGGGAAATACCCTGGACTCAACTGTTAAATACTGATAGTAACTTCTTCAATATGAAAATAACTTTTTGGTTAACAAAATCTGTTTTTCTTAGCTGATATTAATGAAATGTTTACAGTTGATTAATAATATGTGAGGATATATTATCGTAAATCGATTTTGGAGCAGTTAAGCTTAAAATATATACGAATAGAATTTACATTCCAAATTTAAAGTCTCCAGCTGCTATGATCTCCGAGATTGGCTGACACACAAACCAGGTTTAATGATGCTAATCAAGAATAACTTTGCCACAACTTCAAAACACCTTTTTGCCATTGCTAATGGTAAAAACATTTAATTCATTCTCAAAAACCAGACTTAAACATTTTCGGCATTGCTGCTCTCCACATTCATATGAACATTTCCGTAAGCGATGACGCAACTGAAAAAAAATAACACAAAAACACTCACACAGAAAATTCTGTTGAGGAATTTCGTTTAGTTTTTGACCCCCGAGCAGAATTTGTTGAATATTCAGTTTTAAGATGAGTATTTTTTAGCTCTATGAAATGCCAGACATATGCAAGCAGGTAACAAAAAAGGCAAACTATTAGCAGCAGCTGCTGCTGCTGCCAAGAAGGATGCACTTTTGGGCCAGTCAGCTAGCTACCTGGTCAAAACTGGGGGAAGCGGGAAAAAGGTGAGCGGTTCAGATAAGAAGCCAGGCTAGCAAGTAGATTCACTTCAACGGCTCTTTTTAGGCGCGTCCCAGCTGCCATCGGCATTGGGTCTGACTTTAATGGAACTAGTTCAAGGCGGGTGGAAGGCGGAACAGGTTAAATGCAAATACATTTTTGGGTATTTTAACATTGAAACTAGAACAAGTCTGTGAATCACACATGAACTGGAACAACTTTTATAAAAAGATTATAATCTATACATGTAAAACAAATAAGGAGAAAGTAAACATAAAGTATTTATATAAAGGATATATATTCCTGATCCACATCACATTGGCTGTTAATAGGCGTCCAAGTCTTCCAGTTTTGAAGCTATCTTTGTAAAACTTGGCTTAGTGCATGCAGTATTTAGGTTAAAGATCGACTTGCTATATCATATCTGCAGCTGACAAATAAACGTTTGGAATATGATAGTTGTAAGAAGATCTTTTCTTACAAAGATATTTAAATTAGATTGATTAGCTATGTCTGCTAATATGGTGCTCACATATGGACCAAGAATCATTAGAATCGGATAGTTATTGTTAGTTTAAGTTACTGAAACAATTAAAAAAAAATTATTAATCAGTATTAATAAATATATTAATCAGTATTATAATTTGTTTATTCACTTTATTGTTTTTAATATTTTTAAAAAAAAATGTTGAGTTTATTATCAATTTGCCATATGGCAAGTTTCAATTAACTAGTTCACTTAATTTATTTCAAGTTGAGACTGTAAAATTGCGCACATTTATCAAGCAGTGCAAAACAAATCTGAATTCATCTCAAAAATTTCGCAGTTTTCATTTGGCTTGGCGGCAACAACTGTCGCTCTATGTAAAAAAGAATTGAAAATCAAATATGTTGCATTCGATGGTAAATATTGCACCGTAGCAGAGAAATTGGCCAGGCAACAAAAACCCAATTTCCTTTGGGGTTGATCACTGCCTAAATACCCTGGCATAAATATTTGCCAATAAATGAAACTTTATAAACTTTAATGGGTATGCAAACTTATGCATGAATTGTAAAATGTTTAAAACGAACAACGATATAGTTTATATAAAAAATAAATTCACTAAGTCGTTAAAAAGTTGCTTTAAAAGTGTGCATGCCCAATGTGCAGGATTTCAGCCAAAACAATGACAACAAACAAGCTGAAAAATAACTGCAGCTGTTGCAGTTTTACAAATGCGGTTACCCTTCCCACCGAGAGACCAGGCGAACCAAACTATCCATACATTTAGTACACATATATAGATATATATATATATATATATATATATGTTTGTACACGATATATACATATATATATATATATATATATATATATACTCTATATCAATATCATGCTTTGTGCCTTAGGTTAGCCGTGTAATGTTGAGGGCCCATTTTTAGTTGGATCTGCAATAAAACTGAAATTTGGCTTGCCAACATTTGGCCAACTTGAATGGAACATGAGTGTGTGGGGGTGGGTGGCTGTGTGTGTGTTTTGGGGGTGAATTGTGTGCGGATTTTGAGGCAGATGGAGCATGGTAAATGACTTTTAACGCTGACAGTGAAAACAGTTTTTTGAGGCCAATGTGCGCGGGCAAAACTAATTGCAGTTTGTCTTATTTTTATTTGGCATATCAAAAAAAAAACTCTTTGATAAATTATACTAAATGTGTCGAGGCATTCTGTTGATAAGAGTTTTACGAGTGGCCCATCTGGACTTACTTTATTTAGATATGAATGGTAATATCAAAATAGACAATTGACGATAAATCAATTGCTTGATTGAAATTATCAATGATTTGTTCGCAGTAAATTTATAAAGCAAGCATAATGGGAAAATATTCGCTTATAAAAATAAATCTTTATTTAAAGTTATAAAAACTTATTTTGTGCACTTTTGATTGCTGCCAATTGTGTTCCATTGAATAATCGTAAAAGTTATTCCAACAATGGATATTAAAAAAGTGTTTTTATAATCAGCAACAGAATTTACACTTTATATAGTACAGATCTATATAAAATATACCCTTATTTAAAACCACTGATTATTTAAAACCACTGATTGAATCGCGATTAAAATTTATTTTTAATTCATAAACGTAACGAGGTATATTATTGCTTAGCAGTAAAAGAAAATATAAAATATTTATATACAAATATTCCAGTATTTCTATTTTTGTTGAAAAGCGCTCATAACTGGTTGTTAATTGTAACAACTTATTTTTAATTTCCTAACATTGACCTTAAAAGCAACATGAGAAAACGAACAATATGTAAGAATGCTACAGTTGAGTGAGCTCGATTATAAGACACACTGAACTTAACTTGGCAAACGCGGTTCTCGCTCGAAATTCATGGGAGTATTCTAACCCAAAAAATACCAATTGGGGGAACTCGTAAATTGACAATGCTATATAACTTTGTCAATCCGAATCGATTTTGAAAAACTAAGAATTATTTATAATAATTTTTCCTTAAGAATATTACTGCATTTCTCGTTCACAATGCGATTTTATCTACATTTATAAAAATACTAGGCTATTAAAAGTAATTCAATAGGAGTCGCAGAGGTTCCTTCTGCATCTAAAATAGAATTTAACCAAATAGAATTTTAGACGATTCTTTTTTACGCTCTTTGTGTGGTTACAGTATTTATTAGCGTTTTAATTAGGAACATAATCTTTGTACTCTTTGAGTATTTTGTATGAGTGATGTGAATTGATTGTATGCTTGTTATCATTATTGTAATGTCAGTCTTTATCGACAACTTCGGTAGAGGTGAAAGTTGAAATAGGTAAACAGTGTTTCGAGTTCTTCCAAGGTAACCCACTTGAAGATCTGTGACAAGAATAGTGTTAAGACTTGATGTTCGGCTGAGAAAATAATTTTTTCTTTCGTCTTTCTTGTGTTTGGCCGGCTTCATGGACAGTTGCTTGTTTTTGGAGCGACTGATGGAGCTGGCCAAATTTTTAGCTTGAACCGTAGAGTTGGTTTAATAATAACGTGGTAGTTTCTTCTCCGGCTTTCTGCCCCAACGTTCTGCGGCACGACGACGAGCATTGCCATAAACATTGTCAGCTGCAATTTTAGGTGGAGTGTATTTGGTTTCCGACACAAAAATACTGCCAACAACCGTCCGAGGCAACGCAGCATTCCCAAGGGAAACCTCCTGTTCCTCCACTTCCTCAGCGGAGTCCGAATCGATTTTTTGCGATGAGGACCCACCGACACTCCGAAACTCATGGACTAACGGATAAATACGATGTACGGCCGTATCAGCAGCATTAACGCTCGCCGCCGTAATCGTAATGTTGCCCGTTGAAAAGATACGTATCGTGGCCTTGGGATTACGCATACGATAAGTGACACCCGGATAGAGTTCCGGCTCATAGCTGGCTTTTTTACGGTGTTTCATCGAGAAATTGACTATTTTAATAGGCCAGGGCATGTTACAGGTGGCCAGCACATTCACAATTCTAAATTTTTGGAAACGCACAGGACAATCCAAACGCCACAATTTCCGGGCAAAACGCCGTGCGGCGACTTTAGCCTGCGTCTCCGAAACGGCACCAGTACACATTACATGGCCGGATGACCAGATCGATGCCGTCGTATAGGGACGACGTAGACGCATCGTCAGCATTCCATTCTCTCGATTATACTCAACATTCGATCCTTTCAACGCTAAGTTCTGCAAATTGAGATGACAACGTACATTAAAAGCGCATACAACATTATTGATGATCACATCCAGTTCGATTGCCTCCTCAGGATTTGCATTTTTTACAGTCTTTTCTTTTTCGGTTTCCCTTTCCGAATTTGGCCATTGGTTGCCATTATAAGAAGTTTCCGAAAAATTAAATTGTTTTACATTCATTTTAGTTAACTATGAACTAGCTAAAATAATTTTAGAGACTGACTCGGTTTTTGTACAACAGCTGAATGATGTTTGTAAGTTTTCTCGAACACTGTGACCAAACTACACGCTTGCTGCGTTAAATTGTTAAAATATATCCCAATAATTATGATTTGAATATTCGCAAAGCTGTTTATTTTGGAAAACGAAAATATTGGCACTGAACTTGCAAAATATTCCAATAATTTCATTAGGTACTCTATAGTAAAATAAATATTAAAAATAATCTGAATATTATCTATATGATATATGAATGGTAGATTTGCAAAAGATCTGAATAACTTTTGATTTATATAAAAATAAATGTGAAATTTCATAGATAATTTTTAATACACAACACATTTATTTTTATTTAATAATGCCCCATATTCAAGGGGTTAGAAGGGTTAAATTGAATGCGTCATTTATTGATTATAAATCCGAAAACGACAAAAAACAAATATGCAATAAAAATATCTAAATCTTAATCATCAGCTAAACAAAAAATAATGGAATTTTGAAATTCGAGAAGATTGCAAAAGAACCAAAAATTGTTCGTGAATAACTTCAATAGTAGAAGATAAATGTTTCCAGTGCAAACCCCTTAAGGATTATATCTACAATAACTGTTACACTTTTCAGTGGCTAGAATTTTCAATCGCGCGTCTAAATAATGAGTTCTGCCATCTCCCTCTCCAATCGAGCATGGAGGACAACAATAAGCAAGAGAAAAACAAAAACAAAGCACCTGACCGTGGTCCCATTGTCAGTTGCAGTCCAAAAGCAAAAAAGGCATAATTCAAGTGGCTGCCGACGTCGTCGCTGATAACTGTTCCCCTCTCTTTCTATCTCTCTCTCACTCTCTCTTTCTCTGTTTCACACTCACTCTCTCTTTGTAGTGGCAGTGACTAATAAAAAAGACGACAAAAGCAACGCTGACTCTGACTGGGTCAACATTAATCGGCGGCAAATGTCAGAAGCTAAGTGAATAGGTGAAACTGAAACTAACAGTTATCAGTCAAGAGTCTAAACTTGACAAGGGGTTGAGTAGAGGAATGTAAACAAATGCAAGGCAAGTCAATCAATTAAAATTGTTAGTTACAATTAAGACGTGTTCTAAATTAAATGAGAAAAGTCACATTGTTTATGAATCGCGCTGTGTTAATGAATTTATTAATAGATCAACAGCTGCAAACACAAATCACATAAGTGAAAAAGAAAGTGAAAATACTAAGTGAACAAGAGACGAGACAACGAAAATGAGAAAGAGGGTTTTATATGCAAATGAAAAAACGCAACGCAAAAACGGTCACAAACATTCTAACAGTATTCCAGAGCATTCAATTCCAAATTGACGCCAAAATTTAAATTGTGTGTTTAAACAAAAAATATAATGAACGACTCTATTAAGACAATGTTGTTTGCTTGGTATTACGCTAAAATCAAGATAAAAATTTAAATTAAAACGCAGGCCAAGTGCGATGAAGAGCGACAAACGAAAATGAACCGACGGAAACGGAAGGGGAAAAGGAATTCGTAGAATGCCGCTTATGAATAGAAAATCAAAAGTCGGCCTTGTTGTTGTTTGTATTTGCTTTTCGCACTTCCAATTGTTTTGTTGGCAGCTGTTAGCTCAAATTTGTTTAGCTCTGAGAAACGCGAGACTTTGGCAATAAATTTATGGCAAGCTACAAAACCAAATCGTAGCCGGCTCAAAGCAATCAATACGAATAAAATTTGGAAATCGTTTGAAATAAAATGAAATGAATAAATATTGTAATTAAATAACATGTTGCACGTGAGAGAGCCTAAATGCAAATGAAAACATACAGATCTATATTTTGGTTACCAGTTGCTAAGTAAATAATAAAACAATATTCTTACCACATTTGCATAAGCAGCGCGTTGCGATACAGTAATAAGAAGAAGAACAACAAAAACTAAAAAACCAACAGAGAAGAACACAACACAAACCAGAATTACTGCCAATAACAATTCGCTTGTTGGCTTTCCTTTATATTTATTATTTTTTTCACTTTCTCTTTGGGCGCGAATTAGGCTTACTAAGATTATCACTTTTGTTTTGGTGAACGGCACACTGCACTTTGTTGTATTTGGGCTATTATTAAAAAATTTTGTTGCGTTTTGATTTCGATTTTTTACAACAAATGAAAACGCCCACGCGTAAACACGACCGTTCGCTCTAAAAGTTCAACGCGTAATAACTGCTGTAAACAAAATTGCAGTTGTTAGTCAAATTGGGGACTGTTAAGCGGCAGTGCTGCACTGTTAGCAGTTTTAGCGGCAAATCTGGCTGTTAAGCAGTGCACTTAATTAAATAAAAAAATGTGCGTAGTCGAAATTTGCACTTTATGTTGTTGCAAGTGTGTCAATGTATAATACCAATGTATATACCAAATAATTTATTAATAGTAAACATTTTATAAGAATTTTTCGCGCTTGACAAGAGTTGGCAGCCCAGGGTCTGTTAAATTAACAGTGGCGCACTCTCTCTTGGATACTATCGGCGTTGCCTAGAGATGAAAAGCGGTGTACAAAATTGACTAATCATGGCCGAACTACAGGTAAAGTGTGCGAAACAAATAAGAAAAATGTGTGTTTTAATTGTGTTATTTATTGACAGGAATTCAATCAAGCCGCTGAGGATGTAAAAAACTTGAGCAGCACTCCAGCTGATAGCGATTTACTCGAACTTTACGGCCTCTACAAACAAGCCAATGTGGGCGATTGCAATACAGGTAAAATATGCAAAACAGAAAATAAATGTGGAATTAATTAACCTAAGTACTATTTGTGTGCTGAATAGATAAGCCTGGCTTTCTGGACTTCAAAGGCAAATCGAAATGGGAGGCCTGGAACAAACTGAAGGGGACGAGCACCGGCGACGCCCAAACCGCTTATATAGCTAAAGTGAAATCTCTGATTGCCGCTGTGGGTCTAAAGTCCTAAATTTTAAAAGATCAAAATTGAGAATATTCAAATGAACATTTGCATTTTTTTCTACACACGTCACAATGCACAAATTTCGTAAGCAAACAAAAATACATGTCAGTGGATAAACAGTTTTTACATTTATTTAGTCAAAAGCGGGAATGAATATATATATATATATATATATATATATATGTATAAAACAAATATTCATATATATATGTATAAATTATAAATTATAACACATGTGTCTAGCTGTCCGACTGGGGTGTGCTGCTGCTCCTTTGCCGCTCGTACACCTCCCGCTGCAGTTCGCGCAGATTTAGTTCCAGGGTCTCCACCACATCAAAGTTCAAGTCCTGACGCGCCTGCTTAATGTAGCCCTTAATAATGTTGATCTGCTCGATGAGCGGATCATCGACGCTGGAAATTTTTGTGGACGCTTGCGGCGCTGACCAATTGTTCAACGATTGCAGATCAGACTAGAAGACATCGGTTAATACTTAATAAAACAAAGTGAACATTTTATGAACTTACGCCTTGGGCAAAACTGCGATGCTCCGTATTAATTCCGGCTTGATTTGCAGCACCGTATCGCTCGTAGGCCTCCATGGCCATGCGCTGCTCGGTTTGAATGCGCTGTTCGGTTTCCATGCGCCTGCGCTCCTGCATCTGATTGATGACCGCCTCATCCGGCAGCGGCGGTAGCGACAGCATTCGCTCCTTGATCGTCTGCACACAACTTAGGCGGATGGCCTTTTTTAGCGCCTCATCCCGACTGCCGGGCTCCGAGTGGATAGTTAGAATGCGTTTGCTACGCAAATCAATCTTCTCTGCCACCTGACCGATCTTGCCACGTAAGGCACCCGCATCGGCAATGGTGAATATCGATTCGCCGTTGTGCAGACTATTCACAATCTTTACGTACATATCCAGATCGGGAGTAACCTGTTTCTGCAGCTGTCTAATCTCCTCGTACACCTGCACGAGCAGCGGACGGCAGGTGCGACTCTCGTGCATATCTTGGCGCGTGTCCAGCAGCCACAGGCAGTGCTGGCACACGCGTATCGCCCGATCCTCATGGTGGCGCATCTGTTGCAGTGGCTCGCCACGTGTCGACGACAAGCTGGCCAATTGCCCTGGAAATAAAATGTCTATCAGTCAGTAAATCATCAAATTAATTATTATTATTATTATTAAGAAAGTGAAGCAGTTGATCAATCAGCCTGTGAACCAATAAGTCAATCAGTAAGTAATAAATCGTTGATCAATCGCTACATGAATCAATCAGACATTTTGATAGTAGAAAAACAATATTTTAGTCTGTTAATCGGTCAGTCAATTAAACCACAAATGAGTCAGTAAATATTTCAATCACAAAACGCCTCTACTCACTGGCATTTTCTAGCTGTAGAAATCGGGAGCAATCGTGGCACATAATGCCGCCGCAGAGGCGACAGTGATGCTGCCTGCGTGCGATGTGAAAGCTCTTGGCGCAATTGGGGCACAGCTTGACGGAGCTGCCATCGAGCCAAGGCACCGTCAGCTGTTCGTGATGCTTGCGCTGCACTGCATCCGTCGGCAAATTCTTCAGCAGGCGATGTAATCGAATAATCAGTTTATTCGTTTCGCTCGCATAGCGTTCCAGGCGTGGATTGCGCACCGTTTGAAAATAATCTAGATAGGAACGTTCTGCACCGACGCTCTGCTTGGTCATATTATTATATATATTTAACTGTGCCCTTAATGCTCCTGCTCCGCCTCCTCCGGCTGCACTTGCTCCTCCCGCGGCTGCACCGGTTGTGGGCACTGTGCCCGCCAGTGCACCACGATTGCGATCATCTTCAAAGTTGTTGAGTATCTTCTTTTTGGCTTTGCTGAATATATCCTTGAAGACGGACTTTAACGCGTCCTCCTCCTCGGCGTGTTGGCGGGCAAAGTGCTCGGTAAGAAAATCAATCGATTTCAAGTCCGCCCGGCAAATGGGACAGAGAAACCCCTCCAGTATCTCTTCACTGCCTGCACTCGGCTCTTCCTCGTCGTCAAAAGGATTGCCCGACATTGTCGATATGTGCAGCAATGCGTAAGCGTGAAAATCTCTCTCGATTCCCTTGAATTTTTTATTGTGGGTGTTTTTTTTTTGCCTGTGTCATATATCTTCTTGAGCTGTGTGCTCCGATGGGCGATTGCACTGGAATTGTGGTTTGTGCTATATGCCAATTGAATGCGAATTGCTTTTAATAACACAAATATTAAATTTTAATTTAATTTTGAATAAAACTCCCCTAAATCCACCCATACGGACAGGATGTTACATGCTTGCTATTCACACGTCAACGTTGCTGCTCAATTTAACAGTGTTGCTATTGCTTCATGCTCAGTACGCTGTTACGATTTCAAAATAAAAGACAAGCAAAATGTGGGTGCATTAATTTTATATACTAAAATTAGCAACTTTGCGCATATTAAACAAAACTTAGTTTACGCTTCTTCATCATCATCACTGAACGGATCTTCATCCTTTCGTTTTCGTGTTTTGCGTTCCAATTCACGTGCCAATAACTCCTTGAATGATTCATATTCGGGCAACGTAACATGACAAATTTTGGTGGTAAAGGATTTCTCCGAAGTATCCGTGATCTGATAAAGCCTATTGTTTGTCGTTGGCTCATTGGGATCCGCTTTCAGGGCACGTGGCTTGAACAAACCCAAGCGTAGTAGAAATGTGTGTCTGCAACGCATCTCGTCAATAGGCAGTGATAGCGCCGAAGATTTCACAATTTCGGGTACTTCGATGCGCATAATCTCAAACAGATAGTTGAGCTTCTCCTCAATGGTCTGCTCCGACTGCGCCAACAAATCCGGACTATTCATTAGCAGCTTCCACACATTCTTATTCGTTGAGACCCGACTTTTCAGATAAGCGATTAACGAAAGCAGCCGATGGGCATCGTTGACGTCCAGTAGCTCTGGGTATTTTGTCAGGAGCAGGTGCAGCAGGTGCTCGCCAAATTGACAGGCGCGCCAAATCTCCAAGCTGTTCACAATGCGCTCAGGAGTGCGCTGAAGCATCTTTGGATTTGCAGTCACAATTCTGAGGAAGCTGACGGTCTCCAGACCGTGATTCTGGAACGTTTCATGTGCCCGTCGCCACAGCTCGGGCGTGTAAACAGAGAGAGCCGGTTCCAGTTTGATGGCTTCCTCGATGTGCTTTGCCTCCAGATTCATGAATTTTGGAAGAGTCGCCTTTGTTGCCAGGCATTTTAGCTGCAAGAAGCGTGAGTTTATTTATTGTTTGCTTTTTTTACACAAACACACCTGTTGTTTCTGATGATTAAATAATAGTTTTCTCAACATTCTTAAACAATTTTGCGTTTTTGATAATCAAAACAATCAACAGCTGTTTGCTCGTTGCTGTTAGTGTGCAGGCAGTGCTGTTAAGTGAGCAGTAGGAGCAGCGCAGAAATGTAAACAACAACACAAGTTTTAGTGCTGTAGCCCTGGCTTTCTAATTAGCAAATCGCCGCGTCTTAACACAGTTAGTAATACAAATAATGGCAAAGAGCAAGAAACAAAAAAGAGAGCTTGAAGCGGCGAGGCAGGCTGCTCAAGTGCACAACGAACAGATGGAGACGTGCAACATTGCGTACACGAGTGGTCCATTTAGTTATCTACGCTTCTTAGTTCACCTGCTGGCAGCGGCACAATTTTCGTGGAGCATTTACTATTATTTATGGAAATTGCACTGGCCGCCAGGGCTACACGAGGAGGAGGAGCTGAAGACGCGCTGGGGTGGCAAATTCAAATATCTCACATTTCTCGATGTCATTCTGCAGGCCATCTACCACAGTGTGGCCCTGCTCAACGATCTGTTCGGCCAAAATGCGGTCACTTTGGCTCCAAAGTCCTGGCTACGTCAGCTGCGTGATTATTTATTCGCCACGTTTGCATTTCCCATTGCGCACAATGTTTGCATCTCATTCTGGGCCATCTATCTGTGGGATCGTGAACTTATCTTTCCCGCAGCACTCGACACAATATTTCCTAGGCAAGTGTTAAATACCCTGTATTTATTTACTTTTTGATTATTAATTATTATATTTTTTGCAGCTGGCTAAATCACGTTGTTCACACGAATGTGGCGCTTCTGGCCATCATGGATTTGTTTACCTGCTTCCGTCAGTATCCCAGCCGCTTGGCAGGCATCACTGGCAACGTCTCCTTTATGCTGCTCTACGTGATTTGGGTGCATATTGTCAAGTACTTTAGTGGCCAGTGGGTTTATCCCCTGCTTGAAGTTCTGTCATTGCCATTGCGTTATTTAATGCTCGCTGGAATGGTGGCTTTAAGTTTGGTATTTTATATACTTGGCGAATTGATCAACAATATCGTTTGGGGGCCAGAGTTTAAGCTGCTCAAGCATAAAACTATTAAACAGGGTTAAATTGCATTGCGATAGTCTCGCCAAATCATTACTTTCGTTGATATAGTTATTTTAATAATAGTTTATTTAATGATTACTCAGGAATTGAAACGTTAAACGAATTCTCTATATATATCAGCTCTATTTACTCACTTGCATCAAGAGATTAATTTATTATCTTTTTTTGGCCAGAGAGGCTTTAGTTCAATTTAAATACACTTCCCACTGTATGTTTAGTTCAAGACAAAGTTAATTAAAAGTCAAGCGCCTTAAAATCTAAATTTATTTACTTTTCAAATAATTCTTATCTGTTAAGGTCAATTCAAAAACTGCGCTTTAGTGATGTTATCGAACACAGAGCATCGATTACTTAACAATCGTTATTCAGTGCGAGAAGCATTCAATAGCAGAAAATATATTTAAAATACATTTAAGGAGTGAATTTTAAACCACAAAATTGCCTAACTCATATAATAGATATTGAAATATAAGACGACAAATTCAGATTTGCAACAATCGTTTCTCTGCGCGGATGCGGAATTTAATTAATTTGATAAGCAAAACACATTGACAACTCTGGCGACGGCAAGGCGAATGAAAATTGGCTAAACAGCAAGCCGAGTGAACACAATGGAATTATGTTAACGTTGATGCACATGTAAGTAAAAACCAGAACATTTACGGTCAATATGTAAATGCAGTGCTGAAAGTTAACAATATTCCGTGTGCATAGTTTTTCAATCGGGCTTTGTTTGTTGGTTGGAGAGTGTTGCTTTAGCGTACAAGTGCGAGCGGGATAGCAATATCTTGCAATTGTGTTAGTATCAGCAGAGCTGCTAACCCGATTTGTTTGCGTTTGCATTTCACCGTCAGACCCAGCGCTCAGCTGTTTTCCTTGCCATAAAGTGCAAGGCTACATGTGTCTCAACAATGTCTGGCAACACAGTTTTGCGGGCACATGAATAATAACATTACTAATAATTTTCCTAAACAATACATGAATTTTGTTTTTGTAAATATGTAGCATATATAAAAATTGTTTATTAAATGCGTCATTTTTTTTTACATATGTTAAGCATTAGCAGTGAGTCTTTGACTATTCACTAAAATGTTTATAATTATTGGTCTAATTTTCTTTGCTGTTTATGTATTTAAAAAAAATACAAATATTTAGAGAAAATATTTATTGACTTAATTTAAAAATGTTTTAAGCTCAAAATTTATAAAATAAAAAGCATATATCACATTTAAGAAATTGAAATTTTAGCCTTTTTAAATAGAATAAAATGACATATAAATGACAAATGTAATTTCACTTGAATTTTATGTAGAATCTATTTGACTTCTGAAACTGAAATTCGATAACTGAGTGAGCTCAGTTTGAAACAATTAAATTGGGAAATTTTATTCTTGGATGCTCTTGCAGAAAAATGCCAGTGGCGTCGCCAAGCTAGCTCTGTTCGTCGTCGTCGTCTACCCTCATCAACATTTTTGGACGCCTCACGTTCTCGTTTCCGTTCTCACATTCTTGTCGATTTTCTCTCATCCAAGAACAACAACAACAGCAGCGAAAACAATGCCCATGAGTGATGTGGCCGCAGCTTTAATGTACGCGGAGCACGGCAACGGAACAACAACAACGAAGCACACAAAGGTGCCACCATCCACAGCAACAACAGCACTATCCACACTAGCGGGCGCAGGAGCAGCAGCAGCAGCTGCAGCTGGAGGAGGAGCTACAGCTGCAAACATGACCAACTCATCCAAGGCAGAATTAGTTGGAGGAGGTGGAGTAGGAGCTGCTGCTGCTCCTGCACAATTGGGCAACATGTTAGCGCCTTCTTTTAATCCCTCCCCGCTGGCCGCCATACAGTCCCAGAAGTGGCACAATTTCTTTGATTTGGACAAGGTGATTAAACAATTGCGCGCCGCCGAAAAGCAACAATTGCGCGCTGGCCGAACTGGTGGCAATGGCTCTGGTGGCAATGCATCTGGCGGAAGTGGTGCAGCTGACACAAGGCACTCTTCGCATGTAGTGCAAGTGCAGCGTTTAAATGCCGCCGATATGGCCTACTATGACATGGTGCCCGAGCTGGCGGCCCGTGATCTTATCGTTTGCAATACCTGTAGTGGTAGCTATGTCCTCGCCGGTTTCAATAATCACGTTGCGCTCCAGCATCCGAGCATCTGGGATGCGACGCCAAGCAAGCTGATCAGCAGCATCACAACTTCTGCCTCAGCAGCAGCAGTGGCAGCCGCAGACAACAGTCCCGATATGCGTGAGCCGGCGGAGTTGGTGGGTTCACCAGCCGACACATTATCCGCCACAACGTCGAGCAGTTCCAATGGCTCCACCAGCTCACTGGCAACTGTGCAAAACAACAACAGCAGCAACAACAACAACGCACACCCATCCAGCAGCTCGTCGTCATCATCGTCGCGTCATAAAAGCAGCAGCAGCAGCAGCAAGAGTAGCAGTTCCTCCAAGACCAACGCCAACAACCCAAACAACAACAGTAGCAACACCAACAACACCAGCAGTAGTACAAGTCGTTCACGTTCCAAGTCATCCAAGAACCGTCATCATTCCGATTTGCATCACAAGATCGGTGGTGGCTCCAAAAAGAGCAGTGCTATAGCAACGGCAGCAATTGTAGCTGCCGCTGCTGCGGGTGCTGCTGCTGCGCCACCCAAAGAGGAGCATGCAACGAGCGCGACAACAACGGCTTTAACTGTATTCTCCTCCTCATCGAATTCGTCGTGTTCGCTGCCGCCAACGCCAACGTTGGCAACTTCCGCTGGAAACAGTGGCAACAACGAGTATGGCATCAACTATTCACCCGCCAGCTTGCTCGAAGAGACGCATCAGCCATCTAAAAAGAAGGTAATCAGTCTGCAGAGAACAACTAACTTTAAATACACTTACTATAACTAAATTATTTACAGCTGAAAGGGGCAGCAGCAGCTGGAGTTGAAAGCGCATCGCATCATCGCAGCAAACCTGCCAAGGAAAAGCAACTGGCGCCGCTATACGAGCAGCAGCAGCTAAGTGAACTGGACAAGGCCGTCTCCTCCATCACAGGTCATGTGGATTTGGATACGCAGCAGCAGCAACAACTACGTCAGCAACAGGTGGATCTATCTGGGGTCAGTGAGGATGCATTGCCAATGCATAATACATCCGATGATAATTCGATATCGCTGACATTGGACGATATGCTGGACAGCAAGTTTATCAATGAGATACTGAACAATGTGGAATCGGATATACCCTTCGATGAGAGCGCACTGGACACCTCCCAGCCGCAGCAGCAGCAGCAACAGTTGCAGCCAGCCACAAAACGAATTCGCTACGATGATGCTGTCGATGCTTCAAACTATGCACTCTATCAGCAACAGCAGCAACAGCAACAGGTGTACAGCGAGGAGCAACAGGAGCAAACCCAATTGACGGCCATTGATGCGTTGCAACTGCAACAGCTCATCTATCAGCAGCAGATACTCGAAGCGGATCAACAGCAACAGCAATTGAAGCAGGAACTCAGCGAACAGGAGGCAACGCAAGAATTTAGCGTTTATGATGTGCCCTCGCTGACCGATGATGATGCCATCGATGAGGCAACAAAAACACCAGCAGCAACAACAACGACAACAGCAACAGCTGCTGCTTCAGCTGAAACAACAACAGCAACAACTGTTGGCGATGAGCACATGATACTTCCAAGTATTATCTATGAGATAACGGACAACAATCAGGTGTCCGTGCTGGATCAGCAGAGTCAGCAACAGGTTATTGCCGAGTTCCTAACCCAAGCTGGCTACGACAATTGCGATGTGAATGTGTTGCAGTCGACAGCATCGAATAATGATGCTGCTCCTGCTGCTGCTACTGCGACAGCTGCTGCTGTTGCACCCAACTATTTCAACGACGAACTGGGCGATTTGGACTTTACGAAACTGGAGACTGTTTGCGCGGAAGCCAACCACACAAAGACTGTCAAGCTGGAAAATAACCAGTCACAACAACAACAACCACTACAATCCACCAACAACAACAATACAAATTCATACAATAGCTATGAGTGCAATTATGAAGCACAACCACATCGCCAATTGGTTAATGCCAAATATCACGAGGATGCCACCAGCAGCGCCTATTTCAATATGACCCTATATGCGGGTCCGCCACGCCCATTGGCAATGAACACATTCGGTCTGGTGAAGCTGCCCAATGGCATGGGCGCCACGTTGCGGAAGAATCTGCTGATGACGCGCAAGGCGAACAACAGTCTGCTCTCGCTAAATGGCAGCAGTGGCGTTGTTGGCACCTTGGCCCGCCAGCCGCCACCATTGCCAACAACTGTGGGTGTTAATTGTAATGGGAGTGGCACGTCTGTCTCCATGCCACGTAATGTCTGTCCGGGCAAGACGATCTATGCGCAAAAGTGTAGTGTCATCCAACAGGAGCGATTACGTTGCAACAAGCGAGCGCTGCTGAGGAGCAGCAGCAATAGCAGCAGCAGCAATGGTGTCAGCATGACTGTGAAGCGACTGAATGAGTTGCTGTCGGGCAAAATGAAGCCACATGCGGAGTACAACAACGAAGCCAGCGAACAACAACATCAGCAGCAACAACAGCATCAGCAGCAACAGCAGCTGGAGGAAAATCAGCGCATGAACAGCTTTTATGAAAAGCGACGCAAATTGTTGGAAACACGCCAGCAACAGCAGCAGCAGCGACCAATGCTGAGCAGCAGCAATCTCAGCAGCAGCAGCAACAGTCACCGGCAATTGTTGCGTCAGCGCCCCATGCATTTACCATTGCAACTGAATGCCAGTCCACAGCAACAGTTGCTGAAGAAGCAATTGCTGCGCAGTCTGTCCGATAGCAGCAATATACAGGCAGCAGCAGCTGCTGCTGCGGCCGCTGTTGCTGTTGCCGCTGCCAGCGGCAGCACTAATCCCTGGAAGAGCAACACCTCAACGCCCGGGAGCAATTCCGCTGGCAGCGATTTAATGCGCGTATTTGTCTGAATATGAACACATATTTACAACACACATACATTATTATAACAACAAAAACAAAAAGAAAACTAACAAAATAATGCTATTATGCATAAGAAATGATTACAATTATAACAATTATGATTAATAACAATTTACGATTATGTATAAGTAGTGCCCTATGTTAAATATTTTAACACACATTCTATTTAAATCAATTTTCTTATGTTTTTCATATTTTTTTTTAAAGTGATAATTAGTTTTCTTGCTATTTTTGATTGTACTATTTAGCATTCTGTTTAGTCTATGCAATAAATTTAATTTAGTTTTTGATGTTAAGCAGGAAGATTATATTATGTTAATAATCCCCTCCCTTTATTTATACAATGTAAACTTTTAAATATAACTATATACATATGTACACATATGTATATGTAAATGCATGCGTACGTTTAAAAATTTTCGCATTTTATCTTATTAATTAGCCGTTTTTAGCTGCAAATGCAAAGCGCCTCGAACCACTGGTTCATGTTGCAACGGCTGATGGCAGCACAGCGAGAACAGTCAATTGCAAATTCTTGAAAAAGTTATCGTAATAAATGTGCGTTGTTATCGTTATCGAATCAACTCGACTGCCAGTTTGATTGTATTTGGAGGTAAATATTTTGTTATTTTTGTGTTCAATAAAGTTAATCAACAATTTTATTTGAATAATTAAGGGTTAAGATGAGCACACTAAATGTGTTCACACTTTGCTGCCTCCTGCTGAGCTGCCACTACGCACTGTGCACCCTGTCGCCTGACGACAAAGCCAAAAGCAAAAACAAGAACTCCAAATATTTGCGAGGGCCCCAAGATAAAGATGTATTCGATTTGCAACTGGTGTCGCAAAAGCCCTTGCCTAAGGACATTGTCATGCACAATGAGGCCTACTATAAGGACACGTCGTTGCGACGCTTTAATGGCACTATACTCGGCTATGTAACTCCAGTAAGTGTTAAACATTAACAAACTGAGTAAGTTCTCGAACACAATTAAACATTTATGTTTATTTAATTTCCAGTGGAATTCACATGGCTATGACGTTGCCAAGATATTTGCCAAGAAATTTGACATCATATCACCTGTCTGGCTGCAGGTTGTGAAGCAATTTGATGAATATGTCGTCGCAGGCACCCACGACGTCGATTCCGGCTGGCTAAGTGAAATGCGACGGAAAGGAAAAGTTGAAGGTGATCAGATAAATTTCCTACTTTATCTAGTGGCTAATATATGGATATATGTATTGTTTACTGCAGTATTTCCTCGTGTTATTTTTGATCACTTCACCGATCTCAATATTAAATTGCTGCTCAGCGATGCCGGCGAACGTACCAAGCTCAACGAGGTGCTCATCCAGTCGTGCAAGGAGCACAGTTTCGATGGACTCGTATTTGAGGTGTGGTCTCAAATCGCTGGTATGATCGATGATAAGTTCCTCTACACTCTGGTGCTACAATTGGGTAGGTTTTTTTTTGCTACTCTAATTATAAGTCATCTTTATTGATCTCTAATCTCATTCCACTCTTAGCCAAGGATTTGAAAAAGCAGCAGCTGCGTTTGATATTGGTGATACCGCCTCAGCGCCGGGATACGTCCAATTTGTTTAGCGAGCGACACATGGATCGCTTGTACAAGTATATCTATGCATTCTCGCTGATGACGTATGACTTCTCCACCCTGCAGCGTCCCGGTGCCAATGCGCCCTTGTATTGGATGCGCAGTGCGATTGATCACATTGCGCCCGATGGTTGCAATGATATGGAGCTAAAACGTTCCAAAATCCTGATGGGCTTTAATATGTATGGCTATGATTATACGCCGGACGGCGGTGGACCCATCATCTTCAACCAGTACATAGACCTGGTCAGGGCACTTAAGAAACCCCTGATAAATGATGAGCGCGATGTGGAAAACTTCTTTGAGATCAGGTGAGTTGCAGCAACTTTGCTGCAAACATTGAAATTTTATATAAGAATATTAATTTTGTAGAACTGAAACTGGTCGCCATACTGTGTTTTATCCAACGCTCTACTCGATCAATGAGCGCATCAAGTTGGCTCAGGAGCTGGGCGTTGGCATCTCCCTTTGGGAGCTGGGTCAGGGCTTAGACTATTTCTACGATCTATTTTAGAATGTATGCATTCCAAGCAAATATGATAAAGTATATGTACATTTACTGCATTCTTAATAAAAATAGCATTTTGTACCGTGTTTGTAACTTGGAAAATGTGTCAGTTTCATATAATTTTTTAACTCAAGTATCAATATTTCCATTTAATATTTTTATATTTATTCATTAACCAATTTGCTCTTAGCGCCAAATCTGACAGTTATCGATTTCTCGATTTTATTTGTTTGCATAACGTGCATCCCTGGTTAACGACATACACGTTTTGCCAGCCCTACAATTTGTATTCGCGATTTTAGCATCTGTTTAATTCACCGGCAGGCGATTTTATTATTTAATTGCAAAAAAATGCGTTGGCTTTACGCGTGTTTTGTGATCATATTGTGTGCTTTAATCTTCTGCGAGTACGTTGCCGATTTTGTAGTGCTACAAAAGTGCAAATGGCCCGAGATACGGCGCAAAAAATACGTGGATGATCCATTGCGTGCCATGATTATAGCCGATCCTCATTTGCTGGGACCACATCGTGGCCATTGGCTGGACAAGCTCTACCGCGAGTGGCACATGACGCGATCCTTTCAGGCCGCCTCCAGGCTGCTACAGCCAGACGTTGTCTTCGTGTTGGGCGATCTGTTTGACGAGGGCGACATGGTCAGCGACAAACAGTTCCAGGAGTATGTTTGGCGCTATTTGCAGATGTTTAATTTGCCCGCAGGCATACCACTAATAAGTGTGGTCGGCAATCATGATGTCGGCTTCCACTACAAGTGAGAACACTGGGGCTGAACGAAAATTAGTCGGTTCTAAAATTAATGTTTTGTTCCAGAATGCATCCTTTCTTTATGACGCGCTTTGAGAACTATCTGAACTACTCCAAGGTGCATTTGTACACCATCAAACAGATACACTTTGTCGTTGTGAATTCCATGGCCATGGAGGCAGATGGCTGCATGTTTTGCAATGAGGCGGAATCGGCGCTAAAGAATATATCGAGAACGCTGCACTGCATGCAACATCCGCATGTGGCGGAATGCGCACGAACTCGCCGTCATCCGTATAGCCAGCCCATTATCATGCAGCATTTCCCCACATATCGTATATCGGACAAGGTGTGTAGCGAACACGATGCGCCGCACATCGAGGCATATCGGGAGCGCTATCATGTGCTCTCCAAGGATGCAACAGAACTGTTGGGGAAACTGCTTAAGCCACGTTTGGCCTTTGCCGGACACTCACATTACTATTGTCACAACGTCAATCGATTGGGCATCGATGAGTTTACGGTGGCCTCCTTCAGCTGGCGCAACAATGTCAATCCCAGTTTTATGCTGGTAAGTTGAAGATTTTAATGATTTGTTATAATTTTTCTAAAAGGTAAAATTAAATTGTTATTTCTGTAAGATCGGGAAGAATATTTGTTATAGTACTTCCTTTTTTGGATTAATTTTTTGCTACAAAATTCGATTTTATTTGTTATGCTTTATCATCTTGTTTATCGCTGCAGGCCACAATTACGCCGGATGATTATGCGGTGTTCAGATGCAAAATGCTGCCACAGCAATTTGTGTCCAACAGTTATGTAAGCGCTGGAGTTGCCTGCCTGATGCTAATTGCATACCAGTTGCGCAACTACTTAAGTCGACGCAGGCAGGCGATGCTGAAGGAGGAGTTAATGCATCAGAAACATAATTAACGGAGCTCGCGGAGTACGAGGAGCAATCGCTCATTTTGTGATTCATGGCCAAATTAGAGAGGCTTAATTTAGGTATTATAATGCTAGAATATGCGCTTTTTGCTGCTCACACACATCATGCATTCCTCAAATCAAATATCAAACTGCAATCTTTTATATATATATATAAATATTAATATGTATATAAATATACGTATATTTATTAAATTTTTATCACAGACATTATGCTTGCTAAGTCACACGGAATTTGAGACAGTTTGCAGACAAGTTGAACAATAACAAACAAAAATGCCAAAGAGATATTTTTAACAAACAATCGAATAAAACTAAATAAGTACATAAATATAACCAATATATATAATGCAACAATTAACATGTGTCTGCCTCTGTGGGTGTATGTGTGTGTGTGTGTATGTTGGTGTGTGCCCAGATTCATAAATTCCTGTACCATATTTAAATCGTGTGCGCCCTTCTACAAAAAGAATAGAAAGATAATGAAATCGAACTACAATTTGTACTATTGGACAACTAAAGATTCTAAATACCAATTATATATGTGTATATATATATATATATATGTTTTTATAATATAAGTTAAGCTAAACTCTATTATAATCTTTAAAAATCTAAAATGGGAGCTGTGACTCCGCTGACAAACAGAGCATGTCCTGTAGGAATTTATATATATATATACATATTACTATAACGATTCACGATTCTTATGTGCGATTTAGTAGATTCATTTGCGGCTGCGTCTGATGCTGATGATTGCGCGGAGCGAAGCATTCCTTTGGAAGGAATCGGTGTATCACTGGCGACAGCAGTTGCGCATTGAGTGTTCTGATATCGGTGGGTTTTGTGAACAGAGATACAATCGAACCGACTACAATAACGGTTGCCACACCAATGGGATTTATCCAGTGATAGGATAAACGATATAATGGAAACACCTGCTCCTCATCCACCCAAACGTTCTCTGGCTGCGTCACATTCGTTGCACAATATGCAACGGAGATATTCAGTTTCTGTGAGTTAAGTTCACTCGCTGCAATGCTGAATTGGGTGCCAAAGGATATCCAGCCGGAAAGCAAGGCACTGGCAATGCCACCCACTGCAGTGCCAATATTATTCGCCCATGGCACCAGCATACCCAGCGTAAAGAGGCCAAAAGTTGTTCCCGCTGCAATGGCTGTCATCGAGGTGCAAATGCTCAAAATGCCACTCAAACGCTCGAGGACAAAGACCAGAGAGAGTGCAATCACACCAAGTATGATAACCGAACCCTTCACCAGCACTGTGGAGGTGCGTTCACTTGGCTGCATCTTAAAGCAGCCGCGCACAATGTCCTCGAGTATCACCAGTGATGTGGAATTCAGCACCACTGAGAGTGAACTGAGGGCGGCACCAAAGATGCCGGCAATAAAAAGACCCGCTATACCATGGATGTGTCCAACGCTCTGCACCACATACAGCGGCAGCAGCTGATCGTCGTGTGTTATTAGACCGGCGCTGAGTGGATCACAATTCTGATACTTCTCGAAGATGAGCAGGCCCACATAGCAGCAGAGTGAGACGAATGCAGCTACTCCAATTGTAAAGATGGCAATCGAGGCACGCGCCTGTTTTAGCGATGGCAAGGACATATAACGCTGCACCATTGTCTGATTCACCGCATTGAATGATGTCCAGTAGGAGAAGCCACCGATGAGTACACTCCAAACCGTATGACGCACATATGGCGATGGATTCGTATTGCCAAATACCACACGACCACCTTTGCTGGCATCATCGAATATCTTCTCAAATCCATTGGCATAATAGGTGCCAAGGGCGGCCACCGCAAGCACCGAAAGGAACATGACCATTGTCTGCCAGGCGTCCGTGTGCACCACAGCCTTAATGCCGCCCACAAAGGTGTAGAAGACGCACACAATCACAATCACCGATGATATCACATGCAAATTAATGCCCGACACTGTGAAAAGAATCGGAGAATTTGTCAATATATATTTTTAAATATATAAAAGATTGTTTTACCTTGATTCAATGCAATGGCGGGCACATATACAACAAATGGCAGGAAAAGTATCTGCAAAAAAAATTAAATAGTAATTGGATGATGGAACTCAAAAGATTTATTTGGTAATACTCACCTCATCCAGAATAAACATAAAGGATGCTATGCTACGTATAATCGAATGGAAGCGCATTTCCAGATACTGTAAGATTAAAATTATAGATTTGTTTTAATATATTCAAAACCCTTGTTGCTTGCTGAGGTTCGGTTGCAGAAGTTATTATAATTTCTAAAAATCAAACACTTCCATATGAAATACTTAAATGTATATTACTACAATTGGGTTTTTATATAACCGTCCGGCTGTTCAGTTAAGCCACTTTATATATATATATTACATTTATTATTTTTTCTATAAACTTAAGTCTCATGCGATGAATAATGATTGAGTATTTTCCATCACTTTTTCACTTATGTTATTTCATAAACATACTAAATCATGCTAAAACAAAAAAAATACACTTAGTAAACACCTAATAGACACTAAATATATAAAGTAATAGCTCACAAGTCAATCGAAACTAATAGCAATTATTTCAAACTAATATCACACTTAACACTTAAGAGAACATCTATTTTTTAAATTTAAATTTTTTAAATATTACAATATAATTGTTTGTCAAAATCGTAATTGCTAATATTCTGAATACGACCAAAAAACACAACTGTCAAGTGGCTTGAAACTACCAATTAAATTTGTAAT
The DNA here is from genome assembly GCA_035042345.1 of Drosophila fungiperda. Classification (NCBI taxonomy): domain Eukaryota; kingdom Metazoa; phylum Arthropoda; class Insecta; order Diptera; family Drosophilidae; genus Drosophila; species Drosophila fungiperda. The sequence goes on along the minus strand of JAWNLM010000145.1, from coordinate 5,145,382 downwards.
TAATCATCACGAAACTTAAGTTCGGAAGAGCACCAAGTAAGACGATCAAAGTCCATTGAATATAGAACCCACTTGCCGACTGACGTCTGTCGTTAATTAAAATGTACGCTACAATTGGCACTTTGGTTTTAAATTGGCCAAAATTATATTTCCATGATGATGATGAATCGTAAGAGCAAAATGCAATTATTAAAAATAAGAGATAAACAAATGTAACTTAATAAGTTGTAGACTCTAGTTTTCTAAATATTACAGAAGAGAAATAAATAAAATAAAATTACAATTCTTTAAATTACAATTTTTAGCTTTTGTGGTTATGAAATTTTTAAATTGTCTTGAATATGATTTGTACAAAACATTAAATTGAATGAAAAAGAAAAAAATTTTGCTTTGATGATAATCAATAATTGAGAAAGCGAATAGATAATAAACAAAACAATAAACTTCTTATCTACACTTTTACAAGGCGTGTAAATGCGATGTTGGTCTACACAAATGCAAGTTTGTAAATCAACAAATATTTTACATTCAGCCCATTTTAACCCGCAATCAATTAAACCTATTCAATTTTATTAATTCATTGGTTTCTTCTTATCATTCGGTTCTGTGATTCTAGTTAAAAATTAATTTATACACTCTACTGTAGCGATCGGGCCATTAAGTTTAATTTACAGTTTTATGTGTACCTACCTCATAGGAGGAGCCGACTTGTAGAGTTGTAAATACTGGTATATAGATATAGGAGACAGCAATACCCTGCAGAATAATGGCAATGGCTATAAACCAGTATTGGGTGCCATAATTATATATCTCTGATGTGGTGCCCAGTATTGTCACGCCCGAAACATAGCTGTAGATTAAAGAGACGACAACAGATAGCCGTTAATAAATGTGTACCTATCTAGTAAATACTATATATATATTATCACCTAGCTATCAGACTCATGGCAACGGGAAACACTTTCAGTTGTCGCGATCCCAGCAGATATTCACTCATCTTCTCCGAACCAAAATCATGTTTTCGCACCTCCTTTGGTGGGGTCGTTTGCAGTGTGGGTTCAACCTCCTCTATGGTCTTTTTTGTTTTTCTAAAAAAATAATAGCTTGAAGTATATAAATGATTAGTGGTATTGATAAAACACTTACTTTATGCAGCCAAAATAAATTCCTGTTCCAGTGGATAAAATTATCATTGTCAGAAAAACTATATAGTCAACGCTCCCGAATCTGTAGCTTTCATCTGTCTGTAATAAAACATGTATTAATATCTCGTTTTATTTTGTTTTAGATAAAAGGGTCTTATCTCTAAAGTCGTTAAATGATATAACAAACTCTGATTCTTACATGTTATTTTTTTTATAAGATCATGTAAATAACTGTAAAAATCTGTTCACTCTTGAGAATAGTTTAGATAAACATTTTCTGAATTCTCAGCTTTATTCTTTGATTCGATAACATTAACTTCTGAAGTACAAGCACCTCACTAAAAATTGGCTTGGAAACAGCTAAATAAAGTTAAACGTTAATCCGCTTAGATGTTAATAATACTAATTTTAATTTAGACTCGTTCAGCAAGCCTCTCGATGGGGCTTCTCACACGCAAATGCCTGTCTATTTTTACATGGCGCAAACGGGGACTTTAACCCTCTGCGCATTGCGCCCCCAAAACACTTTATCACATTTGCACTTTGAGACTGGCGTTTGCCATCCAACCTTTAATACCAATGTGCGTGCAGTTTAAAGCTTTGAAGTTATGCTTACCGTTTCCATGTTGATATTTCTATATTTATATTTACCGGTTGCCAAAAACTTTGAAAATCGAAAGCAAAACAAAAAGAAAAGACGCCGCGAAGAGAACAAAAATCACAACATAGAGAGAGAGAGAGAGGCAGAGAGAGAGAGGCAGAGAGCGGGCGGCAAAAGAGAAACAAAGAGTACACTAAAAGTTTACCGAAGTGAAATGTTACATGTACATATAAATATGTTTTATGATTATGTAGTCTTGACTAATCTTTGCTCTGTTATAGAGCACCGTTTCACAACACCGAATCACAATATTAAATGATTAAAAGAGAAAATTGCAAATCGGAAACACACGACAAAAGCAAAATAGAAAGTTGTTTGCGTTTGTTGTTGAGGGGCGCAAGTTCTGTTCAGTTGTTGAGCGATTCCTTAAAAGCCAAAATGTAAATGTAGTCAAAATAAAGTTGAGAATGGGAAGAAGGCACGTGCACCCCACACTGTTGTCACTTCCGATTGTGAGCTGAGCAGAAAACAACCGTTAACAACGTACGCACGCCACTCAATCCCAAATTGCACTGAGTCCCCTCAGCGCGTGTGTTTGGTTTGGGGCAAAAAGCTCTCCCGTCATTAAGAATACATGTTGCTGCGGGAGAGCGCTAGCCGAGAGCAACAACAACAAAAATTTAAAGTTGTGGTAAAGCTTCGTAACTTTTACGAACAGAGTGAGTGATAGAGAGCTGGTGTGGAAGGGAGCAGGAGTGACATGTTGATCGACACAGAAGAAATAATGCACTTTCATAGCAATGAGTTTGTGGAGTGGACTTTAAAATATAAAATTAAAGCATTTATTTATGGAAAATATATCATTTGAAGGGAAACATAATGTACGCACCTATTTAATGATTAATGATTAGAGAGATCATATCGTTGACTTAATTTGATTGCGGCATTTTCGTATAAACGATTTAATGTTAAAAGTAAAACTTTTTAGACACAATATAAATAGTTTTCTCAAACCAAAATCTTTATCCAAAAAAGAATTTCGGTCATGGAAAATTGTATAGTTTGATAATTACAATCTACTAATTCTTTTCTTTTAAATTTAATAATTTTATCAAAACATTACCAATTTAGAAAAAGAACAGAACTTTGACCTTATTTTAAATTAATTTATGCCTATATTCTTTAACATGTTTATTCGAATATTACTAACAAGCTATCAAAAGAACACTATTAAGTTGTCACTTATTATTGTCACTTTGAATATAAGCGATTTCGAGGTGAGGGCTTCAAATGAAAGCTGGCAAAGCCATTTTACAGCGAATCGAATGCAAACCACAACTGGCAATGTCAAACAGTTGTCAGATGGCAGTTGGCAGTTGTAACCAATTCACATATCGCATTTTGCCCATTTCACTTTTGTTTTGCCTTTTTAGTAATTAGATTAAGCATACGACGCGTTGGTCGCCAGCTCCAGCTTCGACAAAAGAACAGTTAGAAACGGAACGCGCAGCTGTCAGGCTGATATTAGACATTACACATTCAGCGAATAGTAGTTTCGCCATCGCAAACGATTGCATAAGTAAATGATTGGAATAAAATAAAAATGAATAAAAGCAATAACAACGCGAAACAAACGAAACTCACATTCAAGCGGCACTCGAAGAGCAACCTCATCGACTATGAGCGAATGCAGTTGACAGCTGCCGATTTAAGAGCTTCAATTCCTACAGAAACAATTCCAACAACTACAACAACGCCATTTACTCAAAATTCCAAAATGCAACTCAAATTGAGCACCAGCAAAATAAAGCTACAAAACAGCACCACACAACAACAACCGAAGCAGCAGCAATTGGAATCGATCAGCTTGGATGCACTGCGTCGCAAGTCGGCGCCACAGCTGCTCACCTTTAGCATTGCTCCGCAGCTGGCTTCTGCATTTGGCGAAGTTCAAATTGTGCCACGTCTGCCGGCCCACAAGCTGAGCAACTGCATTAGGCGCTCGCGCACCCTGGGCTTGCAACAAGACGTTCTACAAAATGTGAGAAAATTTGAAAATGTTGTCATAATTTAAATAAATTTAAGTTTTAAATTTTCTATTGGTTTTTAATGTTTTGAATTAATGGTTTTGTGCAAAGCAAAGCATCTCCGACCCCGTAAAGAACATATACTCATGATCATGATCAACAGCCAAATCAGGCTCAAAACATATTTTATATGCCAGCGCATGGTTAAGAAAGGGATGTTATGTTAATTGATGCGACCGTAAATATGTTTATTATTATATGGCGAACCGTTATCTACTTTTGTGTGTGAGTCTGTATGAATGTCTACAGCATGCTTACTTGTTTATTATTAAACTGAAGCTTTTTTACATTTACTGTTACTTTAATTAAAAGCTAAAATTTTTAGTGTGTTCAGGTCAGCTCGACGGAGAGCAACAGTGATCCAAGCAGCAGCAGCATCACCGGCGGCAGTTCCACTTCACCCGAATCGCTGTTGGACAACATGCTGAGTGGCGCCTCTGCCACTACTGTGCAGAGTAGCAGCAGTGCCAGTGATATCACTGTGGCACCACCACCACCAGTAGCACCACTAGCACCCCTAGCACCTCCAATTGCGATGATCAATCAAGTTCAGCTCCGTTCGCCGGTGCCGAAACGAGTGCTCAGTTTGAAGGCTTCACCCGAGCTACGCATATCGCCGCCAACGCCGGACAGCGGGGTGCATCCAGAGATGCATTCGATGCTGCTCCCAGCAGCAGGCACTGATTTCTATGACAACACATCGATGGTCTCCCGCAGCCGTTCGATATCGCCAGCGGGCACGCCCCTTGCATCACCGTCGCCCAGTTTCACATTGCCACCGGCCAGCAGTTTTGTGAGCATCAGTTATCCGGAGGATCTCAAGTGTGCCATATGCATGGATGTTTACACAGATCCACGAACGCTGCACTGCCTCCACTCGTTCTGCCTGCAGTGCTTGGTCAATGAAAATCTTAAAGAAGAGTCTCTGTGGGAGGATCGCTCTAGCTACAGCATCATATCCTCCACACCAGATATAACCAGTGAATTGGCCACAGTTTCCCCGGCCAGGCAGCGCGGTACAAGTCTCAGTCTGCGCAGCAAGAAGTCCTTGGATCGCATGGTGCTTCGGGTAAGTTAAAGTTTAAATTTGTATAACCATTTTAATTAAATATTTGTATATAGCAGGGCAAACGCTCGAACTTGGCCTTCTCCACGGCGAGCTTCATGAGTGAGCCGGAGACAGTGCGGTGCATCCACTGTCATCTTTGCCAGTATACCACTGAACTACCGGCATTGGGCGGCGTGCGACAATTGCCGCAGAATTTTCTGCTGGTCCGACGCATTGAGGCCCTTCGTCTGCAGGCTGGTGAGGATATCATCTCGCGCGTCTGGTGCTCCCTGTGCAGCGAGGAAATCAGCGTGAGACTGCTAGCGATTTATATCAGATATAATTTATCAGCTCATTAATATATATTGCAGGCCACCTACCATTGCATTAGCTGCACGTTGAATCTCTGCACTCTGTGCAAGGATGCGCATGAAAGGCAGCGCAACACGGCCAATCATCGCATGCGGAATATCCTTGAGCTGAGACGTGCGCGCAAACAAAAGCAGCAACAACTTGGATTGGGCGACAACAGTCATCTGCTGCTTAAGTGCGGTCTGCACGGCTTCGAGCTGAAATCCTTCTGCCTTCTATGCCAGCAGGTGAGCATCCGGCAAGCATCTCAATTTGTTATTCTTGACACAGTTATTCCTGCGGCAGCTGGCTTGCCCGGATTGTCTGGTGCTGCAGCATCGTAATCATCGGCATGAGCTGGTTGCTAAGGCATTTATTCAGCTGCAGGTGAGCAAGCAACTCAACGAGGCAACGGATCAGACACGTCCACTGTGCCAGTATGCGGAGCACTCCATTGAACGACTGCACGAGATCACGCGCGGCATCAATGCCCGCTGCGATGACATCCAGGCCCAGGTAGAGTCCTATATGAATCGATATTTTGAAGCACTGCAGGCGCATCGCAACACGCTCCTTCAGCAGATCAGTCGCGCCAGGGAGTCCAAGGTGGAGCTCATAATTCAACAACAACTCGAGCTTGGTAAGTTTTCAATTGTCTTGTTACAACTTTAATGACGCCTCTTACGATTCTCTAGAGAAACGCACGCAGCAGGCCATGGATGCGATACGCTTTAGCCAGGAGCTTTGCGACATTGGCGCCGATGTTGAGATTTTAAGTTTTGCTCGGATTCTCCTCAAACGCTTCGAATATTGTCAACAGTTTAAGCCGCCAGTGGATCCCAAGGTGAAAGTCATTTTAATGATGTGGGACTACATCATTTGTTAGCATTGGTGAGCACTTACCCAAAGGGACTCCAATCTAATCGAAATCCTTGTTCTTTGCAGATTTCGGATTCGTTGCATTTTCTAGCCAAAATACGAGCGCCTGGCACGAAGGATCAGCATGATATACCCCTGTATGGCATTATAACGATGCAAACCGTGGAGCCATCATTGTGCACTTTGCAATGGGAGGGTTTCTCGCAACTGCGCCTTCACAAGAAGGTTGATCTTTTGATGCTGTCGCGCGATGTTGATGGGGTGGCACTGTGCCATGGAGGACTTGAGATCAATTGCATGATTAAGTACAAGGATGCAAGTGCCAAGTTTTTGCCGATTGAAGTGTCCGATCATCGAGATGGCACCTATAGCATCTCATTTACGCCAGACACGCAGGGTGCACTGCTATTAACGATATGCATCAATGAGCGGCAAATCAAGGGCAGTCCCTACACCTTCCATTCGCGTCAGGTGCGTCCGCATAACGGCATCTATCATTGTTGCGCCTTCTGCTCTGGAAAGGGTAGCAAAAGTGTCAAGTGCTCCTGCGAGGGTCGCATGCCCGGCTACAGTGGCTGTGGCCATGGACATGCCGGACATCCGGGCCGGCGTCATTGGTCCTGCTGCGGCAATGTGCTGGAGAACTCCGAATGCAATGTGGCCAACAAGCTGCTGAACTCCTAATTCAAGGAACAACAATCACGACCTTGAACACACATAACTTCATGTTTATTGAAATTGAATTTTATGTTAAAAATACATGAGGCTTAAAATAAGATGCTTAGAAAAAGTATACTTATGATCTCAATATTATATATAAATATATATATGAGAAGATCAAAAGTATACTTATGAGCTTCTTATATTTATATAAGTATATTTATGAGAAGATAAGTAGACTTTTTTTTTATATATATTATGGGGCTGTTCTGCAAATTGCATTTCAATCTTCGTTGTCCGAATACCAGGACAAACGCTCCTCGTAGAAGCGTATGATCATTTGAGGTATTGCCAGATTAGCGACTGTAGATGGCACCATCTCGGCCTGATCGACGCCTTTGAACTGAATGAGGAATGTGAGGCGACCATTGTTATCGGAAGCGCCCAAAATCTTCTCAGCCTCCAGGCCGCGATCGAAAGCAGAGCTGCCAGGGGGTATTATATCGTTGGTCTCCTCCAGCTCGACACGCTTCGGTTTAGTACCAGCTGGTCCAGCTTTAGAAATGAAAAATAAGATAATTTTGGTCAGTTTCCATATGAAATGGATTTCGAAGTTGGCATACCTTCCTCATCAGACTTACGTTTGCCGGTGCTACTGTGGGATGGAGGACCGATATCTTTGACCTTGGGGCTGCCGCCCGCACGCTCGGTTTTCTTTGCAGCTGCAGTTGCCTGCACAAAATAACGTGATTAATAGCCACACAACAGATACGCCTAATAAGCACCTACCCCATCCTTGCGATCTAACTCGTACTGTTTAATAAGATCCTGGCAATCGAGATTGCTCTCCGGCTCCCAAGTGTTTTCTGTTTCAGCGTAACCCTTCCACTTTAGATAATATTCCACCTATAACACGAAAACCGGGATGAGCATCAGCTTTGATTTGATTAAATTACATAGACGACCAACAAAAAAAAAACCAACCTTTCCCTTTCGTACACGACGGTCAATGATTTTTTCAACGGCATAATTCTCCTCCTCTTCTTCAGCGCCAGAGGATGCATCCATCTCTTGCGGATTATCTGATTTATTTCCCATTTTTTTGCTTGAAATTTAGTTTGATTTAACAAAAATATAGACGCGCATGTACATTTGTTAGTGTGCGTGTGCACACACAAGAGGAAAATGGGAAAATTTTACCACACTTTGAATTGATAAACTTCGATAAACACTTACCTTATTCTGGCACTTCTTTGCTTACGAAGTTTAAATTTTATGTTTTCTTGCTTTCTATTTTATACTAACACACAGCAATAGCGAAATATGTTTTTGAGGATAAGTGCGCGGCGCTCACTCATGAAATAATGCGGCAAAAACGGCGTCCAGCCTAAGTTTCGTTTACATGCGAATGCCTACTTTGTACAATACTGAATGTCAATTTCGCATTGATAAATGTCAGTGTGAGTGTGTGAATATCAATTTAGCCGACGCAAAGTAATTTGCGCCAAATATTTTTGTGAGACACTTTCTACTCCATAAATAAAAATGCCGAAAATAAGGAAACAAAAAAGCTCCTCATCTGACAGCGACAGCGGTCCAGAAGATGTAAGTTAAAAGTGCATTTAGCATCTGACAATCGCTCAATTATGAAATGTGCAAAAACCAAATATATTTTTGGCAGCGTAACCCGCCGCCGGCAAGCAAGAAGGCAAAGGAGGATAGGTCCACAGACAAAGCCAATAAGAATGAATCTGCTGTCAAGGGTGGAGATGGTGGCGGTGGCGCTCTCACGTGGACACTGGAGGGTATGCGCCAGGTGCGCATCAACGAATTTCGTGGTCGGAAAATGGTCGACATTCGCGAACACTACGAAAAGGATGGCAAAGTGTTGCCGGGCAAAAAGGGTATTTCGCTGTCGGCTTCGCAGTGGCGAAAACTGCTCGCTTGTGCTGACGATGTCACTCGCGCCCTCGAAGAATGAGTTCAATAAACATAAGTAATAATAACAAAACAGGTTGCCCAAGTCATAGCATACTTAGCATTTTCTATTAATTCAAAATACATACATTACATTCTTATCTACATACAAATAAACAATCATGTTAAAGACATTTATTGATAGTGCATCATTGTTTGCAGGAATTAAAAGTACACGGCTAGCAGAATGATAAGTGTAAGTAGTAAAGCAAATGGCAACCATGTTTTAATAAAGCCCCAAAAGCCAACATAACGGCCGAAAACAAATAACCAAAGCGATAGGATTATCATATTCCAACTGGTGCTATCTTTGTACCGCATATTGGACAGAGCCATTGCAACATGCGAATGACAATTGTCACAGAATAGATTGTGGGTGCGTGTGCCATAGAGTACCGATGCCTTCAACACGCTTTCATCCCAAGAATACGTTCCACCTTCGACGTGTTTCGGATGTAGTCGCAAATAGCGTGCAGGACGCCCAAAGGCCATTTTATCCTCCGTCACCAGATATGGTCCGGCGAAATCACGAATGATACCGTTGCTCATACAAATGCCCATGTGGCCGATGAACGGTAATATCCAGGTCAGTACTGGTATCGGTGTCCACACAATGCAATAGGGAAAACGATCCATATCGAAATCAATAGGTGGCAAACGCTCCGGCACCCGATCTGTTCCTCCGCCCATTGCGCGCTCAACGTCTTCCGATTGTGGTTGATTGCTGGACGACGACATATTTAAGGTATGTGGTACAAAACACAACTAACTCAACGACTCACAAAAATTTACCGCCGGTGTATCAGTTTACTTCTATTAATTGAAAATATTTTCCATTTATCGTATATTTGGCTGATAACGTTGAAAAACACATACACACATGACAATCATGCATATACGACACTTTTTGTTTACAAAATTTGTCGTTAACTATCGATAAGCATAAATAGCATAACTATCGATTAAATAAAGCTGAAACTTGTGAGCAACAAAAATTGGAAAACAGCTTTTTTCCCTGTTTATAAATAGTTGATTTTTTGTGTGGGCTTAAGATAATCAAAACATTATTCAGGAATGCAATATTACAATTACAATTAATATAAAAAAGGCTATTATTGTTTATAAAACTAGCTTTCAAAGTAAGCCATTGTCAACACTGTTTACGCAAATAACAAATAATGCAATCGATAATGTTTCGATTGACTTTCCAACAGCTGAGTTGAAGCTACAGTCTCCGTTCCCTATAACGAAACGTAGAATATATCTCCAATTGACGTCACACAACATGATGTCGTAATAGTTGCCACCTATTGGAAGAATAATAAGAAAATATTATTTAGTTAATGTACTGAGTACGCATCTAAACAAATGCAAATAATTGAGACAAATCATCATAAAGTTATCAAATCGTAGCAAAAAAATTAGAACGCAAAACCATTACAATTAGACCGTTGCGGAACTAGAGCAATGACGCAGGTGTATATTAATGGTGTTAGAGATGAAGCCAATGTCCAGGATCACGACAGTCTGGGTGCGAGCAGATAAATTCACACTCACACATGCATGTATATCTATATATATGCGAGATAAACATATATATCTATTCAATTATGTACTGTTTTGTATTTGTTTTTTTGCAGATGTTTCTGTTCAGGAGTTGATAAAAGCCGCAGCGGAGGCCAGAAATAATGCCTATTGTCCATATAGCAATTTTGCCGTTGGTGCCGCCATTCGCACGAGCGATGGCACCGTTTATACGGGCTGCAACATCGAGAATGGGGCCTATGCCGCCAGCATATGCGCCGAAAGAACGGCAGCTGTGAAGGCCTTAAGGTGAGTTCATTCTTTGGAATTTGTTGGAGTTAGTTTCAGATTTCTTTGTGTTTCTTTTCAGCGAAGGCAAACGTGAGTTTATTGCCTGTGCCGTGGTTGCCCAGCAGGAGGAGGGATTTACAACGCCTTGCGGCGTCTGTCGTCAGTTTTTATCCGAGTTTGCCCTCAATGGCAAGGATATACCGTTATACGCCGCAAAGCCAACAAATTTGCCGCTTCGTGTGCTCTGTACCAGCGTTTTGCAATTGTTGCCTAACGGCTTCAGTTTTCTGAATGGCAAATAAGTTGCAAACACTCATCGAATCACGGATTGCAGTGTTTTCATTTGATAGTTTTGAAATACTACCCACGTATGTGCAATACACCGTGTGATTACCCCATTTTTGTCTTTTGCATGACATTGTAAATCCACCCCAATATTTGTTGTCAATGTACATAATAGTTTTAATAGTCGTCATTGTAGTAGTATTCTATATACATATGTATATATTTGTTATAGTGCGTGTGCATCTTGTGCTCTTTAGTCGTATAATTGACGTAGGCACTCTGCTCGTGAACCGAGCTGAGCAGCGTCTTATCTGGCGAACAGCTGCTGCTCCGCTCATTGGTGCTGTTTCTCAGCCAAAATGTGTATGTTTATTTTTGACGCTAACTGAAAACAATAATTTAGATAAGTTATTTGCCAACGGACGGTCGAGGTAGACACACACGGCACGCGATACGTTTTTAACGTTTACGGCATATTAAATATAATTATAAATAACAAAATTTCGCCCCCGCAATAAATACCGACAACAAATTCAGTATCAATTATGTCGCATCTGCTGAAAGGCTTGGCCAAGCCAGAGACCAAAGAGACGGTGGTGGAATACGGCACATTAGGTGAGTGCAATTTGGTTGGTAGTATGTTATCATTATCACTATTATGACGCTTACACAGATCCAGCGATTAAGGAGTTGCTGCTTGCCGCTCACTTAGTGCGCCAGCGTGCCTATGCACCTTACAGCAAGTTCAAGGTTGGCTCCGCCTTTCGCACCAGCCCCACCACTAATCTTATCTTCACCGGCTGCAACGTTGAGAATGCCGCATTTTCGCCAACTTCCTGTGCGGAGCGTACGGCTCTCACAAAGGCCGTAAGTGAAGGCTATCAGCAGTTTGCGACGGGCGCCGTTGTCGCCTATAAGCCCGATGTGTTTGTTTCGCCGTGCGGCGTGTGCCGACAGTTTATCAGAGAGTTTGCTGGCAGCACAGATATACCCATATATATAGCACAAGCCTATGATGAGCGTTCGCCCGAGGAGCCTTTTGCCAGCAATGATCCGGTGCTTTGTACATCCATTTTTAATTTATTACCAAATAGTTTCCACACCTACTAACTAAACGGCTAATCTAGTCAGAGTTCAAGGATAACATAATCCCAATCAATTTACACCCACGTATGTTTTTCTGATCTTTACAATGGACCCAATAAAGACAAAATGTTACACTAATGAACAACATTTTAAAATTATGTTTTGCTCTTGAAAATAATTGTTCTTGTTTGTTTTATTGATGGTTTTTATGAAAGTATGTTTTGCATTTTTAACTAAAAACAAAAACTATAAAAATTGCGGAATTTTTTGAATGTAACTTTACGATAAATTTCGCAACTCTTTCTATAGTCTGAATGTTGGGAATCACACATTTAATTATACTACAACCTTAACGGTTGGTAACCAAAGACAAACACAAATGAATTTAAAATAAATGGAAAAAAGAATTTCATGGTTATTAGTATTTGTAAACCCTTATCAAAATCAATCGTGAGCAATATGTCTAATCTGATAATTCGATGTCGTCATCAGAGTGACGCAAAAACATCACTAAACAATAAAATATGACAAAAAAGCTACCTGTTAATAAAAAGTCATATATGTTAGATTATTGATATATTTCAATAAATTTTTTGTATTTGTTTTTGAATAGTCAAACGAATAAATTAATCAAATTTAGGTACAATAAAAATAAAAAAATATGTTACAGAAGCGTAAGGAACTGAAGAAGTGCATGATACGTCTGGATGGGCTGCATAAGGAGCTGCAAAGACGCAAGGCATGCAAGAAACTAAACCATTATATGGAACTGCTGAAGGAATTGCAGCGTGAGGTGGATAAGCGTCAACCGCAGAAATTTGGACACCCCGTCTGCAAATCAGATAAGCTATCACATCCGATAAGGCTACACGAATACACCATCAGTTTTCGTCAACTTGGTGAGTTTTCGCGGATTATGATTAATCTAATCTAGATATTGATACGGTTCTTAAATATTAATAAACCGCAGATAACTGCGGACGGGAACTGTTAGAGGATGCGTTGAATGCCCGTTGCAACGCATATGCGCCATATAGCAATATCAAGGTTGGCGCCGCATTTCGCTCGAAAAACGGACGAGTCTTTACGGGTTGCAACGTTGAGAGTGTTGCCTTCACGGCCGGCTGTTGTGCCGAACGCACAGCCCTTGTCAAGGGCATCAGCGAAGGCTGTCGGGTTTTCAATGCGGGCGCAGTTGTTGCCTATCATCCGTCTGGATATACGACCCCATGCGGCGTCTGCCGGCAGTTCATACACGAATTTGCTAAAATGGATATACCCATCTATATAGCGCAGGCGCCCGAGATCAGTGAACAGTTGCCCGCATTTGATGACGATGCCGAAGTGCTCGTCACTTCCATCTTTCATTTGTTGCCGCACACCTTTTTGGTATATTAGAAAAAAGACAATTTTTCGTATGTGTTTTGCAATTAAAATTCTTTATATTCATTTAAACATATTTAAGAACTGGACTTCCTGAGCCATACACATTGTACTCGCTGAGTCGTGCAAAGGGAGTCACCGGCTCCGAGACCAGAATCGGTTTCACATCGGTTATATCGTACTCGATATACTCCTTGTTCAGCTTGGGATTAACATAATTGTCACGCACCTCAGTGCCATGACCTGAGTGCGGCACAGGTTTCACCTGATTGCGATACTCTAAGCGTCGCTTGGGGCAATCATGGGCATTATCCGTATCGCACATGGTCTCGTCGGGTACTCGAGCCACATGCCTAACTTCCGGACAATGCTCTGACCAATTCCAATACGTAATATTATCGTGGGCTGCAATGCGATCATTTGGCGATCTGTTTATATACGACAGATTATATGTGGTCGCTCCTGGATCCAAATATTTCGTATATGAGCTGGGTATCGAACGATCGACGAGTACTTTGGTTGCCTCAACGGGTGTGGGAATATGCATGGGTAACGGTTCCGCCTGAAAGGGCAACTCGACGAATGTAAATGTGTCCTGCGATACGCTAGTCATTGGCTTGATTTTCCTCTTCACAAAGCGCAGTTTACACTCCTCAAAGCTCTTCATGAACTGCATCTTCATGTTCAGCGATGGATTGCGTAAGATATTCGGGTCACCGTACTACAGATAAGAGTAACAATTCAATTAAAAATATATTTATTTATTGGCTGGCGGCAACTGTTTGCTCACCTTCCATGTATAATTGGCGCCCATTTCGGTGAGTTGTTTGTCGTGCAGCAGTGGATCTCGGACATAGATGCCCTTGTTCGTGTACTCGGCAGGAGCGCTTAACTTGCTGCCCAGTCGAGTATCCGTAATGTGACGATGTCCGCGATAGGTTGATGTGCGCCAATCTGGCACCTTATCACTAGCCGGCTGCTTGGCATCAAAGCAACCAAAATCATCCATGATTTAAACAAAAGGAAATCCGAAATATATATCCAATAAATATTATATATGTAACTTTGTATAGCAAATTTCAATGTGATGTTGGAAATTTTTGACCTTGTTTCCTTTTTGTTTGTTGGTTGTCCTGGACACAACTCCCAAATATCATTATTAAAACAAAACAGATAATCGACAGTTGTTACACAGATTGTTTGTATATAGTTTTATTTTCAGAATATAATGCTTATACAATGATAAAGTTGATAGAGGAATGCTTGTTATAAAAGCGAATTTGTTTCACAAAGTTATATTCAATAATACATGCAATGCGATAAGGTAGATCTTTAACATATGTCATATATGTATACGTATATGCATATGCATTTAAATATATATATGTACATATATATGTTTATATTTTTATGTATAGATAGAGATAATAAAACTGTTTGCTTAGCAAAAATCCAATTGATTTACTCCTTGGGCGCCTTGGCTAAATGAGTATGTAAACAATGTGCAGATAATGATGATGTCAATGCCAAGCCCTCCGTTTCTCAGGCAATTTCCTTTAGAGCCAACAGGGATTGGCGCAAATAGTCGTATTGGTTTTTGGCATGCTTGATCTCCAGATCGGATAACTCAACAAGACTGAAAATTAAAAAGAGTATTAATACATTACTTTAAGCTTAAGGTGTGCATGTTGTGTGGAATACCTTTTTTTAAAGGCAGCCACACGTCGATTGCGGAAACCCATGAGCTCCTCCTTGCCACAGGCAGACATCGACTCGAACTTCTCGCACGCCTCCGCCTGAGCTGTTTCGGCCTGCACGGGAAGATTGTAAATATTAGCTATAGCAAAGTCTATAGCAAAGTTAAGACACAGCAAAAAGCATGCTAAAAGTTGTGAATTTTTTTCTTTTGGGTGAGTTGCTTATAAAATTACATGCGGCAACTGCTAAGAACAAAGTAAATTATGTGATGGTGTCTTACAAAAATTTGGGATTAGAATTACGCGACGATAAACTATAGGTATGTTAACGATAAATGCCAAATACCTCTTGCACCTCCAATGGCTGCAGCAGAATGGAAAACAACCACACGCACAGAGAGATTGGGATTGAGAGAGAGAAATACACACAAGAGAACAGAGAGAGAGAGAGAGAAATGCAAGAGAAAAAGAGCAATGTGATGTGATGAATTCGTTGAAATTTAACAATAACAAAGTGTTTAACAAATCAAATATGACAAAATAAAATATTTAAAGAAAAAACGACATCATTTTTAGAGCTGCCACATTTGTTTGGTGCCTTTTCCACAAAGAAAGAGAATAAATATGCTCGGTATGCCGAAGCTTTGATATCCTAGCAGACAGTAATAGACAACAATACAGCTTTAAGTTGAAAAATATATAAACAAATTACTGGTTCAGAGATTCAAGCTTATAGCACTGTAAAATATTATACGTTCAATAATAATTCAAAGTTTAACAAATCTTGCAAATTGAGTAAATTAACGGATAACCAAGGACATGTCACTTTTTCCTATACTCAATTCGCAGAAACTGTAGAGAATATATTGTTAAATAAAATTGAGTTGTTGTCTGCTAGGCTATTATTTGAGAATTGCTGCCAAGCACCGTGAGCATAAGAAAGAACAAGATTTGAAATGTTAAAAAGTGCTGCTCTCTAACAAGCTTTACCGCATGCACATCCTTATTCTTGGAACGGGCTTTCTCCAAATTCCGATTGGCTGTCTCGTACGAGGCCAGACAGCGCAGGCGTCGAATAAGCAGCGCCTTGGCCGCATCGCTATCACGCTGGTAATAGCGCAGAGTGTCGCCCAGCTTTAGATCCTGGTCGCTAGCCACGCGTTTCTCCAAGTTCTAATTTCAATAATTGTAACATTTTAAAAATAAATATAAATTTACTTAAATTCAATTGCCTACCTTAATGCGTTCAAAGACCTCCGCTGCCTTGGAGACAAACGATTCCATATTGCCCTTTTCTGTTGTGGAGAGCTGTGTCAATGTATTCGATATCTTTTGATGGGAATCCCCCACATCCTTGTGACGCAGTGTCATTTTCTCAGTACGCGATGCGGCTTCGCGCAAATGTCCATGGTACTCGGTCAGAAACTGCAGCTCATTCTCAAAGAAATCATTCACATCTCGCACGGTAGCGCTCAGCAAGATTTCATCGGTGGTCTTGCCAAGAGACTTCACAAAAACACCAAAGATGGCCATCTTCTTGCGCGGCCTGGCGCACAGATCCTGATCATACTCCAAAAATACCTTCAAGTGCTGATCCAGGCGAAATACTGGATGACTGGCCAAACGGCGGAGAAATACTTCATGCATGGCAACCGTCTTCTTGAACGTCGCCAGGTAGTCGCTGTAATGTTAATCATGTTGTTCAAATGCACTAAAATTTTAAGACGCAAGCTTACGCCTCCAATTCTGATTTCATTTTCTTAAACTCCTCTTTTGTCATGTTGCCCTCGCCTTCGCCCAAACGCTGCAACTTCTCACGCGACGCATCGAAATCAGGTCGCGGCGGACAGGGAGGAATCTGTCGGAAATGCATAAAATTATAGGGGTTAAGTCGATAATCGAATTTTAGTATTAATCTACTTTTGTACATGCCTACAACTAACTTACAATATAGCCCGCATAGTCTTCCTGCTCCTCGATGCGATCGTGCAGCCAAACAAATTCCTCGTGCTGGCGCACAACATTGTTATCCTTTTTGGAAAAGCCAGGCAGTGTGGTGCGTGTGTGTACGGTGAATTTGACCTTCTCCTTCTCGCTCAGCGCATCGGAGATTTCCACATGTAGCGCATTTTCGCCGAGAGCAGCAGGTGTCACTGGTGCAGACGACGAACTATCCGGTGAAGTTGCACCTCCGCTGCCATTTGTATTTGTTGTTGTTGCCGTTGTCATTGTTGTCGTTTGCGGCGCTAATGGATTTGGTGACGAGTTTTCCATTGCCGCACCATTGCTGGCCGCAGGACTATTCAATATGTTTGACTCATCCATACCGTCCTTAATTGCGAGCGAATTCAATAAAATTAATATATACACATTGTAATTACGCCCATTTAACTGATAAGCAGCTCTTTGGGACTCCACCTCTCAACGGTAATTGTGCTTTGCTTATTGCAATTTAGCTGGTTTTACTATAAACCAAAGAATTTTCTTATTTTTACTTACCATCATTTTGTATAGCGATTTTAAGAATATATATAATATATAAGTATATTCAATTTAATAACTGGCTTGCGTTTGTGTACGTCGGTTCCGTCGAGTTTACCAGCGCTGCCAGATTTTTAATTTACTATTTGAGTTCTGAGAGAGCAAGTATATGTGATTTGTGACGTCACAGAGTTTGCAAAAAATAGTACTTCTTTGAACTACCTTACAAACTGTAAGTATCTTTGATACGGGTGGCAACTTTTGCCGCTGCAGATAAAGAAAAAATTGTTTATACTAAAGCAGCACGCTGAATAGAATCAAAAAGAAAAAAATACAGCTGAGTCAACACAATGTCCAACACCAGCAGCGATGAGGCCACGGGCAGCAAAAAAGCGCGTCTCACGAACAACAATCACAATAGCAAGGATTTAAATGGCACAGCTACCGGCTTCAGCGGTGCAGCTGAAACAGATGCAGCCAAGACTCGTGACAAGGTGGCGCTGATAACAGGCATAACGGGGCAGGTATGGTCTTATCAGTTATAGGAAACTGTGAATTAGACATTGAGTAACGGATTGATTGAACTTGTTTTATGCTGCTATGTTGCTGTTTATTCAGCCGTAAATGCTTACGTGCATATTTTGTCTTAATAATTGCTTATGTTACTTGCAGGATGGCTCATATCTGGCGGAGTTTCTGCTGAAGAAAAACTATACGGTGCACGGTATTATTCGGCGTGCGAGCACCTTTAACACGACACGTATTGAGCATCTGTACGCGGATCCAAAGGCGCACAAGGGAGGACGTATGAAATTGCATTATGGCGATATGACGGACAGCAGCAGTCTGGTGAAAATCATCAATATGGTGAAGCCAACAGAGATCTATAATCTTGCCGCACAATCGCATGTGAAAGTCTCGTTCGATTTGAGTGAATATACGGCGGAGGTGGATGCCGTTGGCACACTGCGCATTCTAGATGCCATACGCACCTGCGGCATGGAGAAATCTGTTAAATTCTATCAGGCATCCACGTCGGAGCTGTATGGCAAGGTGGTGGAGACGCCTCAAAATGAGCAGACCCCATTTTATCCTCGCTCCCCTTATGGTAAGCTGATTCAATCCAATTAAATTCTACAAGCTAATTTTCAAAAATTAATAGCCTGCGCCAAGATGTATGGCTTTTGGATTGTTATCAATTATCGGGAGGCGTACGACATGTTTGCATGCAATGGCATTCTCTTCAATCACGAGAGTCCGCGACGTGGCGAGAATTTTGTCACTCGCAAGATAACTCGATCTGTGGCTAAGATACTGCTCAATCAAATGGAATACTTTGAGCTGGGCAACTTGGACTCGAAGCGTGATTGGGGACATGCCAGCGATTATGTGGAGGCTATGTGGATGATGCTGCAACGGGATGAACCATCTGATTATGTCATTGCCACCGGGGAGACTCACAGTGTGCGCGAATTTGTGGAGGCTGCGTTCAAGCATATTGGACGCGAGATAACGTGGCGCGGCAAGGGCGTCGAGGAGGTGGGCGTGGAACGCAACACCGACATTGTGCGCGTGCGCATTAATCCAAAGTATTTTCGGCCAACGGAGGTTGACCTGCTGCAGGGCGATGCCTCCAAGGCTAAACGGGAATTAAACTGGACACCGAAGGTTAGTTTCCAGCAGCTGGTCAGCGATATGATGAATGCCGATATCGAGCTGATGAAAAAGAACCCCATTGCATAATGGGAGGTGTACGCACCTCGACCTGGAATCAATTGGCACAAAGCTCTGCCCCAGAGTTTCATTTATACATTATTACATATAAATCTAGGTGTTTAAGTATGTAAAGCGTTCGTTGTTTATCTGTACTGTTTTTTCAACGGGATTTGCAATCATTCCTATTTTTTATACTCTTACTCTTGTGGATGTCTCTCTGTGCTGTTTCCTTAAATATTTATCTTTTTGTAATTTTTAGCCAAAAACCAAACGAATATTCCCATGCAATAAATATGTTAAAAAAAACTATAAAAAATAATTTCGTTTTCATTACCCCTTCGACTTAATTTTAACAAGAAAAAGACTATAGATAATATTTTTCTCCCTGAAGTATACCTTAAAATTTTACATTTCACCAAACATTAATTTGACCATGCCGCCTAAAACTAAGAGTTTTATTTGTCTTCCTTATTCTCTTTCTTACTAACGGCAAATTGAATCCAATAATAATAAACATAATTTCAGATATTCTATTTTCCGTAATTGAAAATTCTTTCAAATTCTGAATTGTCTTTTGATAATTCTTTTCTGATAATTCTTCATATAGTGATAAATTCGGGTCGCTTTGATATGCAGTGAAAAGATGCATATATATTAAAAATTCGATCAATTAGATTGAAAAGCGATGGTGTAGTTTCTGCAGGGAAATCCGTTTAATCTGTATAATCACAGAGCATACAAAATATTATTTAGGCATTCATTTTGACGTACTGGAGACTCCCAGTCAAGTTATATTATTTTTTATTTTGTTTTTAATTTTCAACACATAACCAGCAGTTGTTCACTGAATGTCACGGAACATCTACGTTTCCTTCTTGCCAAACGGGTTGATTTTTGATAGCCAGCTCGAAGATGCGGGCGATGATTCACTGTTAATAACAAAAAAAACGTCATTTCAATGATATGGATGCAGCATAAGCAATACTTACAGTTTAGTCAATGCCTCAATGTCCGTATCCTTGTGTTCGGCACTGACATTCACACCCTTTGATTCCTTTTTGCCAGCCTCTGCAATGCCCGCCTCACGCAGTTGTTCAATCAATTTACTGCGAAACTCAATCTTATGTGGGAGGACTTGCTCCGCAGCGCGCAGCTGATTCTGCAGCTTGCGTATGGCTTCGAGGTAGGTGTGACCATACCAGTCGATCTCGTCTGGTGTATAGGATGTCAGATAAGGACTGTATTCTTTGAGCATATCCTGTTGATGCTCTGGCTCCGCCTCCCATGCCGGACAGCCCTGTTGCAGTGCCTTGAGAACCTTTCGCTTGATTTTCAATGCCAGCGCCGAGCGCAAATCACATGCTAAATTCTTTAGCAGATAATGATCAAAGCCGTGGCATTCGTGAATCTGCTCCAGCGTGCGTTCGGTGACAACGACGGACATGTATTCGTTGAGCACTTGACTGTGCACCACCGAACGGCGCAGAGTCGGCACCCAAAAATGTGGAACGCGTCGTTTTGTTTGTTCCCTCTTCTGGAAGCCTTTGATAACGGCTTCGCCTCCCCAAATGCCGTGATGCGATTCCGGAGTATCGATCAGCGGCAATGGTATATGCTGAACCGGTTTGATGGCATGCGTGACCTCGTCGCGTTCCCACTCGCTCTCTTTGGGTATGTAATGCACCGCAGCTGGTTTCGTTAGCTTCCATTCGCGCCAGAATTTCTTATAAGCATCCGGAAGCTGGGCGCCGAGACCCTTCTCAAAACGATTGGGACGCTTAAAGCCATTCAACAGTTTTACGCCCTGTAAACCGATTTAAATGATTTATCAGAATGTTGAACTATTGCGTCACAGAAACGCGGAAGTTTTTGATATGCATGCTCTACAAACCTGCGGAGTTGCGTGGGACATTATCTACGGTGCACAACAATATGTTGGGTTTTTAATTTTTATATTTCTGTAACAACAAATATTGTCGCAACGTTTAGAATATATTTTCTATAGATTTGTTTCTATATTGCTAACAACGGTACGCGTTCGTCTTGCTTTAGTCTGGCAAACAGCTGATTTGTTTTTACGTTGCACTGTGAATGGCATTATTACTATCAATATCAATATTATTTTCAACAGGCTGGCAACTTCATGAGCCCGTACAAATCGTGAATTAATTTCAGTAAACACAAAGAAATGTCGAAACCAAACCCAGGTAGGCAATGAATTTACGCAGCTTCAATTAAATTAATGCCGGTTTATTTGTAGAAAAAACAGCAGGTCCGTCAAGTGCGGGCGCTGTGCCACCTTACAGCTTTGAATATGACAGTGCCGCTTCAATGGTTCGTATGAGAGAATGCAGCTTACTCAAATCTACATTTGGTTTATAAATGTAAATTTTCATATGAATGTGAAGCGAGCTCCGCCGCCTTCGTACGAGCAGAGTCAGCAACACCGGACTAATTATGCGCCCAGCCCCCTGGGGCCAGGATGCATGCCGATGCATGTGCCCAGCAATCAGTACTACGGTATGACACATCATCAGCAGTTGCCAGCTTTGCATCCTGGTCTCGGATATGGTTTTCCCGGACCAAGCACATCTGCTGGCCAGCATGTTCTAAATATTGATTCGCAAGCAGAATTGCGTACCACATCCTCGGGAGCTGTTGTCATACCGCCACCGCCGCCCGGCTGCTTGCCGACAGCTGCGCAATTGGCTGCCATGCAGGGGCAGCCAGTGGTGGTGCAGCAAAAGAAACGTTCATTCTTCTAATCCAGTTAAATGATTGGCAGATGCAATTATCCGAATTACTAATAATTATATAATACGTACATACTATACATATATATATATATGCTTTAAAAGATTAATTAATAAATGATGATATTTCGTCTTGTTCTCGCGTATATTTGACAATTTTCTATGCACACGAACATGGCGAGTGGGAGGGGAACTACTAACAACTACGGTCTACTCGAATATGTTCTCAAAGTATGTACTATCAAAGGACTGGACACGCACGAAACCATCTTCACCGCCCGAGGCGTAACTCTTGCCATCCGGATGGAAGGCCAAACTGTTGATGGGACCGAAATGACCCTTGAGACGTGCGAATTCCTCCTCGTAAATAAGATGGAAGAAACGGGAATCGAATTTGCCCGCTTTCGTTGATGTCGTGGTCACCTCCATGGCATCCTGACCACCGCCAAGTACCACATGATCCAAGATGGGACTAATCGCTGCCGAGTTCACTGGCCTTTCTGTCTTGTACGTTTTCAGGCACATTAGCGACTCGGCATCGAACAGTTTGGCTGTGGTATCCTTGGAGGCGGTCACGAACATGGTGCCATCCTTGCTTAGCTGCATGTCATTGATGCCACCCGTATGATCGACACCAGAGTCAACCACTTTTTGTCCCTTGCGTACATCCCATATGGCAATGTTACCATTGTCATGACCTAAGTTTTAAAAATTCATTTAAATGCAAAACTTTTATAAAGATTTTTGGCTCACCTGTAATGATGGTCTCATCCAGTGGGCCCCACTGCATCGATGTGATCTTAGACTCCACCATTGGTATGCGCAGCGTGGGCTCCTGTTCGGATAGCGTCGAGTCTGCGTTGCGTACATCGATGATGAAGAGTTCACAGTTTTGACCCATCGCCTTGTCAGTGGAGTAGGCTGCCTGGTTGCCCGAGAAACTGAAGTTGCTGGTGCGCACCGACGATTTTGTTGCTATTGAGGCGATAACAGTGCCATATTCAACATCCCAGAGCTTGGTGGTCATGTCACCGGCACCAGTGATTAGCTTCCTGCTCTCCCAGTCCACATCTAGGCACCAGACAGCTCCCTGATGTCCATCATAGGTTCCCAGACGTTCGCCGTTGAGTGAATACCAAACATTTGGCTTCTGATCCTTGGAGCTGGAGAAGAGTAAATCGCCCTCGCGATTGTATTTGATTTGCGTTATGGAACGCTCGTGACCTTGCAACATCAACGGACGCTGAAAAACGAAACGGTTTCACTGTAGTGCAAATTGCAAAAATATAAACTCAGCCGCCTTTTTTTTAGGTTATGTTGTTGTCTGAATCAGAAGTGTCTTTGCTTTGGCAAAGATGCGCCTGATTAATGCAACCAAATAATACAAAATTTCAGAACTATATTGATCTGTTAATATTGTGCACACACCATTTTGTAATTAATTTAATATTTATTGCGAGAAAACAAAACAATTTCTGCAACATCCACGCAGCACGCAGCGTCAAAAAGAGCGAGCAAATACAATTTTAGACTGGGTTGTTATGCGTAGCACTGCCAACTTGACAGAAAACAAAATTTTAATATGAGTCACCAGACTTGGTGGCAACTCCAAAATACATAAATCTAACTGAACCAGCCTTTTTTGTTCATTGAATTCCATTTGGCGATGTTGACCAAAATCGATGCTACGCACTGATCCTTGTCTCGATTCTGACCATAATAGTCAACAAATTCGCCATCTGGATTGACCAGATACATGAT
Source organism: Drosophila fungiperda (assembly GCA_035042345.1). NCBI lineage: Eukaryota > Metazoa > Arthropoda > Insecta > Diptera > Drosophilidae > Drosophila > Drosophila fungiperda. The sequence continues at coordinate 5,121,657 of JAWNLM010000145.1, read as the reverse complement.
AATTGTGTGGTCGACAATATAATCGTTGTCAGAGTCGCGCGGTCCAGCGCTAAAATAAACACGAAATGCTTTGCAGACATTTCGTATTTGATCCACGGTTCCCGTCAATCCGAGCAGCTTCGGCGAGAACTCCTTGACGTATTTGCCGACAACCTCCTTGGAGTCACGCTCCGGATCGACTGTTATAAATATGGGCTGCACCTCGGGTGTCTGCGGGGATTTTTCTGTAAAGTAAACCATTTTGATTCTAATTTAAGATAGTCCTTTATTACATATTATGTATACGAACCAACTTCGTCGACGACTGCTGCCATCTTGTCCAGTTCGTCGGGACAAATGTCGGGACAGTGAGTGAAGCCGAAGTAGATGAGCAGCCATTTGCCCAGAAAGTCCTCGGATTTGCGCACCTGACCCTTGTCATCAACTAATTCCCAGCGTCCACCAATTGCTGCCTTGCCCAGCTGTCGCTTGCGCTCCTTCATCAGCGCCTCATCCTTCTCGCTCTTCACATACAGCATAAAACCCAAGCCTCCGGCGCCTATAACACCAATTACCGCCAAACTTTTCCATGATATTGGTCCTTTGCCTTTTGTTGGATCTGTGGCTTTGACGGCAAAGTTACGTTGTTGTTGTTGCAGCACACGTGCAATTGGCTGCGTTTGCAGTTGGTTCCAGCGGCTAAAGTTGCCCACTAAACGTTGCAATGTGCGCGACATTTTTATGTTTTGCTTTTACTAATGTTTTACGTAAAAGCTGCTACTGGAGAACCAATTTCGCCGGTTTAGGGAGCTAAAAGTTGCCATTCACCAGCGCTGCAAACGTGACTGCCAACTCATGTTAATTTTGGTGTTTAGTTACTTTGGCCGCAGTGTAGGGAATTTTTATTAATGCATTTTTTTGTCTGCGCTGGTAGTAAGAATTCATTTTTAATCAATTTTTCAATAATATTTAAAATTTAATAAGCAGGTATCTTTGCCAATATATATATATATATATATATAAAATCACATCCAAAACTTTTGCTAATCACAACAGCAACTCAGTAACAGGTAACGAAGATCTGCGCATATCTAATTGTTTAGACAACAACCACGTGCGGCAAACTTGAAATAGGTTTTAATAAATTGTTGGAGTATTGCTGAATTAAATCTATTAAAATGGCTGGCGGTAAAAAGCAACCGTTGCTTTACATGGAGGAGTACAGGGTCAAACAAGATCCGAAGGATTATGGCCTAGCCGACGAAGTCTTCAACATGGAAGTTTTCAAAAGCAAACTGCAAGTGGTCATTGTACGGTAAGATTATTTATTAAACAACAATAATTGTTGAAACTCTGAAACAATTTCCATGCCAATTGCAGGAATGATGAGGAGAATGGTTTGGAATTCGATTTGATTGGTGTTTATCCGGCGATAGCAAATGCTTTTCGGCGCCTAATGCTGAGCGAGGTGCCAAGCATGGCCATTGAGAAGGTTTACATATACAACAACACATCAATCATACAGGATGAGGTGCTGGCACATCGCATGGGTCTGTTGCCATTGAGTGCCGATCCGCGTCTCTTCGCCTATCGCACCGAGGAGAGCACAGAACAGGGCAGCGAGCAGGACACCCTAGAATATGAGCTGAAGGTGAAGTGCACACGGCGCAAGGATGCCACCAAGGAGCAGTCAAATTTCGATGACATTTACAAGAATCACAAAGTGTATTCGGGTCATCTGAAGTGGCTACCTAAGGGCAAACAGGGACAAATATACAGAGAGGGCAGCGTGAACTGCATCCATGACGATATACTTATTGCCCAGCTAAGACCTGGTCACGAGCTGGATCTCCGTCTGATCGCTGTCAAGGGCATTGGCAAGGATCATGCCAAGTTTTCACCGGTAGCTACGGCCTTCTATCGCCTGCTGCCACAGATTACACTCACCAGGGAAGTCTCTGGCAAGGATGCCTACCTATTGCAGAGCTGTTTCTCGCCCGGTGTCATTGGCATCGATGAGAACGAATGTGCCTATGTGAAGGATGCACGCTACGACAGCTGCAGCCGCAATGTATATCGCTATCCACAACTCGCCGACGCTGTCATTATGGCGCGTGTCCGCGATCATTATATATTCAGTGTGGAATCAGTGGGCGCCTTAAAGCCCGAGGTTATATTTTTAGAGGCAGTCAAAGTGTTGAAGAAAAAATGTCGCGCTTTCATAGACGAAATCGAGGCGAAATAATATAAGTAAACGTTTATTGCAATATACTACGTTGACAATTGCCGTCACTATAACATATAATATATAAATGTGTATATTTTGAAAATAAATTTAAGTTGGATAAAACCTATAAAAAATTTAATATTGACGTTTAGCCTTGCGCTTCAGTATTTTTAGTCGGAACTCTGTGAGGACTACCTGTAAACGCTCCTGACACAGCAGTGCGTCCTCCAACTGAAATGAGAATACTTATGTATATATCTTTTTTTTATTAGCATATCAGTAGAAGCTTACCTCCATGTGGTTTAATTGTAACGAAACGCTTTTGCCAAACAGATCAAATTCGCTCATAATATTCTCGTCTGAAATATTATCAACTGGTATATTATCGACTGGTATATTATCGTCTGGTATAGTATCGTCCTGCATCTCATCATATTTATCATCTTGATAAATTTCGGGCTTAGTATCTGCTTCCATTTCCGTTTCGCTCACCTCCTGCAAATATTGGCGATCCATATCATCGCTACCCAGCAGATCCTCTAGTATCGAATCGTTTGAATTCGTATTATGATCCATTGATTCAACGGATTCAATTTTAATTGTCTTGGGACGCTTTAATTTAGATTTCGTTTTACTTGATACAATTAACTTTTGCTTTGAGTCCTGCTTTGCCTTGGGCATCAGCACAACCGGAATGCCCTAAAATAAAAATATTTTAAATGATTTTTGTGTGATTTTTGTTGTTTTGTGTTCCTTACCATGTCCTCGATTTGATGCAGTTTGAGTGCCTTTTGGTGTTTGGTTGTGCAATGGTGCTGCTTGATGGATGCGAGTCGCGCCAACACGTTCGCATTACATACTTTACAGTGGGCCGAGAGGCCATCCTCGCCACGACAGAGCCAATCCTCAAACGATGGGTATTTTTCCCATTCATCCCGATATTTTTGATGGTACAGTCTGCGCACTTTGCTCATCGCTTTTGCTGCCGTCGACCGTTTGTGTGTGTTTGGGAATTTGTGTAATTGATGTTTAAGCCTTTACTGCGTTATTTTATTTTAAATAATGAGCGCCATATCCTCGATGATGTATTTTATTTGGTAATTCTTCTAGTATTTACAAAAAAAAATAGACCAAAACATTATATGGACAGTGCGACCGTGCACGCAAATCTTGCGTTTGACCATAAAATGCCTTTCTCTTATACACCAAATAATACCGAGTAAATACTAAATCTCATGCAGTCTAAGGTTGCACAGGTTTCGTCGTGTGGTGAGTAAATAATATTAACTTGTCTGATAATTAACAGCAGTTCAAGCTATACTTTTAGTTAACTATTGCGAATGTGTAGGATAAGAACGAGTTGATGGTCATTAAAGACGACCTGATGCTTTGAAATTTCTGATTGAGCGTTTAATGTTAACGCAATGTTATAGAGCTAGCTAACAGTGAGTTGGTCACATTAATTTTACAGGGTGACTGCGATTTTTTGACAAATGACAACACAAACAAAAATGCCGGCTAAAGGGTAAAACTGACTTGCTGCTTAAAAATGCAATTTACAATGTTTTACAATAGCAGAGCTTGGCGCAAGTTGGTGAAAAAACAACAAAGACATCGGCGACGCCAGAAACAAGCGCAGGACCGGGAAAAACAAGAGGCAATCGAGCAGAGCGCAAGAGAATCGGAACCAGAATATCAAACATGGCTCAAACAGCATGCGGAGCTGGAGGAATTTACACGCCTGGAAATGGAGCGCAAACAACAGGCTGATGAAGAGGCGTGGCTTCGTCGCGAGGCTCTAGCTCAACGTCAATTCCAAATCGATGCAGCAAAGCATCGCAAGGAGCAGGCTGAAATGGATCGCTTGCGTGCTCAGCAAGCCCAGGAATTGGCAGCGATGCACGAGGAGCAGCGCAAGCGGCGCGAGGAGAGCAAAAGACTGGCCGACAAGGCAGCAGCAGAGTTCGATGCACTGCTGCAACGTATGCACGATTTCATGGAGGATACCACACGGTGCACACCGCCCAGCGAATTGCAACGAATGCACGAAACGCATCCCAACGAGCGACTTTGTGAATTCTACACGCGCACCAATTCCTGTCGTTATGGTCTTGCTTGCACCTTCAATCACCGGCGTCCCATGTTGGCCAAGATCCTTCTAATACGTCACTTTTTCACCCATCCCCTGCTACAGATTGGCGATACGCACAAGGAGTATGCCAATGCCGATGACCATTTGGAGCAGACTCCACAAGATCTGCGAGCGGATTATGATGCCTTTTTTAACGACGTCGTCGACGAGTTGCAAAAATTTGGAAAAATCATAAATTTTCGTGTGTTGCGCAACACACTGTCCCATCTGCGAGGTCACGTTTTTGTGGAGTATGCCCAGGAGCGGTGAGTATTTAAGTTAATATATATAATATATTATTAGTATATATTTATATATTTTTCAGGTATGCGCTGCGCGCCTTTGTCAATCTGCAGGGTCGTTATTATGCGGCCAGGCGCCTAAATGTGGAGTTCTCCAATTTGAAGTCATGGCGTGGCGCCGTTTGCGGTACGTGAACCGCATCTCAACAGCCGTATCCTTTGCTAAATCAAAAACAAACAAATTCGTGACACATTTTATATTACATATATATTATATATATGTCTTGTATATATATATATATTGTGTACCCTTATATTGTGTACCCTTGCAGCGAGTATAATAATCTTGTCACTAAATGTGGGAGGCAATGACGGGGACGTCTGCGATTTTGTAATGTGTATTATATTTGATGTATTCTTGATCAGTATTATCAACTGACTTTTATAACCATTATTCCGATTGTATGCAAATTTTGTATCATGAAGATGTAATAACTGTTAAATCAGATAAGGGCTAAGCTCAGAATATATGTCTGCAAGGGTATTTAATCTTTGGCAAGCCAAAGATAATAATAATTGCTTATCCAACTTGTTGCTTCTTTAAGGTTTGTCCTTAACACGCAAATGTCCCAAAGGTAACAGCTGTGGCTACCTTCACTTGTTTCGCAATCCAAACAATCTGTTTAACAGCAGCTTGGAGTTATATGATACACCAAAGACCAACCGATCGCACAGTACGACGCCCAAAACCAAACCAGCCAGGTAAATATTTAAAATATATTTATAAACTGAAATGAATATTTTACTGCTCCGACAGCTGGAACGACAATGAGAGGGAATCTCCTCGCAACTGGCGTTGGTCCGAGAGTCCTGAGCTGGAACTAAATAGCTCTCCTGCCCAATCCTCGAGAAATAGCAGCCGGATGCATAGCAGCAGAGAGCGTGACTCACATACGAGGCACGATCAAAGCCATAAACGCCACAAATCCCATGCTAGTCGAGAAGACACAAGGAGTCGATCCAAATTGAGTCATGAACGGAGTTCTAGGCGCAAATTTAGTGTCAAATAAAATAAATTATATGATTTTTAATTTTAAGTATTTTTTTTACAACATTTTATTCAATCTCTTTGTTTTGGAAGGCAAAATATAATAGTGAGATTTTCAGGCGAAGCGAAGTTTCAGTGAATACTCTTAACCATTTTATAAATATAATTTGTGGTTTTTTGTTGGTTTTTTTTTTTGTGTTATAGAATAGTCGATAAGATTGGCAGTTTCGAAAGGAGGACAGTTTGTGAATTTTGGACATATGGTGGTAAAATATAGGTGGTAAGATCGAGGGAATTATAAATTCTAAAGTCTATTTGTCTTGCATTCGTCGTACACATTAAACAAAATTATACAAAAAAAACTCATTTAAGGAGTATTATTATAATAAGTAGTTTTAAAATTACACAAACAATACGAAGAAGCATTTCGACAACTTCAGCAAAACTTATAGACGAATGCCCGGATTTGTGGCCGCCACATAGCGCAGCAGTTCCTCGTTATCCTCGCAGATGACGGGCTTCTCATGATAGCAGGCAACATCGTGCCATGCGATGCCATCGTTGTAGACATTGTTCAGCACCGACAGACACTGCTCCTTGGTCTGGTTGATGTCGTATTCGGCGTTGTCGGGCTGTGGACGCTTCTTATGACCGGTCTGCGACCAGGGATTGTAACCCCATCCCTGTGGAATGCGGTTGGTGGCCTGGATCTTCTCACGGGTTGCGGACCAGAACCAGCCATAAACTGACTTGGGCTCCAGATCGGGACGATTCTCGCAGCCAGCGAAATCACAAATACGTCCAGCTGTCCAGATGTAAGGCACATCATTCTGCTGGATCACACGGAAGACGAGATTGTTTTTCTCTTGGGTCTCGAGGGCGACGAGATCCATGCAGTATTCACGGCACAGATTACGGCCATCCAACCAGTCGACCTTCCTGTTGGCCAGCGCCGGCACATGGGTGCTTAGGAACATGTTTTTGCCACGATACGAGAACTCCTTGGGGCCTGCAAGATCGATTTAGAGTTCAATTTAGAGTTCAGCTTAGAGTTGGGCGTGTCCCGAGTTCAATGCGTTTTGGTTGCTTGGCTGACTACTGAGCATCTTGGCCCAATGATTGGCAAAACAAGCCACGGATGCTTACACAACTTCCCCCAACTGTTTGTATTTTGTTGTTGTTATTGCGTAATCGTGTACAGCAATTTATGCAGCATGATGCTTGCTGCTTTGCTACTAGCTACTCCTCCCGATCTGTCCGCTTTTTCCTTTGTCTTCTGTGTGTCAAAAGGTTTTCCATTTGCCAAGCACAACAAAAACTGTATTGGTTAAGCCAACAATGGAATTCCCCCCAACTCACACACACTGACAGACATTAAGATACAGCTTTGCTGCTGCCACCTTCGTTTCCTCGGCAAACAAAAAAATCAAACGAAACTTGTTTCACATCGCTGCCTCGCTGATCTGCCACCGTTGCGGCTACTGCAGTGCCGCTGCAGCGTCGTCCATTTGATTAACTACTTCGTTTTTCGATACTCTATTCTTCAAAGTGCGAGTGTATTGGAATATTGCGCAAATCTACAACTCCACCCAATTTTGCGACCATTTTAAAAATGTTGTTTTTTTCGCTTGCCCCCAATTATAAGAAAAGTCAAGAATATTGCTGTCACAAACTAATAATGAGAAAACTTCTCTTGCGCTGTTTAACAGTGCATTGCGCAGTCGTTGCAGTTGTTTCTACTTAATTTAATTTTTTAAGCTACCCGCCTGTGCCACGCCTCTTGTTACCACGGTGCGCCGTCGCTGTTGCTGGCGGCACGCGTCATTAGGCGCACTTTAAGCCGCTTTAAAGCTGCCAGTCGTCGTTGGTTGCCGTCACTTTTGCAATTGCCTGTTCGCTCGAACGCCCCCCTTACACGCCTTACCCACCTTACCAGCCTTACCCGTTTCATACTTCACGTCAAATCAGCTTAAGTCTAACATAATGACCTTATTTGCCATTGTTTGCACATTATTAGATTTTGCAAATGCTGCCAGACTGCTGTAATTTCCTCACTTTGCGGGTCAAGGCAATAAAAATGCTCGTCACATTAGCGCACATTAACCTAACTTTCTTCGCCATTTTTTTTTCTCCATTTAAAATTATTGTTAAAAAAAAAAAACCCACAATTGCATCATTTACCAAACAACTTCTCAAACAAGCTATTAAAATAATACACAGATGCACATCTATAGAAGTAAACAAGCAGAATCTCTCAGAATCTCAATTTGTAGTTTTGGGATTAGAAAATCTACGCTTTTAAATGTGAATTAATAAGCAAGTAATAAGCAAAAACAGCACACAGTGTCATGTTTTAGAGTCGTTATTAAGTAGACAGTCGCTGTCTAAAGCAGGTAATTAAGTTTGAATAGATAATTAATTTATTTAACATAAAGTTGTGCTTGTATAACTGGAAATTTCTATAAAAATAGCAACAAACAAAAAGATGAAAAACTCAAGACTCAAACACCGCCAGAAAACTAGCTATGCAACTTTATGAGCCAATAGAAAAAACTAAAAATCCAAATTAAGTTGCATTTTTTTTTTTTGCTTAAATGCTATGCACACAAATGTATTCATTCGAGTTATTTTGCACCTAATACATATTAATGTGTGTATAATTAGCACTAGCTGCAAACTGCACTCACGGCGGATATGCAGCGATGATGCTATTGTTTAAATTTAAATCTTTGTGCCTGCTGTTGCACTTTACATTTTTGCAATCTTTTGGTTTGAGCGCAACTGCATTAGATGACTTGCATTAAATATATGTCTGTGTGTGTGTGTGTGTCTGTTTCTGTCTAATTGGATACAAATGAGTGGCAGCACTTCAAAGTGGCAACGCGCTGCTGAGAAACTCAACTCCAACTCAAAGCATAGAAAGTGCGTGGGTGTCAAAATGCAAGCCAAAAACAAAACTGATCACGTCATCGACCTTCGACGCATCGTACGCGACCTAACGCAATTAAATATGTGTATTCATGCACACAAACGCACATATATTATTATTGTAATTATTGTGGTCTCGTTTACACCCACACGTCGCATTGCCCAACAATTTCAAGTGCAAACTTGGCAATTCGCTTGCTAATTGTTATTCTTCTAACGTTGCCCACTTTTACTTATGTTTTGTTTATGGTCGAAATATGTGAAATGTTTGAGCTATGTGTATGTGTATTTTGTTTGCAAAAGTGTACTTACGGCTAGAGCACTTGGCGGGCACGGGCAGCGAGAGGAAGCGACCCGCCTTGGTTCCTGTTGTGGTTGTTGTGGTTCTGCCCCTTTGCGCTGAGGCGCAGGCGGCCACCAGGCAGAAAGTGGCTATCGCCAAAGTGACTTTCATCTGCAAGCAAAGGCGGAAAAGCGAAAACGTGAGTTGAAAAACATTTGCAAAAATTAGTTGGCTCGTTAGCCATCCACGTAACACGTACATCCATCTTTAGCTAACCTAAATTTTCTTTAAGCTACTTATATTGAGTATGATAACAAAAATATGTTACATCAACTTATTGTGTATTTGCAATTTTGAGCTTTAATTAAGCAAAACAAAAAATTTTTCCACTATTTCAATTATTTGTTGTATTTATTTGTGCTTAAAGGTGGGGATTTTTTATGACTGAGCTTCTTCTTCTTTCATTAATAAAAAACAAAAAAAAAACAATAAAAAATATGAATTAAGTATTACAGTCAATTTACCCATTAAGACAAGGCAGATCAACTCCAAACACGTTAAAAATCAATATGTGTATATTTAAATGGCCATATTTAGGCTATTGACCACAGTGCGTTTTCGGAATGTTGTTTTAATTTGATTTGATTGCGTGCATTTTGAAAAGTGTGTGTGTGTGTGTGTGTGTGTGTGTGTGCTTATCGAAGATGTAACTTGGTGTGCACGGTTTTTATGTCAAGGATGCAGTGGTGCCAGCCAACCGGTTGCCCGAGGCGGCCACTGACACACTGCCACAGTGACGACAGCGACGACACTTGAAACTTTATTTTTATTGTAGCTTAGCAGCAGAGTTGGCAACGTGATCAGCATCAACATCAACATCGGCAACGGCATCAGCATTAACAGCAGCTTGGGCACCGTCGTCACATTATTCATAAATAAAAAATTCATTTAGCATCTGCAGCAAACATGTTGATTACACAAGCCACAAGCTTAGCCACACTGCTGCCAGCCTGCCTGGCCTACCTGCCCGCTGACCTTAACTGGTTTTATTGACTTTTGTATCGGATTTTTTTTTTAAATATATATTTTGCTTTGTTTTTATTTTTGTACATTTATTTTTATTTTCGACTCTGGCTAGAACCTTCCACGTCTTTTGCATATCGATTAAAGCTGTGGCTGCCGCTGTCTTCCTGCTTTTATATTTTTAACTTGATGCTAATGCCATGCTATCAATCAATCAGCTCGAATGTCTTGACTGGTCTGTCCAGTTTAAAATTTGAAACTTTTGCATTTTAATTTGATTTCAGTGCTGTGTCGATCTTTATCGCTTTATGATAGCTGCGGGAAGGTATTAACGCCAAACCCGCAACCGAAATTCGTCCATCGGCGATTTGGCAATATAAATCATTAATGGAATCGTTTAATGGTCGCAGCCAAGCCACAGGGCTTGGAAATTGAACACAAAGTTCATGCATAATGAAAATTTGATACGATTTCAAGATTTGTTGCGCTATACAAATTATGAATTCAATTTTCGACCAAAAGCATCAAATAACGATTTGAGGTGAAAAGTACGATGCCTGCTCTTAATGGAGATTTGGAAACATGCTCGCATCGAGTATTTGTTTCTCTAATCTTGCCCCTGGTTTGTTATTTAAAAGTTGCGTTTTGTAATTGGCGCCCGAATTTGTTTTGTTTGTCAGCTCATGCATGTTAATCAATTTCAATCAGCCGCAACAAATTATGCACTTAATTATGGATACATATGTCTACAACTGTTCAGCTATTTAGCCCAATTATGACAGCCACAAAAACATATATATGTGTTTGACACACAATTTTCGTTTTATTGCTTCTCGTTATAATTTATGCATGTACATTTTGGAATTTTAAAGTTTGCCACATTGCGCAAAGGCTTGTGACTTACGAATTTACAGCATGTTTATTTTAGTGTTAAAGGGTGTTGGATCAAAATATCATACTACATAGGCAAAAATGCCATAAAGATCCACAAAAATGCTGTACTTCAAAGCTGAGTCAACGAACTGTAACTGTAGAGTCAGCATTCCTAATAGAATTTTCAGTTTTTGGGCCAACGAACTGATGTTGAAATAACAAAAGACTTGGGCAACAAACTTGATTCTCGATTCAACACACCAAAGAACTTAAGCAACGAACTTGCTTGTCTCACTTTTCAAATTAATTGCCTCAAAACTCTTCTAAATTACAATTTTATTTTTCATTTGATTTTGCGCAACTTTTAATCCATATAAAATCCAAATTTTGTTGTCACATCCTTGTAGCACTTTTTGTATAAACATGTGTAATATTTAATTTGCATTTAAACTTTTTTTTGTTTTTTTTTCTCATCACAAAATGTCAATTATTATTATATATTTGGGCACTGGAAGTCCTTTCAAAATTTATCCACACACTGAATATCCTTGAGGAGCGCGACTGACTGCTTACCTTTTTTTTTTTGTTCGCTTATAATCAAAACACACCACAAAAGTTCAGTTGTGTTCTCAGTAAGTCCAACTCAGACTCCGATGTTGCGTCGGAGACAAAACTAGACGAGACGAGACCAGACGCAAATGTGAATAGCAACGAATATTCAGACAGCCGTTCAGCCGGCTTTTATACGTTCCAATTGGCAAAATGGGCGGCTGCCACTCCCCAATATTAAAAACATCCACTGAGCACTCATGCTGAGCGATCATTTTGAAGCGACCAGAGAGTAAAACTTGAAAGCCTACGCTCTTTCTCCAGCTGACGCGCGCTCTCTCTCTCTGCAAGCTAAGCTTGAATTGAGCTGCTCTCTCTCTCTGTCTCTCTCTTTCTCTCTCGGCGCCGCACATTGATTCGCATCTCTAGCGCAAGCAGTTATCATAAATCAGTTAGTAGTTGAAATGATGTGCAACCTTTTGGCTGCATATGAAATATCCGTTTCCAAAATGGCGCACCAGAAAACCCTCAATTTCGAAATTAACACTTTAATTCTACGATAAAAAGAATTCGGATAACAAATTCACTTTGTTTAAAATTGCTTAAATTTTTCAATCTTATGCAAATTGTTCATCTCTCTCAAAAACAAACAACAGGAAAACAAAACTATTGATAAATGCATATTAACCGGATTTTAATATTGTTTATTTGTTTGTTTCTTTATTTGCAGGCACACTGTGCAGGTGAAAAAAAAGATCAGCAAATGGACTCAGAACAGCTTGAGACAATGACTACATTTGGCTTAATGAATATGTATATAGATAGATAATCTTTATAGTATACATATATAAATAGAGCCCGATTCTTCGAATTAAGTTATTTACTTTTAATTTAAAGCAAAGGTATTTCTATGTTTGTTCTTGTGACGCTGTCTGTTGGCCCGGCTGAAATCTGTAATATGAACGTATTCATTTTAATAGCTGTATCTGATTGAGTTGAGTGCCAGGCGGTCAAAATGAATGCCTTGTGTTTCCAAATGTATATGCAAACACTTGGCGCACCTTTTACGCATCATTTTGATTTGTGGCCTATTGATTTGGTTGCTTTGGGGCTTACTTCATAGATCGATTTGTCAAGTGTTGTGCTTTGTTATTGTTATTTTTTATTGCTGCTTTACTAGGCCTTGATCTTGAAAAGCCTTTCGAAATGTCGCCGTGGGCTCTATGGTTTTTTTTGGCTTCCGCAGCGGCTGCTCTTCGCACGCGCTCAACAAATATAAACTAAATTTATTGGAAGTTACTTTTGTTTTAACCCCTCAACTTGTTTTTTTCATTTTTTTGTTAAGTGCGTTTGTGTTTTTGGCATTTATTGTCATGTGAATGAACTGGCAAAGGATAAGCTATTGATTTTTTTTTTTTTTGTTATTTGCTCTCATAAATATTATTTAACATGCCGTCGCCGCCACGTCTCTCGTTTGGGATCTTCGAGCTCAGAATGTGATTGGTGTTTGGTGCTTGGTGCTTGGCGGTGCCAACCGGATCTGGAGAGCTGCTCGGCGTCTACCCGATTCTAACCAAATTGACATTTATTTTAGCTTTTTAATTTATATTTGCTCATCAATATGCAAATGCTAAGCACGCTTGATTATGTAATTTACTGAGTAGAATAGAAATGAAAGTCGCTGCTTTTTCAGAACTCAAATCCTTATTAATGTCCCCCCTCCCAAAAAAAAATTATGCGAAAAAAAAGTGTGTAACACATTGACATTTTGGCCACGTTGAACTGGTGACACTCGCATAGCACTAACTGACCTTATGGCCAACAACTGTTGACTTGATTTCTGTTGTCTGCTAATTGACCCTGAAAAAGATACACCTATATAATATACACACCACGTGTGTGCGTGTGTGTGTGACTTTTTGTTTGGGTGGCGCCTTTGTTTGCCATTTAGTAGCATTTAATAGAAAACTAATTTATGGTGCGGATTCACAGGCCTCTCCTCACGTGGTCGTGCCACATTTAAGGCCAACTTTGACATGAAAAGAAACCCAGTTTTTAACTCCACTCATCCAGCTGTGCTTTAATTATTTATTATACATATATTTTAATTAGTCTTATTAATACGGTTAATGCCAACGTAGCAGCTCAGCGGGGTATCAGCCAAATATGAATTAATTATATTTAGTCGAAATATTTTAATATTTGTGCAAATTTACTATTGCAAAAATGATAATGGCGCAATTTTGTTGTGTTTGCGGAAGTAGGCGTTTATGACAAATAAATAAAACTACGCAAAAAGAATTCAGTCTTAAAGTGACGAATTTCCTAATTTGTTGCTTAAAATGGTTTAGGTTATAAACGGTTTTTGTGTATACTCTAATATTTTAAATAAATTTTATTGTAGACAGAAATCAATTTCTAGAAAAAAACATAGTGGATTCTTTGTATTTTTCAAGCACTTGTTATAAAAATAACATAATTCAAGCAGTATTAAAACAAGTAAACAAAACATATTATTTTATTGATATTTTTAATAATTAAAAAAAGGATTGTTTAAAAAAAATCGAAAATATATGAAAAAATATTCTTTTTCTCTATGAGTTTTAAGCTGATTAGGTTTATGGTAAATTTTATTGCAACTATATCCGCATTTCTTAAATATACTATTAAAAAAAAACCACCACATTTAATCGGATAATATGCAAAGAACTTATAAATTAAAACTTGGTCTCGACTTAGTCACTTAGTCGGTCAGTCTGATTGGTAGATCAAAGAAACTAATCTGAAAACTGGAATCGAAGCTCTCCCCTGTCATCTACTTATTCAAATTGGAAATTGCATAATTTTAATAAAATAATATAAAATTAAATCAATTAAAAGTCATATATTTCTTTTGCTTCTTTTTTTTTTTTTGCTACCATTTAAATAAAACATATAAAACACACGTTTTGGTTATCAATTGGATGTTTTGGCCAAGATTTAATAATCATCCAAAGCATACTTGAAAACTTGTTAAAATTATGCAATGATTTTGTTTTTGTTTTGAATACCCCTTTGGTCTGGGATCTTGGGTCTTGAAAGCATCCGCAATTGCTGAGTTGTTTTTAATTGTTTTTTTTCGCACTTTGCTTATTGCATCTGCTGCATAAATCAGCATCCGTTTCTGTTGTTGCTTTTTTTTTTATCATGTTATGCATTTTGTTTTTAGTGGCTTTTAATCATTTTCGCCCTAGTAGCCGGTTTTTTTTTGTATCTTACATGCATTTCCTGCGGTAGTCGCACATTTTTATTTTTTTATTGTTTTTATTGAACCTTGACAAGTTCAGAAATTGGTTGAAAACTGATTCCACGAACTGATTAGCTTAGTCATTCTTTAGTCACTCACATTCAGTTGTCATCGATTGTGTCCAATTACTGTTATTAAAGACAAGCAGCTGGCAAATTCTCTATCGATCGATCGAACAAACGTGTCATATACGAATCCATATGCAAATTGCTAATACACAATGAGAAAATATGACTCAAGTGAAGAAAACATATTAATCTAATCTATACCTATAACCAAGACTAAATTATTCGAAGAAGTTTAATTTTTTATAAATAAAAAACCTTGAATTAAATTTGACTTCTTACTTATTATTTATAGAATGTTTTCTTGATTGAAGATTTTATATTAATATGAGGCTAAAATTTGTAATTTAATATTTTACGCTCATTCAATCAAAATTCGATTTCATGATTCGAATACAATACGTTTAAA
This sequence comes from Drosophila fungiperda, assembly GCA_035042345.1. Taxonomy (NCBI): domain Eukaryota; kingdom Metazoa; phylum Arthropoda; class Insecta; order Diptera; family Drosophilidae; genus Drosophila; species Drosophila fungiperda. Next base: position 5,106,614 of record JAWNLM010000145.1, on the reverse strand, counting down.
ATGCGTGCAAATCTTTAATTAAAACTATATTCTTAAAGATAGATAAATGAAGAACCTTGATTTTGATTTTAGAGAAAACATTATTAATTGGAGATTGTGCATTTTGTGGTGAGGCTAAAATTCAACACTTAAGATTCACCAATCTAAATCAAAAAGGTATTTAATTAAAACTATCAGGTTTATAACTATAGAATACATTTTATTTTTTTTCTCTGTGTACGCTCTCCGTAGGCTGTTTGGTCGGTTGATTGACGGTTTTATGACCTTCGGTGACTAAGCAAGTCAGCTGATCAAGTCATCTTCCATTTACTACACAAAAGGCGTCGCTGATAAAACATTTTTGCCAAATTTCCATAATTTGATGCAGTCGACATAAAAATAAAAAAAAAAAAAATAATAACAAAAATCGAAGTGTTTAAAGATTTAAACAAGATCAGGCGCTTCAAGCGCGGAAGACCCACAACTCAACTCAACAACAGCAACTTCATCTTCATATTCAGCATCTGTCTAAACAAAAAACTGAAACTGAAGCTTCCGTGAATGTGTTGTTCAAAATAAAAAGACCAAAAAAAAATAATCAAAAAAAAAAAAAAATCTAAAAAAACATAATTCAACAATGAAGATGCTAATTGCCAAAGAAACTAAATCAAGAAGTAATAAAGCGCAGCAAAAATGTTTGTATAATCAATCTATATAAGCAACCAAAAAAATGTTCAAAACTTTAAGTCGGAGAAGAGTATCCAGCTGACCTTAGTCTAAGTTATGATATTGCATTGAATGAAAAACAATTTAAATCTTATCGAACCAATACAAATCGAATGGAATTGAATGAATATAAAATTGAATGGATTGAAATTGGTTTGAATTGTTTTGCGTTTATTGTTTAATTCATAGGCTCGATTTTTACTTTGTTTAAGTTCTTCATTTCAACAACAAAATGTGTGGCTTGCTCTTGAAGATTTGAGGATTTTGTAGATGATGCCAACAATTACGATTAATTATGATAATTATAAGTAGTATGTTAACAAATTCTATCAAAGTAAGTTTCACTTTTATTCGGGCGTTTTTCTTTTTTGTGGGGAAACTGGTTCCATTACTGAACGAGTGACCCTCGTAAATACTTAATATCCCCACCAAAAAACCGATTTGTTAAGGTGCATAGAATATTTTTGTGTTGTTGATAGTTGATAGCATTAACATTGAGCGTCGATGTTGAGTTGGACAAATGGACTTGGAGACGGACTTCGAGACGCAGATGGAGAATCAGCTGGGAATGCGTGAAGGACGCGACAACGACGAGTAATTGCAATTTATGCGTGTGTGTGTGTACGCGTGTGTGTGTGTGTGAGTGTGAATTTGAAGAAGCCTCTGTCAGGTTTTTTTTATTGGCTTTCGGTTTTTGGTTTTGTTTGTTAAATGCCTTTTTAAATGCGTTGCTGCTGATATGAAATGTTGCCAAATGAGACCCCAAGAGGCCGTCGTTTTATTCATTTACACATTAGTTGAAATTTAAATTTATATATATCCAAATATACATATATATATGGATATATATATGTAATAACGTATTTTCGATTCGTTTAATTTTCTGAGTTTGGCATCGGCTTTTGTCAGCGCGTCAACAAAAAGTGATTGGCAACAAATTAATCAAGACCTTGCCGAGACACAAAATCAAACAAACATCCAAACTAACTTATATATAAAATTGAATATATATATTTGTCTGCATCTATTATATATATATCTATTATGTACATATAGATAACTGACACTTGGTAGAATCTAAAACCCCCTCGCGACATGCTGCAGCATCTGAGAAAATTACGCAATGGCAAAAAATGATTGATGTCTGCAATTTAGCGCATCTGTGTAAAACGACAACTGCAACAACAACAACAACAACAGCAATCACAACAACAATAACAGCAGCAACTGCATCAAATGGCTTTGTTGGTGTGACACAAAAGAATTAAGTGCCAGGCACATTTTAAATTCGTCACGGAAAACGTGACAAAAATTTTCATATGCGAAAAAGAATACTAAAAAAGCAAAAATAGAAAAACAAAACAAAAATCAAAGACACAGCACAACAGTTTTTAGATTGAGATGGTTGCAAAATTTGACACACATTTCACACACTCACACATATACACATATACAGCTAGAATGTTTTAATTTTTTTTTTATGAATGAGCTAAGGCAGCTGGATTGCTTTAGAAGACTTAGTAAGTGTCTGGGACGAAACAATGCAGCATAAACAAGCCGCTGGCTAATTGCATAAGAGAACTGCAGAGACAGAAAAAACAACAACAATAACAATAACAATAACAACAACTGCAACTGCAACTGTTGGGCATCATCAATTAGAATCAGCAATTGCCTCTAATCGTCGACCATAAATCTGACAAATTACTTATATAAGTATCGAGCATTTATGAGAAACGTTTACACAAAAATAGGTGTGTGCAAAATTGTGCGGCCACAAGTTCACTTTAGGGGCAAATGCGGATGTGGCAAACACATCATCGCAGCAATATACACATATATAGAATGCCTCATCACACACTCAACACCCAACACTCAACACTCAGCTGTTAAATTGTGAATATGCAATAGACTTTACTTTGCATAATTTATCTGTGTTTTACATTCAGTTTTCCATTTTTCCATATATATATATATAAATATATATTTTATGCAACATTGTCATCATCGTCGTCTAGTCAGTGTGTCAAACATTGTTGTGGAGGAAATTGCATATTTATAAGGTTTTTTTTTTCTCCTCATTTATTTATAAAATCATATTAATAGTTGCTGCTTCCATTTGCCGCTGGGTTGGGCCAAGTGCGGTGTCATGATTATAATTATGAAATCAATTGAACATATTTTTAAGTCGTCTCATTTTCGACCATAAATCAGAAGACAGCAATTTACATTTATATATCTTATTCAACATGCAAACAGAACCAAAGACTTAGGCAACGAACGCGATTTTATTGCTCCCAATTTCGTTCTTAATATTTTTTATTTATATTTCATTTTACCAAAAATATCTAAATTAGAATTGTTTGCTTTAGCTTAGGTGTCTAAATTAATATTTAAATATATTTTTGAGCGACTGTTTTTTTTGCCAAACCCCCAACTACAAAAGAATTGTCAGCTTAAACTTGGGTATCTAATTTCATATTATCAATAAACACAAATTTTTTGATGTAAATAATTAACATAAAATTGGTTCCAAGAAATTTCAATATTTTATTAATGATCGTTCTAATGAAATTTATGCCTACTTTGTATAATTTTAATGGAACACGTTTTTTTCAAAACTTGGTTTACGTTTCTACTTTCAGAACAACTTTTGAATGTTTACGTTTATTGTTTGAAGATGTTACATTTCCCAAGTGTTTGTGCAAGTCGACCAAAACCTTAAAAAAAAATTGTGGTTTTTTTTTAATGCTTCCCACACTTGAGTTGCGCATATCGAGATGGAGACCAATGACCTGATGTTTGACCCATCAGCCTTGCTCATTTACTCAATACAAAAAACAAGCCATTTAAAATTTGGATAAAATGCTGAACAAATTAAGCAAAAACTGCAGGCGGCGCTGCATGTGCAACATAAACAGCAACAAAAAAAAAACAACATGAATTTTGTTGCAACGCACTTGTTGCAGCCACATTCCCCTCCCCTGGCAAACAGTGTTGTAAAGTTCATGGGTCGTTGCCGGCCCGTTTTTTGTTTTTGCTGTTTTGTTGTGGTTGCCACTGCATTGCAGCAGTGCGCTTAAACTCAACAGTTTCAGGGTTGCCAGGTTTTTAGTTTTTGCTGTTGCTGCTGTTGTTTTACTCATCAGCGGCTGCGTCACATGTTGGCGTTTTGGCGACCTCATCTGTCAACAAAATTAGAAGCGACAACAACAACAACACCAATAATATAAAACCACAGATCTACTCAGTTGGCCGCAGCGGGAGTTGAGTTTCGGAATGAAGAGAATCGAGCTTAACTGAAGCTGTAGCTGTAGCTGATGCTGTTGCCAACGTATTTAAGTACAAAAAAAAAAATTGTTATTATTATTACATTTTTGTTAAAAGCATACAACAAGAACAACAACGACCTGTTCGACTTGTTGTAGCACGCGGTCAAACAAGTGCACTTTAGAAATTGCTCATAAATCATAAAAAAATAAAATTAAAAATAAAACGAGCCAACTTTGAAAATGTAAAACGTTCAAGTTGAAGAAGTGCTAATTGCAGACATACATTGTATTGTGTTCGTTGTCATTATCATCCAAATATAATTTGTATTTTTATGGCTTACACTCTAAATACATACATACATATGTAAATACATATATATACAAATATTCATTAATAATACAAACATACACACATTGAGCGAAGTGATTCTACAAATTCTTCTCCAAAGCCAAATAGTAGTTTAATAATTAATTTTTGAATTAAATTAATATAGAATAACTTGTTTTATTATCTAAAATATTTTCTATTATTTTTGAGCGTGCATATTTTTTTGATTTGGGAAGCTTTTAGTTAAATGCACAACAAAGAAAATGTGTTTTTATTAAAATTTGGCAGAATATTTAATTTTTTATAGACAAAAATGTGAAGCTGTGCTGCTAATACTTTTTTTTACTTGAATTTCGAGCAAATTTTTGTTTTTTGAAATTTAAATGTTGTATTAATCTAAAGTTCAAGCCACAGTCAAAGAGTCATGGCTATTAAAAATAGTTTCGAATTAGTCAAACTTATAGTCGTGGAAAATTTGGAACCCATTTAATTTTTTTTCATTTTTCATTGTATATTCTATATATATGACATATATTTGTTTACATCAACTTAGAACCTAGTGCTTTTTTGTGCCAGTGTATCAATTGCATTGCAATCAGCTGAAGGGCAAGCAAATTTGTAACTTTTTTCAATCGTTACTTCTAAATTGCAACGTAATTTCAAGAACAAAAAATCGGCGTCAAAAATCATTATGTATGAAGTATGATTATGATTATGGATATGGATATGGATATGGATATGAATATCTCTATTCATTAATTCATAGCGACTCGTGCCAACAGACAAACATGAAAAAAAAACCACTAACTACTACAACGACTGCTATTGCGATTATGTCTTGGATTTTAACATCTCCGTCTTCGACTGCTCTTAACAGTTTAGCGGTGTTATTGTTATTGTTGCTGATACCAGTTTGCCTCAACCTTGAGAGGCAGCAGCACCAACAACAACAACAACAACACGATGCTATTTCGTACCCTGGTACCAGAGCTGCCAGTACCAGTAACAGTGAAGAGCACTTCTTCAGCACAACCAGCTCATCAGCCCCTCCGTCCATCCATTCGTCCGTCCGATAGTCCGATCTGTCCGCTCATCGGTAGCAGTGGACACACAAGATACGCGGATGCGAATAAAAAAAAGTGAATGTAAAACTAAAACCACTTGATGACGTTCGTCCGAGCGCGTGACAGAACAATAAAACTAGCTACAGTTTTTTTGATGTCTTGTTTTTTTTTTTTTTTTTTTTTGGGAAGAACAGCAACATGTGTCTGCTATTTGGGTCTGTTTTTTTTTTTTATTATTATTTTTAGGGGTATTGCACTGCATTGCATTCGGCCATGACTTTGATGGACTTGCTTGCTACAGATACATTTTATGCACAAATATTGCATTCAGTGAATGAATCTTTTTGCCACTGAAGAGTTTAAGCGAAGAGTTTGCCCTGTAGTACAGTGAGCACTTCTAGATAGAAGCAAATAGTACTGTCAAATGCATTCTGTAAATATAAATTTTGATTTCAGTTTATAGAATTGCGAAATATAAATTAAAATTAAATTTTAAAGTTTTTATCTGCACTGTATTTTAGAAAGTGAGATTTTAATTTTGTACAGTGCGAAAATTCCCAATAAATTGCCTAATTAGTCAGCGGTGCTATTCGCATGAACCAGTTATTAAATCTTGCATCATATTTTAATTAGCAGATAATTAATCTGGACACGATTCAAATTGAGCCCTCATCTTGCGGGTAGCGGGAATAGGTGTAATGTTTGTTAGCAACCTTAGCACATGTGCTAACCCACTTCAAGTGTTTAATTTTTGTTGAATTTGATATTTGGAAATGTGTTAAATATTTGCGGCTGTCAATTTTTTTGTGACCTCTCTTTGTGATTTTTGTCGCTCAAAGCAAATATAAATATTAACTTTGAATTTGCTGTCTGCTGCGGCGTCTGCAGAGCAAAGCTCTGGTCTTAAAAGTTCTCCCCCTGCTTAGCAAAGACACAAACCGTCCAAAAGCTTTCGTGGCATTATCGTTAGCTCACTTTAACACAAGGAGCACATGCCGTGTATACTATAGCCGTCTCACTCTGCAGCTCGTTGAAAATACACGAAAAGCAGCTAGCTGAAAACGCTGCGCTCCTGTTAAATGACGCGCGATACAACAAATCGCACTACACAAATTTACTGTCATTGTTTGAAAAGAAAGAAGAAAAAACTCACAGATGTGTGTTTGCGAGTGTGTGGTGGTGTGTGTGTGTGTGGCGTCATTGCATTATGTGAGCCCGTTGCTCAACTCGCAATGCCAGTGAAAACGAGGCGCCCACTTGTTGGATTCGCTTTCGCTGTTGCTACTGCCACTGCTTGCTGCTGCTTCTTGCCAGCCCTTCGGGGTAGGAGAGTCAAAAAGCCAATTACAAATACCGATGGCCAATTTAAGCCGCCAATAGGCCTATCATCGAATAAAACGACGACGTGGTAAGCAGGCAGTTAAAGGAGGCACAGCTCACAAATGGCCAATGCGATATGATTTTCAACTCCACCCACATAATTGGCAGACCAGCACAAACACACACACACGAATATTTATGTATAAAAGGGATGCAATGAATAATGAAGGTCATTTTTGAGTTGTGCGAAAATTACTGAGCAAATTGACTAGCTACATTTTAATTAGGCAAGGCATGAATTAAAAAGATTAAACTGCTAATTTTAAAAAGATTTGTATGTAAACAAATAAATACACATATATGTAAATACAATAATAGTATATACAAATATTTACATACAAATATAGCAATGCCTAAAGCTACAATCGATTTTTATTTCCTAAAACTTATTCATTCATCTCACGATGAAATAATTTGAAGATAAATTTATTAGACTGCTCTAATCAATTAACTTTTAGCTAATAAATATTCAAAGTATTAATTAACTGGCGATATGCCTCACTAAGCATACAATTTGAATACGATAAAAATCGGCAACTGAACTCAGCTTTAATTAAAAACTAAATCTCAATTCGATTTCAATCTCAACTCCACCCACAAAATTAAAGAGCATTTTGCAACAAAACTAGATGAAAAATGCAAAATTATTTAAAGAAAGGCAAGAGTAAGAACAAAAACATCCCAAAACGGGACACGTTAAATGTTAATGGTGAGGGGGAACAATGGTGGTGGTGGTGGGAATTATTGATGATGATGCAATTGCTGCCCTTTGGTATCAATGTTGCGTTGAGTTGAGCTGATTACTGGCCATTGGGCCGGTCTTTATCCCTCTTTAAAGCATTTCTGGTTGGTCTGCGCCTGTCGCACCAGTCACAGTAACAGTAACAGCTGACTAGCTGCCCGGCCGCTATCATTTAAAAACAATACAGCGACAAACACACACATGCATACACACACACTAACACGTAGAGAACGTTTTATGGCTGTGTGCGCGCATCAGCGTTAAGCGCGCCAAGCAACAGCAGCTGAGACGGCAGCCAATAAGAGTTGCCATCCAACTATATCATGGCGGGCACCAGTAAACATTGCTGCGCGCCTGTTCTTCGGTTTGTGCAATTCGACAACACAAAATTTTCGAAGTTCCACTGGGCGACGGCTCACCAACCAATAAAGCGATATTCCCAGGCGCGTAGTCAATTGTATTCTATATGCAGGGGGATGTTTTACAATTTCGGTAGTAGATATAAAATGTGAAATTGATTTATCAAACTCAAAAATGTGACAACTCTGACAACATTTAAAAAGCAGTACAGAATGACGTTCAAAATATAATAATATAAAATATTTATTAACATATTTAATCAATCAGACAGCAAAACAATTTGTGTTTAAGTAAAATAATTTATTAATGTATTAACCACATGCATTAATCAAAATGAATAATACACTTTAAAAAATGCATACTGCTAACTTCTTACAATATACACTGAAAATACACTTTTTACTTGTCCCCCCTAACACTGGCACAATTTGCAAAGAACAGAATAAATTATAATAATATAAAATATTTATTAATATAAAAAATCAATATTTAAACTAATATAAAGAATTTATTAACTTATCAACCACATTTCGAAACGATTTCTAAAAAGAGTGAGAATTATTAATGCACGCTAAAAGGGATATCTTGCGTAATTCACACACGAACACACTGCAAATTCATTTATTATTCATTTCTCTCCCACGGAGTGGAAGGGCGTTTTCCCCCGGCATACGTCACTGGTTTTTCGTATAGAAACGGCGCTGCAAGCAACCACCAACCAAAGCAGCGGCAGCAGAAGGCAAACGACGGCACTGACTCAGCATTCAATTTTCGTTTCTGCATATGCGCCAGTGTGAGTGTGTGTTTTGTGTGCTTGGATACCTGTGTGTGTGTATGTGTTTGAGTAAAAAACGGTGTCTCTCCCTCTCTCTTTGTGTCTAACTGTATGTGTGTGTGTGTGTATGTGTGTTTGCAGCTGCTGCCGGCTGTTGAGCAATTGGTTTGTTTTGTCGACTGTTCGATAGAGCATCGTCGTGCGGCTCGCGAATTATGTTCGCCTGGCTAAAATATCGGTAGTTTTGCTCGCCGCGTGACGATGGCGCGTGACTTTGAGACATCGCCGGTGATTTGGAATCGGTATCGATAACGTAATGAGGAAGTTACACGGCTATCAAATCTATCTGCAAATATCATTTCAATTGCCATTGCGGCAAATTAATATTTGGCCAGGCATTTTTGCTGCATTGAATATGCCGCTTGGCATTTTGAGTGAGTCCCATTCGATTTGCTTTGAAGATCACACGCCAAGACGCCAGTTTGCTTAGTTAGCTAATTCAAGGTCAGGCCACTTACATGTAATGGAATGTAAATATGGATTAATACAGTTATTCTGACCTACATGTACTATATATGTCGCTCTTATAAAGAGCTTGTGTTGTCCAGCGCTTTTAGCTGTCCACAAGTTACACAAATCGTTCGGGAAACAAACATTTTCTGATTTCAACTCAATTCCGTTTGCCCTGCGTGTGAAATTTGCTGTTTGGTTTCCTAGATAACCGCATAATCTTTGGATGCACTTCGATGGAGCTGGGCTTTGCCATTCTAACGCACCATGTCGATCAGGACTATCATCTGGCCATGGGTAATCTTAATTGTAGTTTCCGCGAAAGCAAGGATTTTCTGATTGCGACACGTTTCCGTTGAACCTGCGAATGAAAATTTCTGTTTTTGGATTTTTAGATGACAATCCATAATCCTTAATAGCACTTCGATAAAGTTGTGTCTTATGTAAGGATATAACCCATCTATATCCATTGTCCAAACTGCATCCTGTGACCATATTTTCAGCCTAAAAGTATGCAGTTTTTCCCCCCTCATGTTTGGAAATAAAAATACGCAAATTTATTTGCTAATTTGTTTATTCTTCACATATGTATAATTTATGTTAATTTCTTGTTTTGTTTGTTTCCATTTCGGTTGCATTTCTCATATGTATGTGTGTCCACTGTTACCAGCACTGGCAAATTGTTCGTTTGCCAATCCATTTTGCTTGCTATCATAAAACTTATATTAAATATCCTTCAAATCTTAAATTCAATTGCTTTTTACTTTTTAAGTTTGTTATTTTTTTCTTTTGTTTTTTTTTTTTTTTTTTGTGAAATAGAAAACTATTATTTTTGTTAATTGAAATAGTTCTTGAGTTCATATTCATTTGTTTTTTTTGTTTTGTTTATGATATTTTTTTTTTGTATTATTGGCTATCAATATTTTGGCTTGTTGGGTCGTTAGTATGTATTTAGATGTATGTATGTATTTATGTTTGGATGTTGGGACATATGAAACTTAAAGTTGTATTTTGTTGGTTGTTTGTTTTAGTGAGTTGCATAAATATATATAGATATTTGTTCATCTTTCATTTGTTTTTGCAAAAAGGGACGGTAAAATTACAATAAAATCATTTTGAAATATGTATGTATGCATTTTTCAACTTTTACAAATTCTCATAAATAATTTCTATAGGCAACTGACGGATATCAGTTAATCTCTGTTTATATGTGAGTGGACGATGTGAAAATGTGTGTGTGAGTGAGTGTGTGTGTGTGTGTCTTAAATATAAATTCAATTTAATGGCTCGGTAAATTTACACAATATACGCATTTGTATATCTCAATTTTTTTTTGTCAATTTTCTTTCTCAATTTGAATCTTTTCCATTACAAAAACGAAACATATTTGACAACATAAATTTAAGCAACACATTTTGCATTATATTTTGGGGTAGAGTAAAACTGCTACTTTTGGAGGGGTTGGGTGATTAAAATGTGCTCATTTTGTAGTCACTACTTTGTGTGTGTGTATTTGTGTGTGTTTAATTAATTAGCTACTATAATGATAAGATAATAATAATATTAGTTTAAACTTTAACGCTTTGTTTGCTATTTTATGTTGGTTAAGCTGCTCGTTAGTCATAATAGAGTATTCTATTTTAAAGGCTGTGTATTCCTATGCAATGAAACATAAAACATCTCGTTGCAACCAAATATATTCCAGTCCAGCATTTGTGCAACAAGCTGCATAAATAAATTTGTTATGGATGCTAGAAAACAATTTTCGTGAGAACTGTTTTCTTTAGTTGTAATTTTTTTTTTGTATATGTTTATTAATTATATTAAATAATAATGCACAAATTATATGTAAATTTTTGCAGTAAGCTAAGCAAACAAAAACTAAGTTTTCTTTTGTGATTGCAAAACAAATAATAATCATAATTAGTTTACTACAATTTCAATTAAAGGCGACCACAGTAAATACAAAAAATAATCCGTCTTTAAGACGCAGCCCATTGCTACACATAGTACAATAGTTGCTTCCCATATTTATATATATATAAATATATATATATATATTTATGTATAATTTACATTTTATTTGGGGTATGTTTTAACTGCTCTAGTCTGAGTTTTTAGCAGCCCCTAACAGTTTTTGGCCTGCAGAAGCCCATTTGAAAAATACTCATTTCGTTTTTAGGCCAATTATTACATTCCATTTGCCAATATACTTGTTGCATCATTTGTGTTTTGTTCCAAACATCATCTTATCAAAATGTTGTATATCGTTTTAGTTTTTTCTTTTGTTTTTTTTTTATCAGTTTTGTTTGCGCACAGCGTTGATAACAAAAATCAAACAATCAACGCGAAATTTAACAAAACTCAACTTAAATCAAACTAAAACGTTACAAATTGTTTTTTGTTTTTTTTTGTATGTATAGAAAAATACAATTATTTATGTTAGAATTAGAAATGCGTTTGCGTTTCCGTTTCCGTTTGCGTTTGCATTTACCATTCTCTCAAATTGTTAATTAAATTAATTGGACGTTTAAGTAACTAACCGTTAATAACTGTTCGTATTGCGTCTAATTACGCCTAACACAAATCTTTCGTCTAACTAAACTCTCAATAAATACAAATATAGAAACAGATACAAATCGTTTATCATTAATAATAGGATAGATCGTAGCTCTATAGCATCTTTCCCCAAATACATCTACAGTATTCTCGATCTCGCTCGCTCTCTCTCTCTCTCTCTCAATCAGTGTTTTAGTGTGTGTGTGTGTGGGTGTGTGTGAGTGTTCTGTGGTTTTGTGTCCGGAGGAGATGGAGGGGAGGTTGTGCTGACTGCGATTGTTGTTGTTCTACGGGTTATCCACATCGAGGCTCCTCCAAACGAATTTATAACTTAAGCAAAGTATAAACCAAAGCCAAAAGCTTACGCTGCACGCTGATCTTATGTTAGAAGGGATTCGCATTGCTGCTCGCCGGATTTCTGCTCGAGGGACGGGTGCTGAACGACGACTTGCCGCTGGTGCCGCGTTGCGGCGGCATTGGACGGCGCACATGACGCAGCTCGCTGTGGCAACGAGAAGAAGCAAATGATTAGATTAGTTATGGGTTCATAATGCGGCCATATTATACAACATATGTGGCATGAGTTAGTTGGTAGTTGGTAGCAGTTATAAGGATTTTTTAATCAAATCATAGAAACATTAACTTTAATGGTTAGCAACAAAAACTAATTGGCAAAATAATAATTATAACATTGCTAGGGGTATCATTATTGTTAATATAAATATAACTGAATAAAAATGAAGAAAAACAAGAGTTAAGCTGTATGAAACTTGAATTAAATCAGCATTTTTTGTTGCTGTATAATTAGCTATCATCGAAACAATTAGCCGATATCTTAGCTGCATAAAACTATTTTCTTTTGATAAAACTTGAATATGTAAAATGTTCGTATCAAAATTAATTAATATTTTTCTTGCTTAATACATGATTTTCACTAACTACAGAATTAAGTTACTGATTTTATTTTATATTTATACAATTTTACTTTATCTATGACTTTTATAAAGTTGCAGAAATATGTCGAATTTGTGTTTATATGCGAAACTTTCTTTTCTTTCATTTATTGCTTCAACTTCTCATTTAGTTAACTCCAAGCTTGGGGATTAGGCGATTTTTTTCCAGCAGCAGCAACAGCAGCAGGTAAGCGGGGAGTGGCGCAACATGCAACAAAGGTTTGTCGCAGTGCAAAATGCTTACCAAGTGTGCTGATTTTGTCGGGTTTGGGGATATTTTATACAAAGGATAACTAAAGATTTGTTTTTTGATTTGATGGGATTCTGTGATTCTGGCTATGATTAGCGACCCAAATGCACCCACCGATCCATTTCCATTTCTTCCAAACGCTGGGTGAGCGCCAGCTTTTGCTGGACGGCCAAGCGCAGCAGCTGATTGAGCGTTTTCTTCTCCTCCTCGGCAGCCTCCAGCTGGCGATTCAAATCATCCACCTGGGTTACATACTCCTCGCAGCGAGCGGCGAACATGGCGCGCAGACCTACAAAGAAATCGGTGAATTAGTTGGAGTCAAAGGAATCACTTTGATTTACTCACTGGAGAAGGTGGCCGCATCCTCTTTGAGCAGACGGAGCTCGTTGCGCAGCTTGGACATGGTGTCGCTGACAATGATCTTCTCGTTCTCGTATTTGGACTTGAGATTGGTGAGTGCCACCTCGGCGGTTTGTTTGTTTGACTTGAGCACATTGCGCAGCGTGATAATTTGCTCGCGCTTCACGGACAACAGACTCTTGAGCTTGACAATTTGCTCCTGCAGCTCCTCCACCTCCTCGCTGTTGCCCTTCTCCACGGCTGCAAAGTAAAAGAGAGGCAAGTAAGTAAGTAAACAAAGATTGCCAAAGATTTCGCTGGAGTACTCACATTCACCGCCCTCGGCGCGCACTTTGTGTTTGTTCAGATCGATTGTGTGCTCCACGGCCGTTTTCAAATGCTTGATCTGATCGCTGACGGTGTCGACATACTTCTTAATTTCCACCGAATCCGCCAAGCCCTGCAGATCCTCGACAATTTGCGGGCGTGCTGTGAAAACATCAGATTTAAACTGCGATTGGATGGCAGTCAACGAATCGTTCTCAAAGCTGGATGGGAGTAAGAAATTTTGTCAGTTAACAAATGGATTTAAGATATAAGCAGTAGCAGGGAAACTCACCTCATGTCGTCGCTCTTGTGATCGAGCAGGACACGCGATGGCGTCTCGTCATTCACAGTGCAGACTAGATGATACAGCTGCGCCAGATCATCGCTGAGCGCAACTAGAGTGCTGCGTGCGGAGCCCAAACTCTGGCCAGCATTCTGGGAGATGTGCGTCAGAGTTTGGACATCGCTCTGCAGATCGAGCGACTTTTGTTCGGTGGAGAGGAGCTTGTTCTTCAGATTGGTCACCTCGTTGCGGAGAGTAGTGGTGGCGTCCGAATAGTTGAGACCCTTCTGCAGCTCGGAAATGTCAGTCTTGAGGCCGTCAATCTCCTTTGCGGAGAGTGTAAACCAATTGGCATATTGTGTGATAATCGTGCGCAACTGTTGCTGCAACTGTTCATCTTTATCTTTGTCGCCGCCGCCGCCACCGCCGCTCGTCTGATCCTTGACATCAATCTGTTTCTTGAGCTGCACAAGGGCATCGACATGGGCCGCCAGCAATGCGAGCCGTGACATAAAGTTCTGCATCTCACTTTGTGACTTGTCCAGACTGCTTTGCGCCTCTCGCAAATTGGTCGTCAAATGCGATTTCTCATTCTCAATCGATTCCAGCTGCTTTTCCAGTTTCTTTAGCTCGTTCAAATGTATCTCGGAGAAGAGATCACATTTGGTGCCATCGGGCGATTTCAGTTCTGTGCTCAAATCCGCCTCGAGACGTTTCAGTGCCAAATTCTCCTCTTCGCCATCGGAATTGTTGCTGGCATTATCCTCCATATTGCTGCGTATGCTGTACGCCAAATTGCTAATGTGATACATGGACTCCCGGTTCAGATGTCCATCCAGCTCCTTTTTCAGCGCATATTTCGCCTCACGCTCGCCCTGAAAACAAGATGGAAACAGAGTGTTAATTGATGCACAACATATTTATTAGCTAGTTGGATATTCCAACTTCTTCCCTATTTTACCTGTAGTGCCTCGAGCGCCTCCTCCATCTGCTTTTCGGCAATCTTCTTGAGATTCGCCAGCTCATCGACCTGCTGATTCAGCAGCTCCACCTCCTCGGTGAGGCGACGTATCTCATGTTTGGCACCCTCAAACTCCACCTGTCAACCAAAAATAATATTTATTAAGAGGCAACTTTTTGGGCAACTTGAGAACACTTACCTGCGAGCTCCTCAGGCTGGAGACCTGTTTCTGCAGCGATATGTTCTCCTCCTCCAGTTCGGAATATTCGCTGAGCATGCGTGTCTCGCGAAATTTTAAATCCTTTAACTCGGATTTGAGACGCAGCCGATCTGCCTCATTGTCGCTCTTGTCGCGTCCAATGTCCGAGTTCTCCTGCAGCATGCGATCCCGTTCGTTGCGCACACGCTCCAGCTCATGACGCAGCTGCTTCACTTCGTACTCCAGATCGATGATTTGCAGATTGAGCCATGATTCACGGGCGGCAGACTCATTGAGCAGCGTCTCCTCCTGTTCGATGCCCGTCTTATTGGTGACCTTTTGTGATGTTTGGAATTTGGTGAGTGCCTGAAAATAAATGTAAATTTGTAATTAGAAGGAGTGATGAGGATTAAGACAACAAATCTGCTGAGTGTTTATAAGGATTGGCGAAAGCTTATCAAAAGTGGAATCGATTTGCTTTTCAATCACAGTTTATATTTAATATTCCGCTTTGTAGTCGGAATTCAAGCAAAAATCTTTGTGATATAAAACTACTGCAAAACAGTTTGCCTTTAATATACCCATTCTGCCTGCCCCCAATTGTTGCAGAGCATCGCAATCATAAAAGTTGCCAGCCTGCCACTTTTATTGCAGTCATTTGCATGTGTAAGTTGTGTAGGATGAGCATGATGAGGGATGGTGGAGGAGGAGGAGGCGCAACTGTGGCTAGTACCAGTCAGTCACTGGGGAGCTTTGCTTGTTGCTGTTACTGCTGCTGCTGCTGCTGCTGACGAGACGCCCCTCATTTTACTTTGTTACATTTTTCATTAAATGGCGCAGATATCTTTTCTCTTTTTTTTTCTTTTATTACAGATCTCCCTGTGGAGCATGAGCAGTAGCAGCAGGGGTGGTAGGAGCAAGTGCATCCCAAAGTTGAATTTATTGGATTTTATGTTTGTTACTTAATTGCGCTGCGACAAAGCTGCAAAATTCGTCATAAACGCACTCGTTAAGCTTAATAGGCACAGGATGGAAACGCCCAGGACGGCATAAGGTAAATTTATATTTATCATCTACTGATGAATGAGCCCGGAAGCACTGAGAGAAATTGGTAGGGCAACATTTTTAATATGGTAAAAAATTTGTACTTAAAATTGTTTAAAAGAGACGAGCGAAATTGAAGGTGTTGCAAAAAGTATTTTATAAAAATTGCAACAAAAAAAAAGTAATTGTTTTTAAATTGTATAATAAAATGATTTATAGGTAAAAAGTGTATTTAATTCATTCAGCTCTTTATATAATTTCAGCTTTAATGCCTAAAATTAAAAAACAATTTCAATCCGCTTAAATTTTGTTTACAGTGTATAAACTATGCGGGCATAAAGAATGCGAGAAGGCCAAGCCTCTGTTGCCTGTGTGCAGCCATAAAAGCCGCTGATTGAAGGCATGTGACGTGTCCATATGGTCAGGACGACCTGGGCAAAACTGGGCGTGGCTTTTGCTGTTGCCCAGTTGCTGCCTCAAACTGTGGACTGACTGTAATCACTTTTGTGTGCGTGTGTGTGTGTGGACTTTAATTGAAATCTTGCCTTCTGGCAGCAGTCGTTAGTTTTTGTATGGCCCATTTGAAGTACGTGCTTGACACACACAGCGCCTGCTGCGGCTTTCAGTGCAATTCATGAGTACTTGCGAGGAGAGAAATGACCACACCAAAAGCTGCTGTCACATTTAGTAAAGTTGGATTAATGTTGCATTTAGTTTTGCACAGTAAGCGCCTAATTGCCGCTCCAATTAGCCCGCTGGTAATATTTTCTTTTGGTGACAAAAAAACAATGCAATAAAATGGGGGAAAATAAATATAGCCTGAAACTCGACTGTAAACCCTTTTGGCTACTTTACCTTTTTGCTTGATGTTTTTCTCATTTTTCTTCTTTTTTTTTTGTGTAGCCCAGCATAATTATTGTCAATGGCTGTGGGCGACGTCAACGCTTTTCTTTTCATTTTTTTTCGTCTACTTGTAATTTTAATTTGAAAGCGTTCCTTGGGGGGGCGAAAAGCTGAGGCAAGTGCATTTCGTTAATTAGTGTGGAATGGAATGAAAGCCGGCACGCAACAGAAGGTTGTGGAGGGAGAAGAGTGTGGCAAACAAAGGGCTGAGTTGGCTGGAAATTTGAGACCTCTATTGCCGTCACATTCAACCATCCGAGTGCAGTGGCGCCATCTAGGCTATTTATATATATACATATATACACACATTTATATATATATATATATATATTTATTTATTTAGAAGAGAAGTGTCAACAGGAATGTGGGTGCGGGATCAAAAAACAAACAAGTTGAGACGGAGGAGGTTGTTTAAAAAAAATTTGAGCCACTGCTCAATGCTATCAAATTTTGTTACGTTGTTTTGTCTACTCTTTGTTTGCAAAGGGTTAAGTATTGTGGCGCCATCTACATATACATATATGTACTTTTTATAGCGCTCCATTATTAGTCGCTTTAAGTTTACAGCCAAGCTGAACGAGTAGTTCATAATTTTAAACCACTAAAATATGCATAATTTAAACCTGCGCAAACTAGCCAAATTGCACATAATTCTGCCGTTAGTTAGAAATTTATTATATGCATTCCAAGCTTTATCTTAAATTACAAGTTACTAACTAGTTGAAAATCTCAGCAAATGCAATTAACTCTCAAAGCTTATGCCGAAAAATTCCATCTACCAGCTGCCATCCCGAATTCCCAGCAGTGTTTTCGCCACCAAAAATACGCAGTGCCGCCAACTAGGTGACACAAGAATGGAAGCATAACAAAACCGCAATAAATGACACCATGACATGAACTTTATGCAAATTAGAAAAGATTTTTAATTAAGTCGAGCAAATATTAACACATTCAGTGGCAGACAACAGGAGCAACAATGTGAACAGCAACAGCAGCACCACCAGCAGCAGGACACCATCAACCTTTGCCGACCAAAACAGACAAAACATTTTAGGTGCGTTTGCTACGCTGCTGTCTGACTCATGCCACCATATCCTCCCCGTCCCCGCCCCACCCACTCCCGTCCATCGCTCTGTTTGCGGTTGGATCTGTGAAGCAGCAGCCATTTAAATGGCCTAAATGAAGCTCGCCAGGCCCAGGCACTGCCACAAACACAGACCGGTTCTGGCCCGTATTGACGTGGCAACAGCTGTCTCCGTTGCGATGTGCTCCGCCCCTCCCCCTTCCACCTCTGCAGTGCTACCCACTTTTTGCCGGCTACTAAAAATAGAGCAGATTGCCCACATTATTACCGACCCGGCAGCATTTCAACATTTTTGGAGCAACGCTACGTGCACGTTTAGGTAGCCAAACGTGTGCAACGCGCAACGCGAGCAACGTGCAACGGCGGCAATGGCCAACTCATAATAATTTCCTAAACCTCACCTTCCCCCGCTCCAACAGCTTGCACAACACCCTCGCGTTTTGATAAAGTATGCCATGAATGACCGAGCAGTTTTGATTGTTTGGGGTTGCTTGGGGGGCGGCAAACGACAAACGACAGGCGACAGGCGACAATGACGACCGCATCAGCAGTCACACCAACAAGTGAAGAGAGCACGCCACACAATTGCTTGACTAACAGATACCATATAAAAAGCTGTTCTAAAATATATTTTAAATAAAATATATCTTAACTAAATATAAACTAAAATAAAGTTAAACAATTTCTTGTGAATTCTTCTAGTGGAAAAATAACGCAAACTTACAGATATTATTTCAAGTGTATAACAAAAATAAAATTAGGCTAATAAACTAAATAATCTAGACTAAAACTAAGTATAAAAATTCCATATCTTTCAGGTGAAAAAAATATGCTGAAATAATTAAAAAATCACAAAGCTAATTAACCAGAAAATTAGAATCCATTTCTTCCCAATTTTTATTGCTTTCCTTTCCTTTCAGTGGAAAAGATGTGCAGACACTCCAGAAAGATTTGAAAGCGTTTTGCTTGACAGATAATAACCCGTGTCACCTCGGAGATACTTTTAGTATTGTATACAACATATTCTGTTTAATTCTGAACCCCTATCGATTCCTGTTTGACAAGTTAAATTACTGTTTTTATTTCCTTAATTACATTAACAGGCTGCCTTCCACTTTTATGGCCAGCCTTGGAATTAATAACACGTACAGAAAAGAAACAACCTATTAGAGTCTCCAACACACATTTATACAACAACATTATTTTATGCTATTATTTTAGGGTATACAAAATCCCATTTCCCCCATTTCTCATTCTGGAAATGACAATCAGTGGCAGGCAACTGTGAAAATGCAAAAACAAACAAGAACAAATGCTAATGTTTTGTTGTAGGCTGTTTCGTGTAATTTCTTAAAACACACACACACACCTTTACACAACAACACACTCGCATTAACACACACACTCACATACACACACACACTCACACACACACACAGAGACACAGCATGGAAATGGGATGCAGACGCACTTGTGGCCTCCATGTCAATGCACGCGTTTGACACTCTCTGAATTTGAAATGCCGCCAAAATGAAAATAAGCAAAAAAAATATATAAAATAAAAGTAAAAAAGTAAATGCGACGAGTGGAATAAAATGTGTGCATATTTAAAAACAGCATGAAAAAAATACATAAGCAACACAAATTACGCTCTCATCTAAATGGAAGGCAGTCACTGCTAAAAACTAAACTGCTAAAACTAAATTGCAAGTCGACTTGGAAATGCTCTTTATAACTATTTAACTATTATCAAATAATAGTCGAAAGATTCTTTCAGCTATCTTAAAAATAATAAGATAAAACTTAGAAACTAAACACATTTAATTACAAAATAAAATGATGAATACTGAAGTCAAACAGCATTGCTTGTTTAGCCCAGAAAAAAACGCTAAATGAGCATCACTGTTACTCAGTTAATCTCTTAAAAAAAACTTAGGTATAGATAATAAATTTACTTATATCAGAGTAACAAAGGTCGAAATTTACCAAGTCCACATTTTAATTTAAATTTAAAACCAATCGATATTATTAGTAAAGAATCGCGTCAAAAATATATATTTAACATAAATGTATTTCTACTATCCATTTTGGTACCTTAAAGAGTCAAGATTCCAAAAGGGAACCGAATACTAAAGAGGAAAACCTGGAAAAATTCTCAATTTTTAACTCAAATTTTAATAACCAGATTAACAAAATTTTAATTCAATATATAAAAAAAGCCAAAATATGCTTAAAAAAAATTTTTTTCAAATGCACTATGTCATTATACAATATAATAAAAACATTATAATAATCTAAAGCAAAAATTCAAAAATTATAATTTATTAATCAATCTCTAAGCTGAAATGCCCCTTCAGGGTTGAAAAGGATATGTGAAAACATTTAAAAAGTGCTCTTAGCAAAATGGAAATTGCGAATTGCAGCGAATGTAGCAAATGTAAATTCTTTGTTGCAAGCAAGCATAACTGTCGCATCGATGCATGCAGCAAGGATAACTGTCGTTTGCAGCAGTAAAAATCATTTGCCCTTAACAGCCAATCAGCAGAGTCGTAATCATGTGTTGTCCAACTGGAAGGCGTTGCAACATCCATTTGCATATAAACTGGGACAGCAGATGTGTTGCTGTAAGTTAGTCTCGACTCTTGGCAACACTCCAACTCCGAGCTGCACAAAGGCCACCAGCTCTAGGGTCATAAAAAGTGTCTACGAGCCGAGTCGGAAGCCAATCAGGGTCCAAATATGTTTGCTACAAATAAATTGCATGGTTCTTATGGCCATGGCCGGCATACCCCAAAAAAAAAAAGGACGCAAAAAATGAATGGAATGTTGCAAGTGTTTGTCGTGTTGCCGCATCCTCAGCAGCTGCGTGCGATCTGCTCATAAGTGTGGCGCCTCCACAGTTACACTTTCTCCTCATCTGACAGCGTTTACATTTTACATAGCTGGGGGGGGGGGGGGATAGTGTGTTGTTGTTGTTGGTGACTGCCACACTTGCAACATTTTTCCTGCTCATTTCCCTTGCAGCCACGAAAGCCCGTGAAGTGGCAACCACAGTTAAGTAGTCGCCATGAGACTGCCTAAAAGATACCCTGTTCTTCAAGATTTCTGTTGGTTATTTGGATAGTTTTTCACTTTACAACACTCATTTAAATTATATCTAATGTGATTCTTATGGAATTTTTAGGTTTTATTTGGGGCTCGATAAGAGTGGATTAGTTATAAAAAATTGAAATGTTTATATAAATATATAAAAATAAGATTGTTTTAAAAAATACCCTGTAGTTAACTTTGATTTTACTGCCTGAATTTTCAAGCTGTTTCTTCAGTCTATTTCTCACTTTACAGCACAGATTTTAAAATAACTTCTCCAATTCTTGTCTGATCTTTTTACAGCAAAAGAATTAGGTGTGAAAGATATCAAATAACAATATATATTTGGTTTACAGGAATCTATATTCCCAATTTCAAGTCTTGTTCGTAAAATTTTAGAGATAATTTAAATAGCTGCTAAATCAAGAATATTTATATCAGCAATATAGTAAAGGATCATATTCTTCTTCCAAATGTTTCCGCACTCGTCATCTTCTTTCTTTTCTTTCAAATCCCTCAACCTGTTATACCCTTTTATATCCAATTTTAACAGGGTATAATGACAACTGCGCTTGCAACAATGTCGGAAACATGTTTTGTCAGCGCTCAAGCGCTGCATTTAACCCCTTCGGCCCAGTCGCCCTTAACCTCAACTTGACAGCCACCAAGCAGACCCCCCCTATTCCCCCTTCCTACAATTTGCAGTTGCAGCTTCCAATTGTCTGTTGTCCTTGTTGTTGTTGTTGTTGTTGTTGCTGCCGCTGCTGCTGCCGGATTTGATTGCCGTAGAATTGCAATTTGCGCCAACAGAACAGAACATCAGCGTCAAATCATTATAATTTCTTCGTCGGGATTTCTTTTTTATCTATCCTCATCCTTCTCCCGCTACTCTACCCTCGTCGTCGTCTGCTGTTTAGTTGTCGCTTTGATGTTGTTGTTATTACTGCAAGTGTCTGGCAAAGGATTCGTTAAACGGCTTTTGGCTGCAAACTTTGCCAACTGAATTTGTGCACGGATTATGGCAAGAGTGGATTTTTTTTATTTGATTTTTTTATTTGCAGTTAGTTAAGCTGAGTTCTTTTTGCTTGACTATGTTCTTAATTTATATACTTTTCCAGTTTAGTTTGTTTTCTGGGGAATTGCACTTTATTAAATCCTTTTTATATACTCCTGTGTAATTTTAGTTAATATCAAATATTAAAGGTTTTCTAGCTCCTGAAAGTCTGCTTAAGCTGGAAACTATTTTACAATTTGTGTAACTTGGGCATTAATTAAAGGTAAAGTAAGAAGTGGACGTTTTTTAGTTCAAATATTTGTTTGGCATTAAATATTGGTTAGGTTTTGAGAAAGCTATGATAGGTAATCTGTAATATAATAATAAAAATTGAAATTTCATAAAATTTAGAAACGTTGTTGGTATTAAAAATTCGTTCAATATTATGAAATTTTTAAGTTCGGAAAGTTCTGTTTGTTTTTTTGGATATAAATTAAAGAACCGAATTTATTATTTATTATTTTGTTATGGTGAAGAACCAGTTACACGAAAATTTGAAAAGAATTTACGTTTAACGTACCGGAACCGGAACACTGTTTTTATTGACTATTTGCCATGCGAAATCCCCCTGGAAAACTTTCTGCCAACACATTATTTTTACTCACTTAAAAATACTTCAATTTGCATAACTATGTCGCAGTTCCCCGTCTGCCACCTCTTTGTTTTTGAGTTTGTTGTGCAAGTAATGACATTAATTATTCAAGTTTGTGTTAAAAACTTCTTGGCTTTTGTCTTGGGTTGTGCGAGTTAACAACTCACAGAACCGCAGCGGGACACAAGGACAAAACAGGACGACTATCTGACTACTGCAAGTCCCCAAGCGCAGTGTCCTTGGCTCGACGTACATGCGAGCCATAAAGTATGGTCACAAACACACATGAGAATATATATATATATATATAAATATCCATCTATATATAGAGTATGCCTCGCCTTATGGCTGTTGCTGGTTTTAGAGTAGGTGCCTTCTTCTCACCCTCCACTCCCTCTTAATTGCCACAGTTACATAAAGTGTCCGAAACGACATGTGTACGGACCACGCCTCGTTACAACCACTTTTGGACAACTATATAAATTGTCCAACGTTAGCTTTGTGCAAATATTTGCTTTTATTTTGTTTTTTGTATCGATTGCATTCTCTTCAATTTTTCATTCATTTTGTTAGCCTTTTAATTGGAAATTCGCAACGGTTGAGCACAAAATTGAAGCCGGCGGCGCAAATTTCGATTCATTTTGGACCGGCTAATTTCGTTCACCCACCCAAAACAAACTGACAAACTTCGACTTCTTTGCTCCCCCATTCGACTCTGATTTATGGCATTGCAGGTTGTCGCGCCCACAGGCTGATATCTTGATTACAAGTGTAAGTGGAAATATGTCGCCCATTCTGTAGAATAATCCCCTCATTCCGCATCCTTCCTTTTCCACACTTCCCCTTCAACCAGCACAAATTGCACGCAGGCAGCAACAAAAATGCCCGCAGCAAATTATTTTTTTTTCGCTCTGAATTTTAATTTTAAGCATGCATTAATCTGTGTGTTGTGTGTGTTCTTTGAGTGTGTGTGTGTGTGAATGAGAGAGTGTCGCTAGTGTGTGTGTGAGTGGGTTGTGTTTTGCTGGCGGCGCTCTCATAAAAGTTCAGTTGAGTTCAAAGCCAACAAGCTGGAAACTATCAAGCGAGTGGACTAATGGGCAGGTGGGCGCCACCTGTCGGCCAATTAATCAAATGTCGGAAAGGGGGCGAGGCTGTGGGGAGCCCTACTAAATTGAATTACCTTTACAAATACTGCAGAAACGTGTGAGAAACGAGCATGACGGCATTATAGCCGATCCAACATTTTATAAAGTTGTAAGCTGAATGAAAAGTTGCCTAATAATAATATCAATTTCAGAGAAAAAATAGTTACTTTAGTATGTCAGATTTATGAGACATCTAATTTCAAAGCTGCTAATTAAAAGTTTGTGGGAAGCTTTTCAATTTAGAACAAAATAAACTATAAAATTTATTGACTAATAAAAAATCGCTCGTTTTTAAATAAGATGTGAGAGCTTTTATGCATATTAAAAATTGCTTTAACGGGAAAAATATCGAGTATATATTTATAGCCAATTCCCACAACGGAATCTAAATACAAATAAGAATGTTTTGTAATAAACATGTTATTTTAAAAATTAAAAACAGCCACTGGGATTTATTTAACTTTAAAATCTGAGTTAAATTACTCTCCATATTTAACTACTTCCATAAACCTAAATTAATTTGCATGCCCCACTGCAGATCAATGAGTGAGAAAGAGACCTTTCACCCCTTCACCGCTCGCCCTTCGCCCATTTCCACTAGTGATTCGAACAATCGATTCTTTGTTTTGGCATCGAAGTGGAGTAATTAACGCCACAGGCCAACGAAACAACATAAATAAAGTGGTGTAAAAAAAAAAAAGAAAATGATAATGAGGCGACAGGCAAAAGTTATTTATATTAACTAACCTTCCCGCTTACTCCCAACAAATTGAAGGACAAACTTTGTGGCTGGGCTTTGGCGCATTGCACGTTGAAATTCCAGCGGAAATGCCAAAACAATTGCCATGGCTAATTGCCAGTCGGACAGTTGGCAATAGCCGCCACTATGCCCAAAACACATTCATAGGTGCAAAATGGAATGTTGAAAAACGAAAGAAAAAATACACGGCACATTGGCCAAGTTGTAATAAAAACAGCCTCAGCAACAACAACAACAAAGGCATCAAAGTCGATGATAAAGCGCAAACCAAATTGACCGTGATCACCGCCAAATGGGAAGCAAGAGAGTAAGAGAGAGAGTATTGTTGTGGAGAGAGAGGAGAAGCGGGGTGTGTGGGCGTTCACTGAGGCGGCGCCAAGTACCGCAAAAGCCCAGTTTAAATAACGAGCGGAAAGAACTTTTGACCAGAGCAGAGCAGACGAAACGATTGAATCATTCGTGATTATCAGAGCCGGACATAGAGAGAAAGAGGGAGTGGATAAATGAGACAGAGAGGAGTTCAGTGGAGAGGAGAGCAGTGAAGAAGAGAGGAGCCAGTAGTAAGCCGTTGAGCAAATACAGGCATCAACCAAACAGGTGAATTTGATATTAAAGATAGCAAATTAAAAGCACAGATTTTTATGCAGTGGAGAAAACCAAACAAAATACAAAAATTATTAACTGAACACTAATCAAAAAAAATATATATAAAAGTTTATTTTATGTTTTGCATCTAAACAATTTATAACTTCTTCAACTAAGTGTCAAGAGAATACAATTTACTGCATTTAACTTGAGCAAAATGCACACTCGACTCTATATTGAGGTTGCACTGTGTTTGCTGCCAACATGACAAATTGAAAACCGATTGCAAAACTTTATGGTCTAGCTAGAAGTTTTCTGTGTGTGTTTGAGTTAGTGCTCATTTATATATAAGTTTATGTGTGTGTGTGAGTGTCGATAGATAAACGGCAATTGGTTTGAAAATGGCCAACAGAGGCCAAAGAACACAGCTGTTGATCTGTTCAGCTTTTTTTTTTATTGAGTTGTGCTTTTTCTAGTTTGTTTGTTTGTTTTTCTCTTTGTTGTTTGCTTACCTCCTGCGTGGTGTCCAGTTCATGTCGTGCGTTATCGTAGAGTGTTTCGAGCTCCTCGCAACGATGCTGCAGTGCCGACTTCTCCTCCAGCAGCGAGAGACCATATTCAGCGGACTGGGCGCTGGCGCTAGTCACCTGATCGAGTTCGCGTGTCAGACGCTCCACTTCCATGCGCAGATCAGCAACACTCTCTGTGTCTGCCATGATATGTGTGTGTGAGTGTGGGGGGTGGTGGAAGGGGATGGGGAGGGGTATGTAAGTGTGTGTGGAGCTTTTAGGACGGTACCACGGTGTCGAGTAGGCGTGGCAAAGTGCAGCAGCTGCTCCTGTTGCTTCTGGGCGGAATTGTCGTCAATTAATGTTTTCTTCTCTTTTTTTGGAGGGAAATCAATCAAAAAATGAGGTTGCTTTTTTATGTATTTTTTTCTGAGTGCTTCAGCAAAAACAAAACTCAGTCCACACACAGACACACGGTCAAAAGTGGTGCGTGCGTGTGTGCATGTGTGTGTGTTTGGCTCGTTTCACCTTTTCTCTTTTGTGCTGTTATTTACGGGCTCATTTGATGGAGGTTTTGGTGGAATGAAAATTGGAATTGTTTTTTTATTCCGTCACTTGTCGCACTTATTGGCAGGATCTCCGCAATTGCAGTAAACAGAAGGCGGCAGGCACAAAACACAAATCGGCGAGGGAGAGCGGAGGCGAGAGATAGAGAGGAAGAGAACAGAGGAAGTTTCAATTCACAAGAACGGTCGACGTCGCTTCTGCTGCTGCTGGCGTCGTCGTCGCTGTCGACATGACATCACACGATTTCCACTTTCATTTCAATTAATTGTTTGTTGCTGTTATATATATTAACTACGTATTTTTCGTTGCACAATAGACGGAATATTTGTTTAAAGCAATTACACAAATTGCTAATTAAATAAGATAAAAATCGAACAATTTTCTTTTTTTTCTAAGAATGCAAAAACAAAAACTCCGCAATCACGGTCCGTGCGTGCCTGTCTTCTTCTTTGCACACACTGTTTGTGACGGAATTCGAATTAGTGATGTCAGAACTACAAACTATCGGTGTATTGTGTGTCATTGTGAAAAACTCAAATGAGTTGCGATATTTGGTAAACATGTGAGCAGTACTTATTGAAAGCAGTCAGATACATTATTTTAAATTGAATTAATTTGAATATACCAAATATTGCAAGTAAAGGAATTTGCCATATGATAGATATATCGCTTAAGCGTCATAACGATATTTCTAGCTAGCGATAAGTTGTCGAAGTGTGTAACATATACGATTTGGCATACATCGATTAACAAAAGTTGTAATCGATAAGCTGGGCAAGTGCAGTGTGTGTACACACTGTTCGATTGACAGACGGGCAGTAGAACAGCTGATTGGCTGGCATGCAATTCTTGTTCGTGGTGCTATTTAAAGTTATTTTTAGTTCTCTAATAAAACACCTGCACGTAACAGCAATACAAACAACTGCCAACAAATTTCGTTTGAAAACTTTCAACTAAGCAGCCTGTGTGTGTCTAGTTCAAAAAGAGCGTGCTCATTGCTCAAAAATGTTGCTATCTGCCATTGCAGAATTTTCAACAGCAGACACAACGGCAACAACAACAGCACCAGCCGTTAAAAGACAATAGAAAAAAAGAAACAAACACACAGTGGAGTGTATCAAATTGCAAAGCAATTAATTAAAATTTAACAAAAACTTATAGTTTTGTGCATGCAACAACAGCAGCTGTGCCCATTAACACAATTCATCACTCGAAATACGTTCTAAATAAAAGGTGCGTGAACAGCTGCGTTGCGACGTCGACGTTGGCGTGGGCTGCGACAGCGACCGCAACTGCTACAGAGTGACAGAGAGAGAGACAACGAACAATAGCAAAAACAAAAACAAACAACGAGGCAGCAACGATGGAGATGCGAGAGGTGCTGAGTCGCGAGGGCCGTGAGGCAAAAAATTTGCTTGTCTACCAGTTTTGCGATGAGACAAGCGCCAGCGGAGCCACAGAAACAGCCAAAGATGCAAGAGACGTTCTAGCCAATGGCGACTGTAAGTAAAAAAAAAAGGAATTATATTTTTTTTTTGCGATTTTAGCTTTTGTTGCGATTTTAGCTTTTTTTGTAAAGGGTATTTTGAAATAGTTTTGAAGTGTGTTAGGAAATGTGGAAGTTGTTGCTTATTTAAATATATAATAATATTTTTTTTTTAGTGAATTTAATTTAATTTAAGTTTCTTGTATTTTTGTTGTATATGTTTTTGTATTAAATGTTGATAGTTGACATTCAATAAATAAATACAAAGTATCTAGTCTTAGCCCAATTAATTAATTCATTCATTACTTAATTTTATATTACCTAATATTGACATTAAATAAATAAAAAGTATCTGCAAGTCCAAATTAATTTATTTTGTACTATTTCTAAATGACTAATTTGTGTCGCTTTTTTAGGCTACTCGACGACGCCCACATGCCGCAAACCGCCAGTTGCGCCGCCAAAGTCACCGAATGGCTTACAAACGCCCACCAAGCACTGCCCTCAATCGCCCACAACTCTAATGCTCCGCTCCAAGCAGACAAACAACAACAGCAACACCAACAACAACAATAGCCACAACAACAGCAACAGCAGCAGCGCAGCTGGCTCAAATAGTGGACCACGTGTGCGTAGCGCCTCCACGGGACGGGACAAGAAGTCGGAGCTGCAGGCACGTTACTGGGCCCTGCTCTTTGGCAATCTGCAGCGGGCGGTGAACGAGATTTACCAGACGGTGGAGTGCTATGAGAATATATCCAGTTGCCAAGAGGCCATCCTGGTGCTAGAGAACTATGTGCGTGACTTTAAGGCGCTCAGCGAGTGGTTCAAGGTCAGCTGGGACTACGAGTCTCGACCGCTGCAACAGCGTCCACAGAGCCTTGCCTGGGAGGTGCGCAAAAGTAATCCCACGCCGCGTGTGCGCACCAAGAGTCTCTGCAGTCCCACTGCCTCCGGCAAATCGAGTCCAGCCCTGTTTCCCTGCAGCTCGGGCAAAACATCGCCGTGCTGCGATGGTCGTGTGACGCCCAAGAAACTGTTGCGCGCCTACGAACAGCTGCCACGTGGCGCGATGCGTGTCAATGTGCGCGAACTGTTTGCGGCAAATAAGCGGGGCACAACACGTGGCTCACCCAACTCGGATGCACTGGATGCACAGCCAACGACAGCAACAACAGGAGGAGGAGCAGCAGGAACAGCTGCTGCCCAGCTGGAGGAAAAGCCCTTTGTGCAGCTAAGCACTCAATACTCACAGACAGATCTCGAGGATCCGCATCTGACGCTGGCCGATGTGCGCGAGAAGATGCGACGCGAGGCATCCGAGCGGGAGGCAGCCGAACGCGAGGCAGCTGAATTGGAGGCAGCAGCAGCTGCAGAAGGTGAGCTCAATCTCAAAAGAAATGTTGCCACTACTAAAATTTGTTCATCTTTTACAGCTAATCAGAAAAAAGAGGAAGAAGAAGTTGCAGCCGCAGCAGCAGCAGTTGCAGTTGCAACAGAGGAGTCTCCAATAGAGAACAAAACAGACATGCTGCAAGCACAAGTTGTGGACGACAGTTCAGCAAATGCAGCACAAAGCGAAGTTGTTGCACAGACTGTTGCAGCTGTGAAGGAGCCCACATCGTTGCAGCTAACCGTTGCCAGCTTGGATGCCATGGAAAATGCGCTGCTGACGGCGCAGGCCAGTAAGGAGCCAACACCGCCGAGCACACAGCTCAAGCAGATTGGTCCGCTGCCCGAGAAGAAGGCAGCAACGGTCTTGGGCACGGCCAGCGGCAACATGCAAAACAGCCCACTCAAATATTCCAGTGTACTTAATCGACCAGTTGCAACACGTGGCGCCAATCAAAAGGGCAGCGCGCAACAGGGAGCAACAACAACTGGTGGAGGAGGAGGAGCAGGAGTAGCTGGAGGAGCAGCAGCTGCAACTGCGCCTCAAACTAAGCTGGCCAGCAGCAAAGTTGTGGCAAAGACAACAGCGCACATAAATGGCTTGCGACGCAGTGGCAACAACAATAATAATGGCAATAGTAATGTCAACAGCAATGTAAAACCATTTGTGACACGTCGTGCGGCGCCTCCGCCACGTCCGTCGAGCAAAACCGAATGCTATGGTCCGCCCAACAATGTTGCCACACGCTTATCGGCACGTTCGCGCACAATGCTCGATATGAATGGGAACGCTGTGGCAGCTGCAACAGCAAGTGTTGCCATCAAACCGCTGGCCAAACGTAGCACAAATTCGATGCTGTCGTCTGGCAAGCGGGTGAGCCTGCCCAGCACAGTTGGACGCAGTTCACGTGAGGACATTGCCAGCTCCACATCGACGCTGAAGGCCAGCAACGAGCAGCTGAGCGGCTCGAGGAGCACGCTCAAGCTGGACGAGCGTCACTCGGAGCCCAAACAGCTGTCGGCGGATAACAACGATGGTTGGCGGACGGTGAAGAATCGACGCAGGCCAAGCATGCATTGGTCGAATCGCTTCAATCAGCCCACAGGATATGCCAGTCTGCCCACCCTGGCGCTGCTCAACGAACAAAGGGACGACAAGGATAGGGCCAATAACAGCAACACAAAAACACTCGCCTCGAAGGCGGCTGAAACTAAAACAAGAGCGGCTAATAAGACGGCTAAGATGATGGCGCATCCTGCAACCCGGCCAGAAATTAAGAATGCCAAGGCAAAGGTTAACTCATTTCCAGCACAGCGCACAGCTGCCCCTATGAAGACAAAGCAAGACAAGGATAAAGACAAGGACAGCAACGAGAAAGATAAAGAAAAGGACACTGATAAGGAGAAAGACACTGATAAGGACAAGGATAGGAACAAGGACAAGGAGAAGCCAAAGCCTCAAGTTGTTCTGATGCGCAGCAGCAGCAATTGCATCTCTGCTGGCAACAATGTGGCAAGTTCCTCGCTGAACGAGCGCACCTCCAGCATCAAGCGCCAGAAATCGGATCTCACCGGACTCAAGATGACCTCGCTCCACAAGGAGTACATGCGAAGCGAGAAGAATGCTCTACGCAAGCAGCAAAAGGAGCAGATCAACAGCAACTCCTGTGGAGCAACGGATGAGAATTTTGAGTGTGAGTAGATATAGATTTGGATATAGATATAGATATCGATATCGATATCGATATCGATATCGATATAGATATCAATATACATATGAATATTTAGATTTAGATTTAGATATAGACAAAAATGTTTATGGGTATATAGCAAAGTCTGTAAAGATGTAGATATATATATATATATAAATATATATACAAACTGGGTAACATGTTAAGAAGTTATTTTGTGACAAAATATAATGATAGATAAGCATTTGTCTCAGTAGTTCGGAGTGGGTCTTAGTAATCCCTAAAACACCTAACATCTAATCCATATATTACATATAATATATATATTTTAATACTAATAACATCTAATCCATGTATTATATATATATATATATTTAATACTTATAATACTAATAACTTATGTTCTTTTATAGTAAACAAAAGTATAGAGAAATATTCTACTTAGTACTTCAGGTAGGGACTTACTAATCCCTAAAACACCTAACATATAATCTGATCCTTTTTTTTGCAACTATAGGGTATATAAATACTCCTTTATTTTAATTTTCTAGGCTTATAGATATTTATATATACGCAATACTAATAACTTATGGTCCTTAATAGTAATGAAAAGTACAGAGAAATATTCTAGTTAGTAGTTCAGAGTGGGTTTTAATATTTTTCCAGATCATAAATCAAAGACTAATCTGTTCCTTCTTTTAAAGTAAAATTATTTTACAAATTGAATATATTTCTAATCTTTCATTTTATTTACCCTGACAACCAATAATACGAAATTATATATATTATCTTATAATTTTGGATAGTAGCTAGGCTGGTTTTTAGAAGTATAGAAAATACATAAATCAGATTAGTAATTACTTCAATGCTTTCACATGATAATAGTAATAATAAAAAATAAAGAAATTAAAATAATTTAAATTAAAAATAATGATTAATCAAAGTTAAATCAGTTCCTTGTTTATACTAATCTTTGTCTTCCACTGCAGCCAACAATGATGACCACAATAAGATTGACATAAAGATTCAGACAAACTGTGAGTTCTCCAAGACAATTGGTGAGCTCTACGAGAGCATTGCACGCTGCAAGTTACCCAATGGATGTGTGAAGCCGAGTGCCTCCCTGTTGAGTGCCTGCGATGAGATCGAGGAGCAGAATGCCGAGGATGTGGAGGAGGAACGCAATGAGCGCATCCTTGTCGAGGTGCAGGAATCTCTGGAGCGTCAAATACGCGAACTGGAAAGCACCGAAATCGATGTGGACACCGAGACAGATGAAACGGATGGTGAGGTGCAGCTGGAGGAGCACGAGGATGACAGCACGGAGCAGATGGTCGATGATGCCGCCGTCTTTGTGACGATGAGCGACGATGAGAATGCCAGTCTGGAGTTGCGCTATCAGGCGCTGCTCTCCGACATGTCGTGGAACGAACGGGCCGAGGCATTGGCCACCCTCCAGGCCTATGTGGCACGTCATCCGGGACGCGCACAGGAATTGCATCAGAAGCTATCATCGCCATCGCGTCGTCGTTCGCTGCAGGAGACGCTGAAGAAGTATCAGGCGAAGCAGGCAAGAGCCCACCAGAAACGCATCCTGCTGCAGCAGGAGAAGGCGGCTAAGTTGCAGCAACTTTTCATACGCGTCGAGGATGTGAAGGCCGTGAAGAAGCAGCTCATTGAGGACAAGCGCCAGAAGATGGAGGGACGACTGCAACGTGCCGCCGAAAATCGCGAGATCTACTTGCGGCAGATCATTGAGAAGGCCCACGACGAGGACAAGAAGCTGAAAGAGATCAATTTCATCAAGAACATTGAGGCGCAGAATAAGCGACTGGATCTCATGGAATCCGTCAAGGATGCCGAGGGTCGTCTCCAGGAGCTGGAGCAGGAGCGCCAGAAGCGCGTGGAGGAAAAGGCAGCCAAGGAAGCGGCTGTGGAGCGACGGCGTCAGGCGCTGGAAAAGGAGCGACTGCTCAAGCTGGAGAAGATGAACGAGACGCGACTGGAGAAGGAGCAGCGCATCGGCAAGATGCAGGAGCAAAAGGAGCGGCAACGCCAGGCGTTGGCACGCGAAAAGGCGCGCGACCGTGAGGAACGTCTGCTGGCGTTGCAGGTGCAGAAGCAGCAGACCACCGAGGAGCTGCAGCGCAAAATCCAGCAGAAGCAGCTGGAGTCAGCGCGGCGGCATGAGGAGAATATCGAGCACATCCGACAACGTGCCGTGGAACTAACGATGCCCAGTCAGCGGCAACAGGACGAGACGCGTGGCGATCAGGATGAGGATGAGTTACTTAATGGCGGCAACGCCACCAGCACCACCAACGAGGATTGTGATCTCTCCTCAACACTGTCCGAACTTGGTGGCGCCACCGGGAATCGCGAACACTCGCGCAGCTACAAGAAGAAGATGAAGAAACTCAAGCAACGCATGAGCCAGTGGTGAGTAGATCTTTAACTAGGGGTTTAGTATAGTATACTAAAATTAGTATAAGGAGAGCTTGGGATTGGATCTCTGAGAGAGTTTTGTAAACCATATTTTCAACTGCATAAAGCAGATCTTTAGCTTAGAAATGTTGATATTTTGTTATGCAACGTTTATATTTATAAACAAAGAAATAATCAAACTAAAAACCCACCTTTTATAAAAATTGATTTGATAAATTATTATAAAAAATATTGAATCTAATATATAAATTATGAAAAGTATTATAAAAGTACTCAAAACATGCAAAATGTGAAAATTGGTAAAATGAAGTTGTGCAAGAGTAGCAAACAGGCAGAAAGAAGTTTATCTAATCCCATAAAGTATATACATTCTTGATCAGCATCAGCAACTCAATCGATCTCAAGTTGATTTCATTTCGATAAATATCTTTGTTTAGAATGTATTGATAAATAAATCGATAAGCGCTATCAAAAAAGCAACAACTTAAAAAATAGAAGTTTATAATATTGCTGATGGTGTTAAACCTGAATAAAGCTAGATTCTTCAGTTTATAATTGCAATTTTGGTGTATTTCATAAAAATAATAGTTTATAAAAATACCATGATTGAATTTTGGTCGATTTATACGTCTGTATGAGTAATCAATACGCAGAGACAATAAGATCTGGAAGCTTCAAAGTTGGATTATAAGTTCTCAAATACCATACACATTTCAAGTCTAAGTTTTCATTTTAACGATAACTGTCAACTTTTTGCGAATATCGATACAAATCCATTTACACAAACTAATAAGCATAATCCGTATTTTCTAGCATTGAAAGCATTTAAACGTATATCTAATTTATAATTAATAATTTATTACTTACATTAGTAATAAAATTTAATTGATTATATAAAGTATTAATATATTAAATTATTATTTCCTATTGGATTTTTGTCTACTAATCTGATTTTAAATATATTTAATCTATATAAATCCATTAGTTAAAATATAGAACGGGTTTAAATTAAGGATCGTCAGTCTATATTCATATAAGCATTATCTTACACCTTTTCACTATTTCTCTCTCTCGCAGTGCTGCCGACTATTTGTCCACAATGGATGAACTTCCCGCACATCTGAAGCGGGACAGCAGCGTGCCCAAGCTGCTCAATCTGGTAATTAAAGGCGGTGGTGCTCAGGGTTTGGATCGGACGCTGGGCAATCTGTTGCGGGTGATACCCAAGGCGCAGACCTCTGATTTTCAGGCATTCCTCAGCATGGATGGGCTGGGCATCCTCGCCAGCCATGTAATCAGCAAGGGCATGGATGATGCCAACAACACAGAGATCTCAAAGAAGTGAGTTGACCCAAGCATTTAACCAGCTTATCATCTAATTGCAATTCCCTTTGCAGATCCGTCACTCTCGCTGTGCAGCTGTATCGGAATGCTTGCTCCGTTTGTCCCCAGATCGCTCGTCATGCACTTTTGGGCAATTCCATTACGATGATGTTTGATGCCATCGTCAAGAGTTTCCAGGTGAGCCTGTTGGCAAGTTGGCCACACATAATAAAAACGTCGCCAACTTGTCGCCATTTGGTGTCGCATCCAAAACGTTATTCACCCCAGATCATTGTCAGACGCTTTTAAATTGGCTCCCATCGCATTTGGATCCAAAATTGGCAGCCGTTCCTTTTGGGCCTTTGCCCCCTTGCCACGTTTTGCCGGCTCCCGTGTCCCTTGGCTCCTAGTCTCCTCTGGCATTGCCACATTAAACTTGGCGTCGCTGATTTTTTCTCTCCCTTTTTTATAGTGTTTTAGAGAAAGTATTGTAATTTTTTTGTAAAGTTTGTAACAGTCTTTGATTATATTTAGTATATATATTCTTGATCAACATAAGTAGCCGAATCAATATGTATATGTCCATATAATCGTTTGTCGTTTTGCTGCAGCCAGTCGGCCAGATCTTTTTACATTTAGATGAAATTATTATTGAGATTATATTTATAAATATTATATATATAAATATTAATTTCTTATAGCACCCAAACAAACATAGTTTTTCGAATAATTATTTACATAATGTTTATATTCCTTATAGCAAAATGTTTAGTTTCCTATATGTTTTTTGTAGTGCATTCATAAGTCAACTTCATTTTTGAGCTCTATTCTGTGCACAATAACTTTTTGCCAAGTTTAAAGTTTATTGTTTTCTTATTTGGCTCGCTTGTTTATTTGCCATTTTCTTTGACGCTTTTATTTGGCGCATTTGCTTTTGCTTTCTGTTCTTGTTATTCTTTTCGTTTTGTGTGTGGCATTTATATTTGAATTTTATTTACTGGTCGCCGTCAACGCTTTGCCTATAAATTCGAGCGCAAATGTGTCGCCTCCTCCCTCCCCTACCCGTCTTCTTCTGCTCTTTATTCTGTCCTTGTCCCTCTCCCTTTTGCCCGCCTAACAATTTGTCAGCATTTGCCTGTCAAGTTTTTGCGTGCGAGCCTATTTTACGCGTTGTATCCCTTTAGCTAGCCTGGAGTGGGTATATTGACTATGTGTATGTGTTTGTGACAAGGAAAAGGGGGCAGCTTGAATTTTATTGATATATATCCTTGATCAAGGCGATGAATTGGATTGATATGTATCGAGTTTTTAAATCTGGAAGAAATTAGATTAGCACCATATATTTTTAATGTAATAAAAAATAAAATTAATAATGCACATTTTACACAAAGTACAGGGTATCTGCGAGAGCAGTGCACTCGGTCTATTCCTGTTTTACTATTATTGTTTTATATATGCCATACATAAGTGTTTTATGTTTATATGTATGTGCCTGTGTATGTATTTGTGCGGCCTGTGCTGTTAAATCAATCGTTAAAGCGCGTAAAAAGCCACTCTTCTGCTTATCAATTGTGATTGCTGTTGTTTGTGTTGTTGTTGTTGCCGGTCACTTTTGAATTCTATAAAAATTTATATATATTTTTAACAGCGCCTCGCTCGTCACACTTTCATTGTTTGTTTTTGTTGTTATTGCTTCTGTTGTTTGCCTGGCTCGTGCTTATTGCCGTGCTTTGTCGTCTGTCTCCGTCCTCCCTCCCTCCCTCTTCCATTACTTCATAAACATATTCTCATCGCCTTTGCCTTTTGTGGCTGATGGATTACCACGCACGCCGCTTGTCATGTAATCAAAAAGAAGATGAAGAAACATAAAGAGAGAGAGAGGAGAAATAAATAAAAAAGATAAAGATCGTCGCGTGAAAAAAACATCAATTAACATTTTGATTGATGTGAGTGCTTGATGTTATTATTGCTGTTGTTGTTGTTGTTAACTTTATAATTAATTTTCAACACACACACATAAAAAATGTCGCCTAACGCCGCAAAGCATGCAACAATTGTGTAAGCAAAAACAACAAGAGCAACAACAACAACACGTATTTTTCGAGTACATTGACACTTTTTGCTTACTATCGTTATCGTTACAATTACAGTTATGTATATATATTCATATTTTTTTTGTGTGTTTCGCTATTTGTTTTTGCAGTTACCCGAAGAAAAATCACCACAACATCCGGTCGAGTTATCCACAGAGCTAATGCTGGCATGCACCGAGGCGCTATCATCAAGCTATGTGAAGAAAAACACCCACCCCAAAGTGCCGGAACGCCTACCGGACATGATAAAGTGAGTACAAGAACAACAAGACCAGCTCGAAGAAGAAGAGTACAGCTAACTGCACAAAGTTAACATAGAGCGAAAAAAAAACAAAAAGAGGGGAAATCACTTGAGTTCGAACAGGAACTTCGAAAATGTGCGTAAGCACGTGTGTACAAGAGAGAGAGAGTAGAGAGCGAGAGAACGCACCCAAGTGTGTGTGTGTGGGGCGTGTCAATGCTGTGCGAGCGAGACAACTAGTGTGCTTGCAGTACATACATATGTATGTATGTATACTTAAGCATGACTGCATGCGACTCTCAAACTGTGGTAGCACTGCAAGGCTGAGCCAGTGCTGCTCAAACCGCACTTTATGAGCAAGTGCAGCAGCCATTGTTATAACTGTGGTTGCTATTGCTGTTGTAGCTTTCAACACTCGCACTTCACTTTTTTTTTGTATATTACGTGCACGTTTTTATGACTGCTGCTGCTTGAATTTTCAGTCGGAGCAAAAACTTTAATGCTGCTCGCTGCTGGCGGCGCTGCTTGCGCGCTGCTTCTCTGCTTGTTTTTCTTTAATTTGGGCTTCTCTGTGTGTGTGTTTTGGGCAGTGCAAAAGTTTTAATCGAATTTCTGCTACTGTTGTTACACACAAAAAAACACACACACACACAGGCGCCATTTTGTTTATTTTCGTACAAATTGAATTTCATATACATTTGTTTATTGTGCCTTGCTATTGTTTTGTTTTTGTCATCATTGTGACGTTAAAAAAAACTTTTTATTCTTATGCATTTTTGTGAGCTTTTCGTTTTGTTCAGTTGTTGTTATCATTTTAGCTGCCTTTTGTTTTGCTGCTTGCATAGTGGAAGCATTTTTGGTTTATCCTTTTGTGTGTGTGCCCAATCCCTCCACCCCAAATTGACTTATTCTACTTGTTCGTTTGTTTGTTCTTTTATTATGATTATTATTTTTTTTGTGTTGATCAATTTTCGTTTGTTTATGTTTTCAATTTGCTTACAAAAGCTTTTCGTTTATTTTATTAGCAACCGCCGCCATTGTTCTCTCTCCTCTCTTCTGTCTCTCCTCGCCCACTTATTCGCATCCTTTTGTGGTTGTTTGCCTTTTTTCCTGTCCTCTTCTCCTTTATTTGCTGCTTAGTACTTTCCTGTTCGTTTCGTTTCTTTTCGTTTTTTAGCGCAACTCGCTTTTTTTTCGGCGCTCAATTCAATTACAAAGCGTTGCTGGCGATTTCAATAGACTGCGTTTCTCGCTATCTGCTTACCATTTACCATTCGCCATTCGCCATTTACTGCAAAATCAAATTTCTTCTTTGACTATAATTTTCCCCAAGCTCTCCTCCCCCAAAAACCCACTCGCGTTGCTCCTCCTCAAACGGCCACAGCACAATACGCTGCGCCATTTTGCCAAAAATACTGCATAGAATGTGTAGGGAAATGGTGAATAGCAGGAAGTGTTCGACTAGTAGATACCCTATATATCAATAGTGATAGATGGAGTTTATAAAGCTATTTATTGCTTTGGGACAGAATTTTTATTTATTTAATAAACTTATACCTAAAGTCAGTCGAAACAAAAATATACTGCAATAAATTTAAAATAAAATATCATAATTTGTATTATTTTTCTTCAAGTAGTTCGAAGTATTCTTTACAGAAAAAACAATGTAAATTATTAAAAAAAAGTTATATGAAGAGAGTTTAATTATATTAAACTTTATAAATATAAACTTAAAAAAAACATCTGTCTGTATGCATACCTTATATATGTCAAAGCAGGTTACATATTTTTGCCCGATTTAAGTGCACCCTTTGTACACCTATTAAATAGTTACAGGGTATAACCGAAAAAAAAAAATTCACAAATAGAAATTGAATTCGCAGCACTTGAATGGGATGCCTCCTTTGGGCCACACCAAACATTTGCCGTTCTCTTCAGTCTCCCACTCCTCCACCCCTCTTCTTTTTCTTCGTCTTTCTACAGTGCTGCTCTTTAATTTAATTTGGGGGGCTGGGGAGGGTAGTCAATATTTTCGACATTTCTACGTGCAGCTTTTGTAGCTGCATAATTTAATTTTTGTTTACTTTTAATTGGTCGTGCGGCACATGAAAGACCAGTACAAATTGATGGGAAGGGGGTGTTGGCGGTTGGCACTGAGCATCGCAATACTTTTCCCCAAGTCCAACTGTAACACAAATTTGATTTTAATTAAGAAACTTTTAGTTTCCTTTGCCTCTCTTTGAGTTAAGTTCATTTCAATGAACTATGCAGTCAAATTATTTTTTGTTGTTTTCCTCTACTTTGGCTTCAAATTTTGCAAGTCATATATATGCTTGAATAAATATATATATATGTATATTCCATATGCTTATTCACTACACCTGCGGCTACACCCATTGACCCAGTCGCCGACATCATCATCTTGCGGCTTGTGGTTGCCACATGCAACTACTTTTCGCAGTTAAGAAATATTCCCTTTTTGAGTATTTGCTGCATTTTCTTTTTGCTGCACATTTCCCAAGCATTTTGGTAATATTTTTAAATTTTTAACTTCAAATCTTACAAATTGAACTACATTTTTGGTGCACGAACATAATTCTGTAAAGGGAATATCAGAAATTATTAAAAGAGAATAATAAAAATATTTATATCACATAAATTATTATATTGATAGCTCAAAATATATAATTTATATGCCATATTGTGACTTATTTGTTGTGTTTTAAACATTTTAAGTAAAATATTAAATTAAAAATTTTCATTCTTGCGGTTTTTTATTTCCTTTTTTCACTTCATATTTTAACTACATTTTCTGTTTAACTTTTCCTCCATAACTCTTTAATTGAATTAAATAAATAATTTGGTGTTTATATAATAAAAAATGTTGACAAATTTGATGGGTATTCAAATTATAATTATTATTGTATCATTGAATTTAAAATTTGGATTGTAATTGCTGATTTTACACAGTTTTTTTATATCACTTTTATTCTCAAATCAATTTTCACTTAAAGCTTTAAGTATTTATATCAATATTTACTTTCAATTGGATCAATTAAAGTTAAAGATATTCGCTGCCTGACCCCTCAACACGTAACCTTTAACCCCCCCCCCCCCTCCCTTCCCCTTTTTATATATTTATGCTTGAAGTAGAATAAATTTGACTACTCCCTCCATCATATTTTTTTAGATGTGTGTTTTTTACAATGTAATTGGTTCATAATTAATCAACACAATCATTAGGCAGATCACACACACGCACACACACACCACTCACACCCTCCCCCACCCTCCTTTTGTTGGCAAATACATTTTAATCATCATTTGATCATCAATTTCAAGGCATTCTTTTTGGTTAAATAAATGATGTATATAAAAAAGTGTCTGAATTGGTAATCATAACGATGATTTGACACGCGATAAGGTGAAAGCATCCTTCCTGCCTCTACCTGCCTCCCCTTGTCTAGCAGCATCCCCCTTCTCACCCTGCTGCTGCTGGACAATCAACCCCCAAACATTTTTTGGTCCTTTTTCGCTGTCATAATGAAATATGCAAACGGCAAGAAGTTGCCAACCAGTTAAGGGAAAAAGCTTCTCTTACTTATTTGTGTGCGTGTGTGTGTGAGTTTGTGTGTTGGTATGTTTGTGTTTGTTTGTGTGTTTCTGGGCTGTGCCGCGTGTCCTTTTGTTGTTTTGAATGTCAGCAAGGAGGACAACACACGCTGAGCAGCAGCAGCAGCAGCAGCTCCAGCTGCACATTTAATTTAATTACCCTTTAAGTAACCATATCGAATGGCCATTTGGAGTTATGGCTCGTCCTGGATCCGTGGCTCGTCAACTCCTTCTGTGCCTCGTCCTCAGTTTAGTCCTTTTGTGCCTGGCTCCTGCTGCTGCTTGCACTTTGCACTGGCCCTTAACTTTTTGCCTCAATTACGGGCAGCTCCTAGTCAACCCAATGTGGAATCCCAGCTGCCGCCCAAACCAAACACACACAACACCAAACACACAACACACACACGTGCTGTGGGTTTTATTTTACCATTTGCCAACTTCATGGACATATTAGTGCAACTATTTAGTTGCCACCACAGCCACCAAACTTCCCCTTCCCCTCCCTGTTCCCTCCTTTAGTTACCAACTCTACGCCAGTTAACACTATTGCACTGTGCGAAGAGAATTGATAACTACAAAATGCATTTGGCTTTGATTAAAGACTTGAGGGAACTAAAACTAATTTTAAGGTGTTTTAAACTAATTAACTATTAATTTGTGTAGATTTCTTAGAATAATAATTTATATAAGTAAAAGTGCAGGTATAACAAGAAATCTTTTCAGATTTTTAAACAAGTACAATAATGGTTGCTTTTCTAATTACTTTTTACTATTTTCACTTTAAATAATATTACTAAATTATTAGTTATCTTTAACTAAGAACTGTACATAAAAGCAAGCCTATATTTTAATGCATTTAATACCTTAACTGATAGCAATACAAATTTGTTTTTTATAGATAAAACAAATATAAAATGTGGGCTTTTTGCACTTCTGAAAAGTGTGTTGTTCAGCTCAATTTCTCGCAGTGTGTCGCACTAAACGTTGCTGTATTGCAGCGCC
The DNA here is from genome assembly GCA_035042345.1 of Drosophila fungiperda. Taxonomy (NCBI): domain Eukaryota; kingdom Metazoa; phylum Arthropoda; class Insecta; order Diptera; family Drosophilidae; genus Drosophila; species Drosophila fungiperda. Next base: position 5,064,986 of record JAWNLM010000145.1, on the reverse strand, counting down.
TGCTGCTGCCCATATTAATTTCAGACATTCGCCTTTGTTCGCTGCTCGTTTCTAGCTGCTTTTTGTTGTTGTTGTTGTTGCTGCTGTTTGTTGTGCATTTAATATCCGATTTCAGTTTTTTGTTGATTCTTTTTGACAATGGGCGCAGGCATTGAACACTTCTTCGTCTTTCCTACCCCGCTCCTTCTACTTCTACTTCTCCTTCTATCGCTCTCTCTGTTTCCATTGTCCTTGTGAAAGTTTTCTATTTGCTTAGTGCGCTGCGCTCATTTTTGTCGTCCTTTTGTTTTCACTACTACTGCTGACGTCGCTCAAAATCAAAATATTGACTTTGAACGGCGTGTTTATTGATCCAAAAAAAAAACAACCGAAAACCTAAGCAAACCTTAACAGCAGCAGCAATCTTACAAATCAGCTGCAATTTTTAAACCATATTTGCTTGTTTTGAAATTTCAGTGTTCTGTGTTCGGTGCAAAGCTGCAATTCGCATGTATTTCTTCAATCTGCATTTCATAATTGAATTCAAATCACAGAACTGTCACAGAACTAATCAGAGTTGACATTTATTTTTATATTTTTGTTGAAACAGTAGCCGTACAGAGGTGCAGGGTATTATCCACCCCTCCCCCACCGTCCACCCTTCACTCACAAATCCGCTTTGCGTTCGTTTTTCGTTTTTCGACATTCAAACTGTCAAAAAGTCAGCATCAATTACAGTTACAGAAACACATCACAGAGCAAACACACAGAATGCTATAGAACAGTTACAAAACATAGTTAGATAGGTGGAGGGATGAGGGAGAGAGTTGATGGGTCATAGAGAGGGGGTGGAGGTCAGCACTCGGAAGAAGTGCGAGCCAAAGTTCACTTCAGATTTTTGCATCAAAATGCATTTGGACATTTGGAGGCTAGGCAAAAAGAGAGAGTCAAACTCATAACTAGCCAAGCGAGAGTTTCTCAAAGAATTGATGAAGCGAGAAGATTACAAAGTGACTTCGATATATGAAAATCGTGAATATATTATAGTTTTATATTGTTTTTTATTTTTTATTATTATCATACATATATTGTGATAAAACTTATTTCAAATATATTTCCAGTATATATTTATTAAATTGTTTGTCCGATTTGCCAAATATTCTACTGCACTTATCTTTATCTTAACTAAATAAGCAAGAGTTTGTTTAAGTATTGTTGAAAAGAGAAGATTACAAAGTGATCAAGCATATAGTTTATAGTTTATATTGTATTGTATTGTATTTTCAAAATTAAATCGTATTTCATTAAAATGTAGTCTGATTTGATTATATTCTACTGCACTCATATTAATCTTTTTTAATCTTCTAGTTTTAAGAATTTTTTTAAACATAATTTAAGTCCTACATTCCAAATATTAATATTTTTTGTATCTTTGACTAGTAATTCCGACTATATGTGTTTCTTAAAAGTTATAATACCTATAAATATTTCAAAACAACATAATTATTTTTTGTTATTTATGATTATTAGCCTATTACAATGTTTGGATTACCTGCTACTTCAAATAGACAGCTTTAATACCATTAGATCATCATATAAAATAATTCCCAGCAGAGCTCATAAGATACTCAGGCTAAAGATATATCTTTTATATCCACAATATGCCACGATATTCAAATAATATCAAGTATTATGTGTGTGGTATTTAAATTGAAATGCAACAGACAACCCTCGGTGTAAGGATGGGCGGGTTGCGTGAAGGGGGAAGTCATATGCAAAAGTCTGACATATGCGCTGCCATTTTGCATGCAAAAAGGCGCAGCAGCAACCCCCCTCTCTACTCTCCCACCACTCATCAATCCACACTGCCCTTGAATGCCCTGAGTTGCACGTCAAAAGTTTGATGAGTGCCTGTCCAGAGCCGCATGTCAAAGGCGAAATGGGCAAACGATGAGTTGCAGGAGGAGAAGGAGGAGGAGTTGGAGGATGAGGAGGCACCTTCGGCTTTTGGGCTATTGAATTACGTAGAGTCCGCAGTTCCAGATCTTTTGAGTGCATTCGCTTTGATTTTGCCTTGTTCTTGTTATGCCTTTTTTTTTTACTGGGTTCGGGGTATGCCAAAGGTATAATGAAGTTGTCCAAAGCAGGTAGCGGGTAGAACCCATTAAGTATACATTTACAGATTTTCATCAGAGTCTGTAAAAAAAAGATGCTACAAACTTTTAATATGTGTATTATATATTAATTTAATTTATCATTTTTTAGAATACATTGATAAATATCGATTACCGATACCAAAAAAAGCCATAATTTGAAAGATATACTTATCCAATTGGCTATGAATATGCCTTTACTGAATATTGATTAGATTTAAATATTTTAGAAGTGACCAATTTTGAATTAGGATATCTGCTAGTCGAGCACACTCAATTTAGGCACTTCTCCTTGTTCCTCCATACACTCAAGGGAATACTATTATAACCAGGCAAAGCCAAAAACCAAAAAACCAACCACCCACAAACCAAAGCAGAGCAGAGATCTTGGGCGACATATGTAAAATGTGTAAAGTGCAGCAAGGCAGACCAGGCAAGGCAAGGCAAGGCAAGGCGAAGTGAGGCGAGGCAAGGCCAGGCGACGCAGGCTACCGGTGCCAGTTACAGTTAATTTAATGCTCGTCAGCAGCAGTCTGCTGCTGTCTGCTTGTCGTGATGATAATAATGATTATGTTGTTGCACCCTCCAACAAAACAACTGTCTCTTTTGCTGCTTGCTGCTTGTTGTTGTTGTTTTTGTTTTTCTTATTTAATGCGCATCGCCGGCAACAACAACAACAACAACACAAAGAGAGCAACAATAGTTTCAGAGCGCATCACTCAATCAAACGGCAATTGTGAGGGCTTAGAGACGTGCATTTCACCTAGGGGCTGAAACAGTCAACAGTCTGTGCAACCCTGTCGTGATAGTCAACCCCCCTGTCCCCTGTTCGAGTGGGAAACTGGTGCAAATTAACACGCTAAGCACTTGAATGCGCCAAATGTGGCGTGAGTAATGCCCTCAAGTGGCCGACAGATGGCGCACATTACAAGCCGCTAATCCAAGGCGCAGCTAACTTCACTTTCGCCCCACCCCCCCCATAAAAATCAACGATATTAAAACTAAAAATCTTCCACAATTTCAGTTTTAGTTGCCATTATCTGTATATTGCTGTGTCATCGTCGTCTCTTTACACTCCATATATGATTATGACTATTCAATGGCTTTTGGGCTTCTCTCGGTTTGTTGCGCCATTTATGATTGCCAACTTAACATAAATTCTAATTTGATTTTGCCACTAATGTGCCATAAGAGCGCAATTTGACCAGAGTTCCGCAGAGTTTTCCTCCGCATCCCCTCTCCCTCCCCCTCCAGCCATTCTATATTTTTATGTCCTCATATGAGAGTTCTTCCCCACACTTTTACTATGTCGTCCCCCTCCCATCGGTTGCCATTTAGATGGAGGCCTTACGGTTGGGCATAAATTTTTACGATGCTCGGCGACATATTCGCCATTTTCCACTTTCCACTTTTCACAAAAGCCAAATCACAGGCGCCCATTTCAAGTTCTGTCCTCAGCCCACACCCTCTCCCGCCGCTTCAAGCTCTATTTCTGCCCCCCTTGAATACACCCTGGACGTCTTTTTATGTGACCTTGCATTCGCTAGTGGAGTCCATTGATATTGCTATTAAGTTTGGGTCTTCTTTAAAAGTCAGTGGAGAGTAAAAGTTCGTAATCCAAACATATATTTTCAGTTTGAATTCGCTTATTTTGTTCAAAAGTTTCTGAATCTAAAAAAAAACATTCAATTTTAATTTTAATACATTTTTGAAATTTTGTTTTTTTTTCTTCTTTAATTTATATAAATAAATGTAAATTTTTTTTTCTGACTTAAAGATATATTTGTTTGATTTGTACACTTACTAAGAGTACACATCTTGCATACCACATACAAAATTTGAATTATTCAAGAAAAAACAACTTTAAACCCATTTTAGAATATAAATATTTTAATCAAGTTTTGCAATATTGTTTTTAGTTATTTCAAACAAATTTTGCATAAATTGTAACTTATAATTACTACAAGACTTAATGGATTTCTTCCATGAAGTCTACAAAGTCTTTAAAATATTTTATTTATCTGTATTAAATTTGTTAGTCTAGAATAAAAATACTTGAAAATTCTTTTAGCTTTCTGTTTGCTTATAGGAATTTTAAAGACCTATTAAAATATTTTAGCGCATCAAAAATTCGTCTATATTTTTCTAAATTCTTTGTAATTTTGGGTTTAATGCTATTTTTGGCATGTTTTCTTTGTGTGTAGTCGTTGCCACTGTTGCTGTTAGCTGTTTGCTGTTAGCTGTTTGCTGTTTAGTGTTTGTTGTTGCTGCTGTTTTATATTATTATTATATGCACTTTTCTTTTACAAAATGGCGGCAAACGTCGCCAGCATCCTGATCCTTGCGCTTTAGGGGCTGCTCGTTGTTTTTGTTGCCGTTATGTTTGCGGTTATTTGGCGCCATGTTTTTGCTTTCCTCGCCTCGTTTGAGTTTTACGAGCGGCTTTACTTTTCTCAGCTATTTGGCGCTGCCTTTTTAACGGCCCCAGCGCCGTCATCATCAACATCATCATTAGGCACATTATCATCATCATTATTCTCATCATCATCATTATCATTATTATTGTTGTTGTTGTTGTTTGGCCCCACGTGTGTTGTCCATTTTGGGTGACGTTGATTCTCTATGGCCGCTGCTGTCTGCGGTAGGCACAACTCTGATTTACCTCGCAGACCTGCCACAGCAGCCCCTCTTCTCCGACTTCCCCACTCGTCTGTTTTCTGGCTGCTACTTTTCCTTAACAAAATGACATTTCCCATATGGCAGCAAATCGGTCGGCGGTCTGCTGAAATTTTATTTTCAACGCTCGTGTCGTAATTGAAGACGCACTGCTGCTAGTACAGCGTAAATCCCTCTCCCCACCCCACTCCCCATCAACATTTAGCTGCCAACTGTCTGTCAAAATAAATATATTTGAATATATATATATATATATCTGAGGCGACAACAAAAACGTTTACCCCGTTGCTGTTTTTTTTCCTTTCAGCAAATGGAAAACGCTTTGGGTGGCGTTCGCGTTACTAAGAAAACAACGGCCCAGACTTAAGAACAGAACAAACTGAACGGATTCCGAATGGAACAGAATAGTATATATCAGACTATAGCTGCCAGCAGCCAGCAGAAGTCGTCTTCCAGTCGTTGTTGACATGCTGATGAATTTTCATTGAAAACCGCTCGACAGGATTTCTTTTTCTCTGTTGTTTTCTGTTCTGTGTGATTGCCACATCCGTATTTTTGTATGCCCTTTGCCGCGGAGGGGGTATTTTGATTGTCTTATGAAATGTGTAACGCAATTAGGGTGGCGGGAGGAGGGGGCAATATATGTATTTTCGTATTTGATTTGTTTGCTTATGCATAAATGTAATATATATTTATGGGTTATAAGATATATGCCATAAGATCTGTCTTGAATTTAGTATTAGAGATATATAAAGATATATGTTATATCATATAAAGATTTTTCTATCCTTGAAGAAAATATAGTTTAAAAAACATCTTATTTACATCTTACGAAGATAACTTTTTGTGAAGGGTCTACATTTTTTAAGGAAGATCGAATTATAATTCTTATCATAATCTTAAACATGTCATACAAGTTTACATATTTGTAAAATATGTTAATGAGTTATATATATATCCCATAAAGCCATAGAATTAACTATGGTCAACTGTTATGCAGATTTTTCTATGGTATATAGAATATTCAGTTTTCTAGGGGAAGGGTTTTACGAAATTAGTACTCTTAATTTAAACCATCTTCGTAAATTTGACACCATTACTATAAGAATAAGTTCTTTTACAGGTTATATTATATCCCAATTCTGTCATAAATCTGGCAAGCGTAATTAGATTTCGGCAAGTTAAACTTTACTTTTGCTGCTTGGTTTTTGTATTTAGTTCAGCTATCAAGTGTCTTGCATTTTGCAATGTTCAGTTATAGTTTGGCCTATTGCATAAACATATATCATATCATATATCACATATCATATATATATATATATATCTGTTATATATCACATGACTGCCAACTGCCAACATACAACTCCAATTTCACTGCAAGTATTTATTTTTCTGCACATTTCACTTGAACTTTGGCAAGATGACAACTCAATTTGTGTTGCATGAATGAGCTGCAACAGCCACTTGGTCATAGGGCTTTAGGGCTTTAGGTCTCTTCAAGAATCCTCCCTCCCTCTCCCTCACGCTAATGCCAATTTAATAGCTGGCAACACAAGCGTAAAAAATCGAAATGAGCAGCAGGCAAAACAAATGTCTTAATTTATTCATAACTCTTGTGTACATGTTTATTAGACTGTGTTGCACAGGGGGTTGCGGGGTGTGACGTGGTTTTCTAGCAAAAGGCTGAAATTGAAAAAAAATATTAGACTAAACCTTAACAGAAGCCAACCCCTGTTCAGTTGCCGTTTCAGATTGAGATACAACTGCAGCTCGGCAATTTCCATGTTGTGATTTATGAATGATAATGCGCTGTGACATCCCCGAAATTCCATTCAGTACTCCGTATTCTGGATTTGGTTCAGGCTGTCTTTTTTTTCGGGCATATGTCCGCATTGCGTTTTAATTTGCATTAATGGGCGTGGTAATAGCAGCCACAGCTAACTCCTCGTTCCCTCTTCCACGCTCCCCGCTCCTCCCCAACCCTGCCCCTGGCACGAGTTCAAATCAGAAAAGTATTTTTTTTTTCGTTTTTCCCATTGCGTTTAATGAGGCGCAACGCTTAAAAATCTGAACTTTAAAGAGATAGAGATGGGGTTGGAGTAGTGGTGGTGGGGGGTGTTTCGTATTTACAACTGTCGCGAAATTTATTTGCATTAGCACTCATTTGATTAAGGGGCGTGGCACTTGGCAATAAGTCAATAACGAAATAATTGTCATATAAATAACCCTTCAATAATTTCAACTCCAACATATGCGTTTTAAAAGCGGGGCTTAACGGTTAATCCATTATTATTATACCATTAAAAAGGGGTTGTACGTGTGTCAGTTTGCATGTGGTGGTTTTAATATGAGTCATATTGCAAATTTCACATTGCCTATTTTAACTATATTTTTAAAAAAGAAAGTATTGATGATGAAAAAGTTTGATGATCTAGTAAAATTAAATATTTTCAAGAAATGAGAAACGAAATATATTTTAAAAATAATTGTTATAAATATATCTATTATGAATATAAAATTATTATATAATTATATTATATAAAAATTAAATATACATATCTAAGCGGAGGAAAAATAAACTAAGGAAATTATACTTATTAAAGAAAATACAGTAAGACAGCTAACTCTTGCAGATTGAAGTTCACCTCTAAATTTTATTATTAATTTATACAAATTTCATTTATAATTAAACAATTGTTTCAGTAGAAACTATATTATATAAAAACTAAAGTTAAAGTATAATAAATAAAATAAAAACTGCCTGCCGAGTAATAACGGATATATTTAAAACTTCATAAAGTTTAACTAATTGCTATGGAAACAGACAGACAGACAGACGTACGTATATAATTACCGCTAGTAGTACTGATTAATAATAAACATAACATATTGTTGCGTAGACTTCTTCTTTAACATGTGCAAGCTTATGAAGATTATAATACGTAATTATTATGCACAGCTAAAAGTTGCGAGAGTTAATCCGTTGTTTCAATTACATAGTGAGACGAGGCGGGACGAGACGAGACGTTATCCGTTATCCGTTATTATTCAATTCCATTACTACGCACCTTTTGTACCATTTTTCAAGCTTTGCACTGCCCACTTATGTTTATTCGCATTCCTTTTGCTTTAATTCGTGGCGCTTCTTTGATAAGCGCTGGGGATTCATGTCACTTGCCCGCATTATTTATGATGTGCCCGAAAAGAGCAGCACACAAGCACACATACATATGTAAAGCGTGTGTGTGTGTATGCGTGTTTGTATGTATTCAGCCCCCACTCTCTATCGTTCTCTCTCACACACACACATAAACACAATCCTTTGGCTGTGGCTTTGCTGCTTCCGTCGCTGCGGTTTTGCGGTCAACTGCTGCGGTTGCTGTGGCGCCTGTCTCTGTCTCTCTCTCTCTCTCCCTCCCTCCATTCACTGCCTACTTCTCTGCTCGTGTTCAATTTACGTCATCTGAATGATTATGCCCGTTAACAGAATTAAAATATTGTTGGCATGTAAAAGTTGCATTTGCATTCATCAATTGACGCATGTCAAAAGAGGGGGGAAGGAAATTACCCAAAATTAATTACACGGCTGTTATTTGCGCTTATCTTTAACTCCTTTTGTGCTGAGTAATTTTTCTACACTGATACGAAAACTGCAAACTTAAAATCTGCATTTAAGAATTTTTGATTATTTCTATTTCTATAATTTAAGAATTTTGTATCAAAGAAAATTAAATATTAGTTTTAAAATCTAAATAAATTCGGCCAAGTTAAATCCAGAAATTATTGAGTAAAAAATGAGAGAACAACAAACTTGACATAAGAACATTTTCATCGCTTCATTGTTGTTTTATAATCAAGAATATAAAATGAAACATGTTTTTCTCTCAGTGTAATTGACTCCTGGCCTTCCCTCATGCCTGTCACTATCTCTTATCAGTTGCACCTCAAGGTGCGGCTTCTCACAGCTGTGTTTCGAGTTCAGTTTCTAGTTTCACATGCCCTGTTTTTTTTTGTTTTTTCTCGCTACGCTTCTCATTTTGATTTGTGCAACTTCTCGTTTTGGAAATTTACAAAATTTCAAATTGGACACATTTCAAAAATCGCCTTAAAAAACTCCTCAGTTGACAGCAGCTGTTTTTAATGCACCCATGACTAATTTTTCTATATAAAAGAAAACTATTAAAATAAATTTAAAACGCTGAGGGATTAATTTCGCAATGCTTTGATTATTTTGATTGGAATTTTTTTTTTGATATGCCAAACATTTTGATTCGTGCAAAATTCATTTGCGGTCAAAATTTGATTGCAATTGTTGCTCGCCCACACCCCGCACCCAGCCCCGCTGTGCATTTATATATATGTATGGATAAGTAATACTCGTATAATACTCGTAATTGATGGCCTGTCAGAAGTACAGCAACATCAACAGCAGCAGCAGCAACAGCAGCAGCAGCAGCAGGATTGCCAGTACAAAGGGATAACTATAAGTAAGTGGGTTATTAGCGCCGCAGGATGCCCAAGGATCGACCGCCTGCGGCTCAATGCAGGACACAAGCGCCTTGCTGTGAATTAGGGGGACTCACGTACAATTGCTGCTGTCCTGTTGCTGCTGCTGTTGCTGTTGTTGTTGTTGCTGTTGTTGTTGTCGCCTGTAAGTAGCAGGCGGCAATTGTTGTTACTGCTGCGGTGGGCGTTTCATATTAGTAATGCAAACACACAAACTCACACACACACACACACACACACACACACACACACACACACACACATCAGAGCACACTATTCGATACTCCTCAAAAGCTTTACGTATTTAAATTTGACTCTTAACTTGATCGATTAAAATTAAAAATTGAAACTGAAATTCAACATATGTGCAAAAATCAGTCACCAAAATCTTAAGCAAAATTCAACTTGCTTAAAAGAAGTAATTTTGAGAACTTGGGCGCTTTTATTTTAGATGTAGAAATAATTGAGAATACAAGTTAACTCTAAAATTTCCTACTTCTTGAAAATCGCTTTAGTTTTAGAAAAGTTGTTGCTGTAGAAAATTTAGAGCCATTTCCAAACGTTATTTTTAAGTAGAATTTGTACATGATTTTGAATACAGTATTATGTTCTCAAATTTATATGTAGGTCAAAGCATTAAAGGTAAAATCAAGTCTAAAAAATCTTGGCTCTGGGAAGTATTTACCCATTTCCGTTAGTTTGAATTAGGTTACATTATTTTACATGGTTTTTGACTGATAATAAAGACTTGAAATTTAAATTTATGTTGAATATAAAAATTTAAATATAAAAAATACTTAATTTTGAAAATGATTTAATTTTTTATAAAATTAGAAATCTTGAAAGTTTAAAAATTTACCTTCAAGCTTTAGTCAAGATTTTTGTACAGGGTAAATCAGTAGCAGCAGTCATAATTGCAGTGCTTGCCACAGATTGTTGTTGGTTGGTGCCCCTTTTCTTGATTCTAGCACATTTTGTGGACCAATTGAAATTCATAAGAAGGCAGTTAATGTTGTTGTTGTTGTTGTTTCCACATAATTCCATTAGCCGGAAGTGAGATCTTAACTTAGTTGTGCAACTGCCTGTTCCCCTTGTCTATCTCTCTCTCCCCCTCTCTATCTGCCTCTCTCTCTGTGTGTGTGTGTTGCAAGTTGAGCCCTCTGACATGACGAATTGTGGTAAGTCGCATTGTGTCTTTGTCTGTGTGTTAACTTATAAGCATCTGTGAATGTGTCAGTCTTAGCCAGCTTCTTCTACTTTTTTAACGGATTTGCGAAATACGTGATGTTGCCCTAAGACCCAATTCCCCCCTCTTTGTCTCTCTCCATTTTCGACTAGAATATTTCTCCGACTCGCATTAATGCGCCCAATAATTATGATGATAAAATGATAATGATGATGTTGTTGTTGTTGTTGTTTGTCGCGCCTGTTAATGATAACAGGACTGCGTCGTTGTTTTGGTCTGTTCTGTTTTGGTGTTGCTCTGATAATGTTTATACTTATTATCATTGCTACCGTTACTTAACTGCACATGCTAACATTTTTGCCGTCTGCCCATTAAATGTGGGTTGAGTGTGGGACGCACAGCAAAAGCATAGAACAACAGCAATTTGACATTGACTAAACAAACACCCTGTTGCTACATTGATGGGGCATATTGGATTTATATTTGTTTAACAGAGCAAATATTAAGTATAAAATTTGATTACAAAATGTGTGGTAAATTAAAGATTTTAGTATCTATTTTTTATATTGAAAGTTTATAAATAATTAATGATAATTTTGGCATTTTTTTTTAAGTGTTCAATGTTGGGGCATCTATTCTATGCTCTTAAACAAAACTGTTAGATTTAAGTTCTTATTTTTTAAATTTCATATAATACTAATAATAATATATAATACAATAATAATATATAATATAATACTTATAATAATATATAATATAATACTAATAATAATGTCTAATATGACATTATATTGAAATTCACTTTTTTGAATTATAATAGTATAATACTTAATTTAACTAATTTAATCTGTTCAATTATTTTATAAACTTAATATTGAATTGGAGCATTGTAAAGTATTTTTTATATGTTTATTCCCTTTTTTAAATTTATATATTGTTGAGAAGTTTGCATTTTTTAGACTTCTCAAATCACAAATCATCTGAATTGAATGTTATGTGAAAAACTTGCACTCAATTTTTTCAACATATAGATTATAGATGCTTATATATTTATATGACTCAAATTTGTTTCTTAATAATCTCCGATACCTAAGTAGTTTACTCTAAAGTATTCATATCATTTGAAAACCTTTTGATTTAGTATTTTATACTTTATTCTACTCATACTTTACCGGAATTTTCCCTTTTTAACTACCACACACAAATCCTCTAAATTTTTAGGTCACCTCTTGTTCACCTCTAGTTGAATATATAAATATATATATTTATATTTATGTGTATATGTATATACCTTTTATGCGTCTACGCGGTATATGGCTAATTGTGCTCGTTGCTTGGGCCAATGGTAACTTAATGGCCCTAAAGGGCAGCCCCAACAACAACAACAAATGCCACGCGACTGCAGTAACAAAAAATATTTGACACTTCTAATGCATAAACATGGCCAAAAAGTTTTGTAACAGCCGCGCAATGACAAGGTGTGGCGGAGGGGTGGAGTGAGGCGGAGTCAGTTGGAGTCACCAGGTGTGCAGCAGGCAGCAACATCAACGTAATCATCATTGTCATCATCATTATCAGCTGGTCTCTGCCCCCTGCCACATTGCCTCTCACTTTCAATTAGATATTATTTTTCATGGCGCTTATTCAAATTGCATTTGCTTTCGGCTTCAACCCTAAAAATGTGGCTCGAGTTGCATTGTTTTGACATGACACCCAAGCGGAACGGGACAGCTACAGCTACAGATTCCCTCCTTTGCCAGGACGAGGACGAGAAGGAGAAGGAGCAGGAGGCGGGGCACTGCTGCTGCGCCGACGCGACTGTTTCAAGCAACCCTCGCTGCTGCTGCTGCTGCGATTGTTTCAACTGTGGCAACAACAGCAGCGACGGCTGCTCTTAATCAAGTGTTGACAACCAGCAACAACAATTTCACAATTGCATTTTAATCAACTTCCATATCCTTACCCCCCTACTCCCCTGCTCTACCCTACACTCTGCTCAGTCTCTGGTTTAGTTTTCATTTAACACCTTTTTTTTTTTTGGTTTTTGTTTCTTTGCTGTTGTTACAATTTTGTCGCTTGTGTTGTTTTAGGCTACTCCTGGCCATGAATCTGCAACTGTATCTAAATCTATTCCCATTTATGTTACAATTTCGGTTCTGGTTTTTGGCTCCGGTTTCTGCTCACAGCTGCCTCTTTTGTCCCCAGCCATTTGTTGACTTTGCTGAGTGACTGATTTTTAATGATTTTCTCATTTTTTTTTGGTTTTGTTTTGTGAAGGGTTTTTTGGTGAATGAAACTCATCGAATTAATTGAATTGTGGTTTTGACTTGAATATTGAATTTTTTTTAAATTGAATGTAAATAAATGCATTTGATTTTATATCATGTATAATATTTTATTAGCTACTCAAATTAGAAATTTACCTATTCCGTCAAGATATAAAATTTAGTTATTAATTTTAATAGACTTTGCCTGTTTTTAATAAATTTCATACATATTTTTAGTACAAAGTTGAGGAAATCTAAATTATATATAATATAATCTTTTGTCTTATTTAAAACCCATCCAAAATTCGACAAGTTTTAATTTAGTTATATATAATTTGATCTGCCTAATTTTGCATAAGTATTGTATAAGTTTTAATATTTTATTTAATATAATTTAATCTTCTACTCACATTTAAATATGTCTTATGACGTCTGCTTCTGCTTGTAATTTGCATACCTATTTAATCCCTCCCCCCAACACACCTACTCCAACTTTTGACATGCGGTCAGCCATTTTGTGGCATATGTTGCAAGGGGCACGCAATTGCGCCGCCTTGGCACTTGATAAGCGGCCCCGGGGCAACAGAAGCCCCGAACTCTAACTCAAAACTCTCGACACTCATTGGAAAACGATTTTGAACTCAAACTCCAACCCCAAATCCTTTCTTCCACATTGTCCTGTTGCTAGTAATCAACTTGAAATGACATTTTCGGTTTGCTGGCTGCGCCTTGTTCATGTCACAAATATGTATGCATGCATGTAGATCCTTGTTGCATGCCCCACGCAAGGTGTTTCGTTTCACATACCAACAACTTGTTTCTGACTGCCTGCCTGACGTTGTTGTCAACTGGGCAGGACATTAACATGTCCTTGCTGCTGCTGATGTTGCTGCTGCTGCTTGTTGTCATTGTCAACGCAAATCTGTTTTGATTTTAATCCTGCTTATGCGCCGTGAAGCTGATGCTGCTGTTGCCGTTGCTGTTGCATGCCACTAGACCTGCGGGGCAAACAGGCCTCGGCATGTCCTGTCAGGCTCGGGTCTTTCATTGTTGTGCAGCGATCCGTGCTGCTTGTTGTTGAACACACACAAATCCGCTGATGTGTCCTGGTTGCTGCTGCCACAACTGCCAACTGGCTTTGGCTGCCGTTGCAGCTTCCGTTGTTGCCTGATTATGGGCCTTAAGTGCCGAAATCAATGCACACAAATGGCCAAATTACATGGTCAGCGGGGGTTGGCCTCGTCAGCGGTTGGGGTGTGTTTTTTTTCCCCTTTTTTTCTGTGTGTGCACTTTTGCAAGTGTTGCTGTTTTGTTTATTAATCAATTGAGTTTATACTCTGCTTTTTTCTCACTCTTTTTCTCTCTTTCTCTCTCTCTCAGTCTGTGTGAAATGAAGCACGTGAGTCGGCAATCCTATCAAAATAAAAATTCCAACAACAACAACAACAAAAAAAGAAAGCAAAAATAAAATAGTCGAGCAGCAACTTAGTTTAAGTAGCGTGTGCATTTGACACTTGTTAAAATATTTGCGCCTGTCTCAAACAGAGAAAAGGAGAGCGAGAGAAAAAAAAACACATACTTGCAACACTTCAGTGTTCAGTTCTGGGCGCTCCTGTGCTGTCCTGGTTTGTCCTGGCGGGGTTGCTCAGCGCCTGCCGCGTATTTAGCGAACGTGTTTTCACAACTAACAAGGATGTTAATTTGTTGCTGTTGCCGTTGCCGTTGCTGTTGCACGTCCTCCTTTTGCGGCACTATTTTTATTTTATTTCAAGCTTTGCACCAAATGCCTTTTCACACCAACAGCCAAAATGCTCATGTCCAGCGCCAAGGGTTTCGTATTTTATTACATACACTTTCCACTGGGTTAGGGTAACACTGACTTGTGTATAAAAATGTAACTGATTGCAAATCAGCTTTTTAAAACTATATATTAATTTATTTTCATGTGATTTTATTTATATATATAATACAAATTAAGAAATGTTTTGAAGTAATTTGATTTTTAGCCAAGAAACTTTAAACAGAATAAATCATTTAAAAATAAGTTCCACTTTATAATAAAAAGGATGTGAAAATTAATATAGTCAAGATATAAATTTATATTAAAATCAATTACAACAACTTTTTTCTTATTACATTTTTTTTTTAATTTTTAAAGAATAATCAATGTGACTTTTTAAAAAGTAAATTGCTCTTGTATAAAAAGAAACGAAAATGAATACGCCTAAAAACAACAGGCAAAATATTCTATTATATTAAAATCAATTACAACTTTTTTCTTATTATAATTTTTTTTATTTCTAAAGAATATTTAAGGGGTTTTTTTTTTAAAGTTGCTCTTTGAAATCAAAATGAAAATGAACATGCCTGAAAACATTGGTTAAAATATCCAATTATATTAAAATCAATTACAAAAACTTTTTTGCTATTATTTTTTGTTAATTTCAATAGAACAATAAAAGAGAATTTTTTGTGTTTTTTTTTTTTTAGTGTATGGTTGAGTTCGTTATGAGGATTTTTAATTTGATGACACTCGTATTTTATTTTTATTTTGTCGCCATCGTCGGCGGCTGGCGATGATGCAGCTTCTGTTGCTGTTTATTTTACGGGCAGTGACGATTATGTGGCTCCCGGAATATGCGGCCAAGGGGTGGCAGGGGCGAAGAAGAGATGGTCGTTGGGTGGGCGGGGTGTACGTAAAGGAAACCTCAGCCACATCCGATACTCCTTGCCGGCGTTGGCCATTTTGTGTGTTTGGATTGATGCGCCCCGGCGTGGCGAACTAAATACTTTGCACAAGCGTTGTCCTCGCCACACACACAAACACACACACACATATACAGAGGACACATGACAAACGATGACAGTATGAAAAGGGGACAACAGGATGAGGGGAATGTTGATGGGGAAGACGAGCTCTGCTGTTGACTGGGTAAAAGCATCCTTCACACAGCTTTGTGCTTGTTGGTTTAAGAAAATTATTAAGGATATTTTTGTGGTGCTGATGAGTTTGCCGAGTACTTTTTTGGCCAGAACGTTGACCAACCAACCCAAGCAAACATCAGCTCAAAGTGTGTGTTAGGTGTGTGTGTGTGTGTGCTTGTGTGTGTGTTTGTGTCTATGTGTGTTGGGTAAGTGTGCGTCCAGCGTAGCAGCGAGCACAAATAGCACAACAGGAAGCTCAAGTATGTTTACAGTTGACAACGCCAGAGCAAAGCATCAGAAGCATCATTTCTAAAACCCACACCACGCACACATCAAACACACATCACACTCACACACACCCCTCACCTCAAATCGCAATCGCTGTTCGCAATTCGCAGTTTCCATTCACTGGCCAAGAGGCGCAGCCAGGACACGTAGCCTGGCCAGCTTTTGTTTGCCAGCCAGCCAAGTGGGGATGTGTGCGAGTTTGAGTAATGGACGCTTTTATTTGAGCGCCACACACACGTACACACACACACAGAGACTTGTGCATGTTTGTAGTCAAGGCTCAGTGTCAAAAGGGGTCAAATGCTATATTTCCCTTTCTGGCCGCATTTGTTGCTGTTGTTGTTGTTGTCGGCCATATTTGTTTGCTTTGGCAGCATTTGGCTTCATTATTATTTCGATTTTCTCGCACATTGTCATGCCGTATCAATCACTCATAATATATATATATATATATATATATATCTTTCTATATATATATATATATGGATATATATATATATATATATATATCCATATATCAACGGCATACAAATATATTTATACAGTGCAATTTGTAATTGTTTGCAACATAATTTTATTGCAGAACTTTGAATTCTTTCTTAAGACAATCAAGAAAGAAAATTAAATTTTAAGCAAAGACTTGACGGGAAACCCTAAAAAGTGCGATTATACAAATTTGTATTTATTTTTAATATTGCTCAATACAGTAATAAATAACTTTTGAGTTTTCAGAAACTGATATTTGTGATGAGAACAAACAATTAAATTATGTTAAATTCTTAAACACTTTTAATAATAGCACTTGCCTAAGACTTTTTATATAAAATGTAGTTTGCTAAATTAAAACCCGAATTATAACTAGCGAGTGACCACTGTAGTTCGCATAGTTGCAGCATCCGTTAGTATTTGTATTGGGTTTAGTCGATTGTTTGATGAATTCTGCACTTAAATAGTAAAAATTTGTATGCCATTCATTTAGTTTGTACACAAAGTGACGACTGATGACAAGTGTAGAGTGTGACGAGTGTGTGTGGAGACATTGGAGAGTGTGGAGAGTGAGGCGATGCCAAGTGACGTGTCGAGTGCAAATCAACGATTGCTCTTTACACAAACTTCGCTCTATAGGATAGAGAGAGATAGATACTGATAAAGGGGGGGTGGGGGAGGCTTGTAATTGATGATGATTTGTGTTTACGCTCAACCATTTATTATGATAAATCACAATAGTAAGGGGTAAGGACAAATGAAGAGAGGGCAGAAGGATAAAGCTTTGTTTTTGACATTTTTAGTGTTTGTACAATCAACTAGCTCAGCTCTAATTGAATGCACAACATGCTTGTGAAATATATTTGCACAACAGCAAAAACTAATTCCACAATTCGAATGCTCCTCTCTCTCTCTATTCTCTCTCTCTCTCTTTCGCTCGCTCTTTCTTTGCTCTGAGCTTCTCAATGCATGCAGTGTCACAGTCACATAATCAGTGCTGTGTACAAAAGTCCTGACCGAGGGCTTAGTCCTTATTTGCTTACAAACATTTAGCAAAATTTTATGCGACTGCCGCCTTCTAATCGTTTTTTTTTTGTTTTGCATTTCAAGCACACTTAATGCCAAACGCGTGCCACTGATTACCATATGCAGGATATTAGCTCTCAACTCTACTTTCCCTGCAATTGAAGCGAACACAGAAAAAAAAATATATTCACATTGCATATATTAAAATTGGGGCAGAATTGTAGGTTTTTAAATGTAGGTGATTAAATTGATGCTTTTATTTCACTTTTGTTCAAGTTGAGCGCATTTTAAAATTTATTTTGCACTTTTGAGAAGGTTGTTTTGAATGCCAAATAAAAGGCAAATTTATTAAAACAACGTTTTTGTCGAACCACTTTCGAAAGCTAAACAAAATTTTGAGCTATAGTTAAAAGAAGATTGAACAGTTATTAATAAAGTTGTCTTTATCTTATATTATATATTATAGAAAAAAAGGTTCTGCGATTTTGAAAGTTGCCATACTTTTAAAATCAAGTTCAGCTTATATTATTTTCGAATCATTGCAGCACATCGCAATCTAAAAATCAGTGTTTTTACTAGAGTTAAATTTTTCTTAAATTTAAAAAGAAAGCTTTTAAATTTAGAAATACTTTTATCAAAATGTAACTAAGCTAAATATTTAAAACAATAAATTAAAAGCACAAGAATAATTTAATATTGTCAATTTAATGCAAGAATCTTTAGTTTTAAAAAAATGTTTTTTCCATATTGAGAAATTAATTTCTAAAAATCCAAAAAACAGCTTTTTTTATAAATAATAAAAAATTTCGCAATCGAAAAATAATTACAAATATAGTAAAAATATATTGCTCTAATTAATAAACCTCTACCGCTCTCTCTCTCGTTTTTCTGCCTCTTCCCTCTCTCTTTCTCTCTTTACAGCTATGCGGTGATCACTGGACTAATTGGAATGCTTTCGCATCGTTGCATGAAGGTGCGCGAGTCCATTGAGCAGAACCAGAGCGTCATGCTGAGCCTGCTGACCACGTTGGGCTTCCTCACGCGCTTCATTGATGTCTGCCCGCCAGGTAAACAAAATAAATAAGGAACTCTCACCTTTTGCCAAAGTAAACAGGATCAAACTAATTGACTCAATGCTGCTGAATTGTTGTTATTTTTGTTGTTGTTGCAGGTCCTGCTGATCCCACACGTTTGCTGGGCGCTGCCAAATCCACAGAGCTCTTCGGCACCATCTCAATGCTCTCCGGCTGTGTGGTGCCCATTGGTAAGTTTATGGCGGAACAAAAAAAAAAAAAAAAAACAGTAGCCGGATGAGGTCAGGCAAGGGGTCAGGGGTGGGGTGCTAATTGCATTTGTTTGAGCGCTACGTGAGTTTTAAGCGCTGGCGGAAATTAATTTTGATTTTTTGTAAATTTCTAAAGTTGTATATTTTTTTTATGGCATATATCTATCAATATCCGCTTACTCCAGCTGCTTCTTCTTCATCTTCATCTTCTGCAACTTATTTTTCTTCTTCTTGTTGATTTGGTTGTTTTTTTTTTGTTGTTATTGCAGGTGAATGCATTCCGCTCCGCACGACTGCCTTGGCGGCATCGACTTTTAATCTTTACGTGTCTCTGGCTTCGTTGGATGTGAACACTTTTCAGGTAAGTTGTCAGCCAGCTAACCGACCCCCCTACCACCCCTCCCTTAGAATAATCAGTCCCTCGACATAGTCCCCCCCACTGCTCACCGTCTGTGTCACTGAACATTCTACAAGTGGGCAAATGCCAAATGCCGCTTAAACAAATCACAAAGTCAGTCGTTGAAAATTTCATTATGTCGAAGTTTTTCTCCATCGGATACACTTTCATTGAGTATTCCTGTTTTAAAACAGACTATGTAAAATAAATCAGAAAATTTGCATTTTTAAGTTGTAGTTATTTATATTTTTTAAGATTTGCACAATTTGCTGAGGCTGGCAGCAAAATTTCAAGTTTGTTCAATTCGGTTTTTATCCCAACCAAAATTCATCAAATAAATATTTTGAGATACTTCTAAAACTTATTTAATTAAATTACTATTAATAAAAAAAAATATTTCGTTTGTCTTAAGAAAATATTTATTTTGCTTTTTTGTTTAGCAATTTGTTTACTAAAGTAAAAATCGGCATTCTATAAATGTCTCAAATTTGACAGAGTATTTCATGTTTAACCAACTAAATCTGATTTTTACTTCTTGATTTTTTTTTTTTGGGTTTTTCTTTGCGTTGCACTTGAAAAGTTTGTGGCTCGTGAAATCGCCTGAGAAAATTGAGGCGAAACATCGACACACGAAAGAGTGGCAAAAAATAAGTTAAACTTCAGTTTAGGCGAAGAAATTGTTGACGCAGTTTTCTGAGTGGCGAACAAACGAAATTTGCATATTGGCAAAATGTCATGACTGCCACATGCCACCTGCCAACTGACAGTTGACATCAGTTGTCATCAGTAATGGGTGAGGTATTGTTGTTTGGTGGGGGGGGGGGGGATTTCAATGACATTTGACAAACAATATCAGCGCCATTTGGCTGCCACTGCAGACATTTGGCTATAACTACTTGAGCTGTTGGGCTGCTGGGCTGCTGTTGTGGTTTTTTGATGGGTCTGTGTTTTCAGCGGGTGTACAAATATTTTGACAGTGTATTTTCGATGTAGGCGCAGTTTGGTTCGCTTCAAGTGGGGCAAGAACGCAGCGCATTGCAAATATGCAAGTTGAGATTGACTGATGAAACGGCATATGTAAACAGCAAATGATTGATTGATTGACTGATTGACTGACTGACTGACTGATTGACTGACTGACTGACTGACTGCCTAACTGTATTGCCTTTTGTCCACAATTCATTTCCTGCTGTGTTGAGTCAATATTTGTGGCACAGCTTCAAGTTGCAGTCGCTCTACACTGAAAAAGTTAATTGTGAAATTCTTAATTAGAAATTGAACCAAAAACTTTTTACTCGTTTTATAAATTGTGCGAAAAATGCAAATTTTATTACAAATATTACTTGCAAGTTTTTGCACACAAATCTTAGATTTATCTAACCAAACTTTTCACTGTATGCCACTGCCAATTTCCCAACACTCTCTCGGGTTTCCCCCACCTCTGTAGAAACGCACTTGACAAACTAATTTGTTGCGCAAACAGCGAAACTGGAAATGCAGCCAAGCGGCATTTTGCTGAGGGGATTAGGCCAAGCTAAGCAAAAACTTGCCAGCCAGCCTGTCAGCCAGTCAGCCAGCCAGCCAGTCGGTTAGCCAGTTAGCCAGTTTATTTGTTTTAAATTACCACAAAAATAGATAAAGTCCACAAAACTCAACGCAACTCAACTCAATTCTGAGCCACTCATCTTTGGCCCTTGTTATTATTATTGCCTACAAAAAATTGATGTGTACTTCTCTAACTCTTGGGCTGGCAAATAATTTGATTTGGTTTTAATCAGCAAGAGACGCACACACACACACACTAACACACACACACACACACTAACACACACAACACTAAGCATACGCACAACCACAGAGGAGCTCAATGTTCAAGTGCCTGCTGCATGCCTGCCTTGCAAATATTGACTTTGTAAAATGAAATTTTCAAGTTTAACCCAAGCACAAGGCGACTGTAACTCGCACACACAACACACACACCAACACACACACACACAGATATATAAACTGGTAGCCTGATTGTTTTTTTGAAGGATGCCGCCGCGCGCATCGCGCTCATCGTTTGCTCTTTGAGCCATGCAACAAATCCTCGCTCATATCCTGCCTACTACATCCGGCCCCCCCTCACGTCTCTCTCTGTCTCTCTCTCTTTCTATCTCTATTTACCCCTGCCTCGTGCCTGCTGCCTCCCCTCCTGCTAGTCAGCCAGCCACGTCAATTGTTTAGTTAAATATTTGCTCAATGCTCGTACAAGTTGCCAGTTTCAGTTTTAGTTGTTGATTTCTTTTTATGTTGTTTTTGTGTTTTTATGTTTTATTTTATTTTTTTTGCGTTTTTATTGCCCACTGTGCGCAACGAGGGTGGCTTGAGCTGTGCGTGTGTCATTGTCTAGCGGGGGTTGCTTAATTACTTTCTTGCCCAAGCTTTGAAGTACTTGTCATTAGCATTAATAATTACACCAAAGCAGCTAGTATTTTTGGTAATTAATTTTGCCATTTTAATTTTAGTAAATTATATCATTTAATACTTAAACTCTCAAATCTAAACTACAAAATATAGATGAGAGTTTAAATCCTTCATATTTGTATTCAAGCAAAGATAAATGCCAGCTTTTTACAGAAAATCCTCTTGGTTAAATTAGTATTTTTGGGAATTTATTTTGCAATTTTAATTTAACTAAAATATATCATTTAATGCTGTTCTTAAATCTAAACTACAAAAATTACATTGCTAAAAGTCAACTTTTTCTTTCGTTTCATTAATCTTTCAATTGTTTTTATCACCATAAAATTTGTACAGAAAATCGTCTTTGTTAAATTTAGTGGAATTTAAATTTTATTTGAGGCAACTAGCTAAGACTTTGGTATAAAAAAGTAGCCAATAAGGCTAAGAACTAATTTGTTTATCTTCTATAAAACAAATTTTAATGAAATTAAATATTCCTGTTTCTCTATAAATATCCACAAAAATAACAACTGATTTTGATTTTATGAGCTTTCCATCAAAAGCCAAAAACCCCTTCATAATATCAGCAAAAATTATTGATTGACTACATTTATAATCGAATTTGCTTTCAATTTAAACTCTTTTCTAACAAGTCTTAATATAGGGTATCTTATAGCTGGTGACTACTGTCAGTGCAGTCGTTTTTTTTTCTCTCATTTTTTTGATTTGGTCCTTCGCCACACTCGCCTTCGCACGGCTGCCAATGCAAACAAATTAGCAGCGAGAGCTCATTGTCGGTTTGTCTTTTGTCTCTTGTCTGTTGTCCAGTGGTTTGTGTTCACCCTTCGTCCTGCGTCCTGCATGCGGCTACGTACCCTTTCGTTCCGCTATGCAAATAAATGTATACCAAACACACACACGCACAACAAACATTTGGTCACTTCACTTGCTGCTGGTCTAAACAAGTGCCACTTTTTCATATTTGCTTTGACTTAATTAAAACATTTGCACAATGATTCCACAAAATATTTGTAGCCCTTTTTTTTAATATTTTTTTTATACATTTTTTGTGTGTTGTGTTGCCAATTAAATGACGCCACTTGTGTGTGTGTGTGTGTGTGTGTATTGCAGGAGGTGCTGTCGGTGGAGGGTCCCCTATCGCTGAAACTGCTCGATGTGATGACCATAATACTCAGCTATAGCTCCAACTCAACAACCGGATCAACGAGCGGAGAGAACTACACAATGCTCATCGATTTGATAGCATCGCTGGCGTTCTTCAGCGTGAACAATCGGCGGCATCAGGATCTGCTCATATCGGAGCCGTTTGCGGTGATCTTTAAGAGTTTGGCCAAGCTGTCGACACAGTTTAATCCGGTGATTTATCCATTTTTGGTCACCATGTCCTACAACAATGCCCCGGCCAGGCAGCTCATATCACGCGACTTCGATCTAGGGGTGAGTAATGTTTCCAATAGATCTCTGCCCCAAAATCCTTGTGTTAACTGATACAAAAATCGTCACTTATCGTTTTGGTTGCAGTTTCTGGATGAGTACAGCAAATCGGATGCAGCCAAGCGAAATCTTTTGATTCAAATGATACACAACAACAACAACAACAGCAACAAGAATAACAGCAGTAACAACAGCAATATCCAGCAAAATAGAGCCTAATTTTCTAATGCCATCTCGCTCGCGCTGCCACAGTGTGTGTGTGTGTGTGTCTGTCTGTCTCGCTCGCACACAAAGTGATATTATTTTCAAAGAAAATCTAAAAAGAAAAAAAGGAAACTTTAAACATTCGCAATTGCAAAATGGATTTACAATTATTTTAACAATTATTTATAATTGATATATAAATCTATATATTTATATATATATGTATATATATATATAGTAATAACACGCATAATTCATTAACAACTCTCACATTCACAAACAAAATACAACTCGCATAGTTTTATTAAACTTCGCTTCATCAATTATGCTAATTATTAAAAAAAAAAAAAGTATTAACAAACATTCATCTCAATTATCCCAAACCATTACACTTTTTCACTAAATTGACAAGTTCTCATTTTTTGCATTAATTTGTAAACTTATTTTTTGCAACCCAAATGCTCGATTTTTGTATTACCTAATAATCTCTGATGTACTTTTATTTTATTGAGTGACCTTAACAATTTTCTGTCCAAACAAACAATTATTATTGATATAATAAATAAATATGTGAAAAAACTAATTTATTGTATATGACTTGATTTATATTTAATAATTGATTATAGTAGGAATAGTTTCTTGAAAAACTTGACTTTTTTTAAAGGAAACTGTATACAAATTTCAGCATTGATTTTAAACATTTTCAGAAAGCTGTGTGCCAAATTTCATGAAAGAAAAATAAAAAATAATTTAGGTTAATTTAATCAAAGAACACAAGTTGAACAATAAAAAAAACTAAATATATGTTTACTCAACAAATAGACAAGTCGGGGTAAATTACAGGTTTCACCTCTTAAGGTGGATGAGAAACAATATGTAATATTTTCTATTGCGTCGACTTTTGTCCGTATTTTTTTACGTTTGAAGTGTTGCAAACAATGGGCAGGCACTGTTCGCAATTTCTTTTCGGGACGCGGGGAGGCGGCACACAAATTAAAAACGACAATAATAATGTGCCTTAGCAATTTGTGGGCGTGTCCTGCTGACTACAAAAAAAAAAACAGAGAAGCGACGAAACTCATCAGACGACATTCGTCTTTGTGGAGCGCCTTTTGTCTTCGCCCCTTTTCTCTCTCTCTTTCTCTCACTCACACTCTGTGTGGGGGCGGGTGGGCGTGTGCGTTGAGCTGTCCATTGTCTCATTGTCCACGTCGTTGCACCTAGCCTGAATTATGTCACACGATGAGCAGCAGCGGAGTGCAGGGAGGGAGAGAGAGGGAAGAACGACAACGACAACGACAACATCTAATTTCTTTGGACATTGTACGTGTGGGTTTTTTAATGCTGCCATATGCACAACCCCAGCCCAGCAGGGGTTGGCGAATTGTGAAAAAATAAAAAACAACAACAAAAAAACAGCAGCCAGAAAATTGAAAGGCAGCTCACAACAACAACAACAACAACAACAACAACAACAACAACAACAACAATAATAATAATAATAATAAAAGACCTCAAGAAACTCTCTGGCGACAGATTGAAGTCACTCAACTTGAAATGAAATGCGACAGCGTTGAACAGTTGCACAATCAAACTTTGACAACAATATGCGAGTGCAACAAGCCAACAATTGAAGCACCTCTGAGAACATCAGCTATACAATAAGATATGCCAGAATGCTTAATGAATTTAGTTAATTTAATATTAATTACTTAAATAAAATTGTTTCTTTTTTAAGTTTTTTAAAATATTTAGAAAATTACTTTTATTTATATATTGTTATTTTTTAAATATTTAGAAAATTACTTACATATATATATATAAAGTTTTTCAAATATTAAGAAAATAACTTATATATGTATTATTTTATTTTTAAATATTTAGAAAATTACATATACATATAGTTTTTTTTATGTTTTATTCAAATATTTAAAAATAAACTTAAATATGGTTTTTATTAAGGCCATGTTATGAAAAACACTTCACTTGTGATAATAATAAATATGTAGAAATAGTATAGGTAATCAATAATTGTATTTGAAAAATATATGTAATAATATTAATCCTAAATTTTGAGATAATTTCATTCATCATTTCATTTAATTCATAAATCAATTATTTTTAAAAGAAACTAAAATTTTTACGTCTTATACTAAATATAAAATAATATTTAAGTATTTATAAATATAAATTTCATACATTAAACTTTTCTCTTTTTATACAATGACTATTTATGAACATTTGTCACAAGAGTTTTTTTTTATGTACTTTTTAACTAATAACTTTTAAAGATAAAGAAAGAGTATTCGTTTAGTCGTTTTACTGCCAAGTTAATTATACTTTTACGTAGATTTGAGCTTTTTTTTTGTTGATACATTATTTTTAATTTGTAGCGCAAAATCAATGAACAAATTGGTGTTAGCAGAAGGCAAGTGCTTGACGGCTGTACACAATGGTTGTGGAAGGAGGAGGGGAGGGGAAAGGGGCTGGAATATAAATATAACCAAGTGCTTTATTTGGAAATATATATATATGTATATGCAGAGGAGATTGTCAGGGGGATAAAGCAGGGACAAATGACAAAGCAGCGTCAAACAACCCTTTCGAGCAGATCCATAATTGCTATGTAGATGTGGTCGCTGGCCAAGCAGTGGGTTGGGGTGGTGGTCGGGGGGGGGTCTCTAATTGCCGAGCAAGAGAAGAGTATGGGGAAAATGAATAAATATAAAAAAAAGCGAGTGACTAAGCAGGCGACAGTTCAGTGACAAAGTCAATATATCACAAAATACCAATTTGGGCCGCGTTGGCTCCTCAATCAAAATTATGACAATACAACAATAGGCAACAACAACAACAACAATTGCTGTTGCAACAACTACATTGAAGCAACCCCCTTGGGGAGCTGCGTTTTGTGTTAGATTAGAGGCGAATGCCAATTATAATGAAAAAATGCCGAGGCAACAACATTGCGTGCAACAGACGCATAAAGTTACTGCTTTATGATGAGAGACTGTTTTTGGGTTGGTTCTTTGGGAACTGGTCGGTCACTGGGTTTGGTCAGTTCAGCTTTAAGTCAGCAAAAGTTAATTGCAGCTTAAAGAACAAACTGATTTCAAGGTGTGCCTTTTACCTACCTCCCCCACCCTTTCCCTCACCCAAATTCGGCGCAGTTAGACAAACAAATTTCGCGCCTTTTCCGCAGTTTGGCAGCAAAAAAAATGTTGACCAAAGCAAAGTCGACCAACAAAATAGAATAAGAAATTAATGAAGTGTATTCTGAGCTTGCTGCGCAAACCGAATAATTTAATACACTTGTATTTATAGAACCCGTAAAATAAAAATAATATTTGTTATATTTTTTTATGTGTAAGTAAATATTATTTTTAAGCAAGCAATTTGACTGTAGTTAAAAAAGTGTTATAACTATAAATTTATGTATCAAAAATATAGCATTATTAAAACATTTGCTTACACCAAGTAAAGCAGGGATTTTATTATGTACTTAAGTTAATTTTAGTTGCTTTTGATAAAAGTTAATATGCTCCTTGGAGGCACATTAAAAAGGGAAAGTTGACGGTTCATTTGGCCGTTTTTTTTTTAGTAGAGTTTTGTTTGCTGCGCTGAGCTTGGTCACTGAATGGGCTGGCGTTTTCTTATGCGTGTGTGTGTATGTGTGTGTGTGTGTGTGTGCTGGTGTGTGTGTGCTGGACTTCCGGCCAGGATACGCTTCTAATTTGTTTACAAGCGACGGACCGTTGACGTGCTCGGCGCACATTATGCGCGATGCACGGCCGCCGATAAGCAGCTGGACACAAGTTGCTCAATGTGGGGTGGCTTCAACTCGGACTCCGACTCCGACTCTGAATCCGACTACGACTGTGACTCCACAAAAGCTGAATGC
Source organism: Drosophila fungiperda (assembly GCA_035042345.1). NCBI lineage: Eukaryota > Metazoa > Arthropoda > Insecta > Diptera > Drosophilidae > Drosophila > Drosophila fungiperda. The sequence continues at coordinate 5,037,807 of JAWNLM010000145.1, read as the reverse complement.
AAGTGACTTTGTGACTGTGTCGTAAAACAGGACAAAACAACTGGGCGATTTTTGATTGCGTGTAGCGATGACCTTACATGATGACACCCAGCTGATTATAAAGAAATAGTTGTATCCTTGTTCGGGGGAGGGTGGGGGTTGGTTTGCGTGTAAGCCTCAAATTCAGCGGAAATGTTTTGCAGCAAACGTTAAATTATGTAACTAACACACGAGCTCAAACTGAGCAATTCACCGAGGAAACTGGAAGTGAAACTGAAACAAAAAAAAAAAACTGGTCGTAGTCCGATCAGGACTCATTCGCATTGAAAATCAGCGAACCGCAGTTGGCTAAGCTCCTGGCATGTCCATGTCGTGGTCCTTAAGCGGCTTTTCTGCTGCTGCTGCTGTTGCTGCTCATTTGCACGTGAGGCAGTTGCAGGCAGCGAAGCGTCAAGGCTTACGGCGGAACGACTATGGGCCATATATGAAGTGGTTTATGGAACCCAACAGCAGCTACAGAGCTATGTTTGTGTGTGTGTGTGAGAGTGTGTGTGCAACTATTTGTGCCCGTATAGCCAAGCCGTATTCCATGGCATTCCATTCGCAGGGCTTTGCTTTCAGCTGCAAATTTATGGCCATATAAATAACGCAACTGAGAAAACCAGTGGCAGCAGCAACAACAACAACAGCAACTCGTAACAACAACAATCCCAGTAATACGAATCGTTAGATACCCTTTAAAAGTGTTACAACTAAGCATACAAAAAGTGGGTTAAAATGGGAAACAATTATACTAAGCCAATTTTATCTATGGCTTTATGCTAAATAAACTAAAAGTTAAAAACTATATATATGAAAAATAATATAAATAAAAGTTAAAAACTATAAAAATATGAATATATTAAAACTAATATTAAAAAAAGTTAAAAACCATGAAAATATGAATACATTAAAAATAATAAATATTAATATGGCAGAAAAGTTTTATTTAATATCATTATTTCAGATATTTTGTAAATTTGGCACGATTTAAATGTGATCACATTTTTTTTTATATATTCCCAAAGTATTTTGCTATTTATTTGATTAGCTTTAGCAACTTTAAAATATGCAGATAATATTTAATCCAGTTTTATATCAATAGTAAATAAATATGAACACTTTTAATTCGATATTCTCAAAGTATATTCCCCAATCAAAATGTATTTTTTGGGTTTAGAAATTTTCAAATCTAGAAATAATAATAAATAAAATTAATATTATATTTAATACACACTACAAATTCATTAAGAAAATGCCTTTTTAAATAACAAGCATAAGCTATGATTTTTTGTCGAATCCATCTATATTAAAAAGTTTCCATTAAATAAAATCTGATATAATAAAAACAGTAAAACATAAATCCCCATTTGGCATTTCGTTGAGGGGTATTTTGGTCATAAAAAACCTGCTGCCATTTCTTTATTTCATATGCATATTTATAGCTTAAATAAATAACAAATAATATGGCTATAAATTTGAACACGTTCTTTGTTTTAATAATAACTAGTCAGAAACTGAAACAGAACCGAAACACCCCCTTTCCCCCTTTCGGCAAAAGCGTTCATTTGTTAATTTCAAAGATATTAAATATGCATAAATAACAAACTAATGTTTTTATTACAATATACAAAATGGTTGACTGGCAGTTACCCTTTCTTCAAACTACTTTAAGGTTTGCTGAAAAAATCAAATATATTTAAATAGGAATCTGTAAAATTGTGTGTTGTCAAATCGCTTTGCCATTAGTCTCATTCGACTCGAATATATTTATGGTAAAATGTTTTTTGGCACTGGCCAAGAAACTAACTAACTAAACAGCTGCCTGGCCCAAAACTTTTGTTTTTTTTTGTGGTTTTAATTTAGTAGGGGAATTTCTACGCATAAATCACTGCCATGTGGTCGGTTGACTGTAGTTGTTGCTGCTGCCACTGCTGCTGTTGCTGTTGCCTCTGGCCACTGCCACTGCCTCTGTTTTTATCTATCTGACAAATTGCTGACGCGATAAGCCAGCCGATAACTGTTGCTGTTGCCACATTTATCGCCGAGTCATGCACTCGTTGAATTTGCAGTTGAATTAAATCCATGTAAGTGGTTAATTAAACGCATTGCCAACCAGCCACTAAATTATAGCATATGTTCTAGCGCCTCCCCCCTGCCCACCTCCTAACTGCTGACTGCTGCCTGCTGCTCAATTCTCAATTCGAGATAAGATACGTGGCAGATACTAACTAACTGCTACATGATGCATACGACTAGTTGGCCAAAGGGTATTTCTGTATTAGGTATTTTTTGTATTTCTGTATTTTGTATTTTGTTATTCACTTCGATTCACTGGGCAAAAACAAAATGCATCATGAAATATGCAGAGATGCAGTGAGTGAAGCATATTCTTCAGCATTTTCATATTGCATTTGTTTTTTATTTGAACATTTTGTTGTTTTTGTATACCCTGTTAATATTCAAAATGTGTAAAAGAGGTGGTATAAGGCTGTAGCAGCTTATGTAACAGTTCATATTTTTTGTTCAAATTTAAGCACAACAATTTTAAGTCAAACATTTGTAAGAAAATAATGATATCAATTATTAAGCTACTCAACTGAAAAAAATAATTAATTTCAACTCCTGTTTTAATTATTATTTTTATTTATTTATCGTGAACGTAAAACTGTTTAAATGACAAAAATAAAATTATTTCAACGCCTTTTTTGAATTATTATTATTTATTTTTAATCAAAATTTCAACGCGAACGTTAAACAAATATTTAATTAACTAAAGCTTGTTGGCTGCTTTCAACAATATCTCCGAGTCGAGCGCACTCGACTACGACATACTCGTTTAGATTTGGCTTGAAGGCAAACAGCGTTGACGGCTTTTTGTTGGCAAATGTCACAAAAACGACCAAAAGCCATAAGAATAAGAATCGTTTGCATTTATTTTGAGCACTCGTCTGCCAAAATGTGAGTATTCAAATCATCTACTTACTTTGGATCCACGTTTTAAGGCATTCAATTTTCATTTTATGTGCACAACAGTTTTTTCGGCATATCTCATGCAAATATTATCCATGTGTGGGTTAGTGTGTGTGTGTGTTTGTGTGTGTGTGTGTGTTTGTGTGTGTGTGTACATATTGCATAAATTATTAATGCCAACTTTTATTTTTTTTACATATTTTGAAGACAGTTGGCAGTCGACAAATACAATCACAAACACACACACAAACACACACACACACTAACACATACACACACACGCATACTGATGAAAAGATAGTATAGACAGGCAGCGGAGTCAGTCGCTCGTCATATTTGCGTGTTTGCATTTAATCATCGAAAACGTTGCAGGAGCTTTATTCAGCCACGCCCACACCACTGCCAACCCCACACAACTGACACCGCCCCGCCCACCACGTCCCCCACATCACTCCAGACCCACACACACACACACACCATAACTCTACCCACAGCCAGAGCATTATTTGCATTTGCATAAAGTCTGCTTTTTTTTTTGTTGCCCACATTTTTATTTATTGTTTTTTTTTTTTTTTTGCAATTTCATTTAAATTTCTTATGCACACATGAAAATGCGTATAAAGGGTATTAACAAGATGTTGAATGCAACATTTGAGGTTTTCGAGGCAACTTTGTATTTTTATATATATATGTATATATATTTATATAGTTATGGCATTTCTATTATTTATTAACATATGTTTCTCAGTCGATTTGGATTTTTTTTATGGCAAAAATTATGTAGCGATTATATTTAATTTTATGTGAAGATTGAAGAGAAATCTATGGAAGATGTTGTAAGGGAGAGGGTCAAGGGTGAAACTCATTGGATACGATTCCGACTAGCTAACATAATTATATTGAATCAAAAATTTAAACGAGACTTTTTTAATCGAAATTCGTGTTACAATTTTGTACCAAAAAATGTCTTTAAAAAAAAGGGAAAACTTCTGAAGATGTTGTAATGGAAAGGGTTAAGGATGAGACTTATTGAGTCCTGAGTTCAGATTAGCCGACAAAATTATGTTGAATAAAATATTCAAACGAGACTTTTCAACTAGAAATTCGTGATAAAATGTTGTACCAAAATATGTCTTTAAAAAAAGGGAAAGCTTCAGAAGATTTGAAAGGGTTAAGGATGAGACTCATTGAGTCCGATTCATATTGGCTAACAAAATTATATTGAAACGAGACTTTTTAACTAAAAATTCTATCTAAAATGTTGTATACTAAATTTCATTTAGGGGGTGAAAGAATCTAAATTTGCTACTGCCACAAACTTGCCTAAAGTGAGCGGAGTTTTGTGAGCAATGCATTTTCATTCATGAACTCTAGAAAAAACCTTGATTAAATTTGGATTTACAATAGAAGAAGGTGATTAAATTTTGCTAAAAAAAATGTAATTTTAGCAAACTGAACATTTATAACAACTTATTTCATTTACCATAAATTTCTGCTAGTAAATAGTAAATGTTGCTTCAGTTTGTTTAGCAAATATTTAAGAAACTGTTTACAATTAAGAATACAACAGTTAATGCAACAACATATATTAAATATTTAATTGATTGCAGTTGCTATGTAAAATACTAACCTTAATTAGCCCAAATAAGATGGTTAACAAGCAATTGTTTTGGCCTAGACAAACATATACAGTTATAAATACAAATATGGACAGACTAAACACAAATGTTAAATGCCAAATTGTAGTTTTGTTGTGCGTCAAATAATTTAATTGAGCAAATCAAAGTTTTTGTTGATTATTGAACAAACTGTTGGCCAATTGCTTGCTGTGGATGACAGTTAACAATGTGGCTTATCAGTTATCAGCCAACTTCAGAGTTGCTGCTGTTGCCATCAATAATCATATTGAGCGATTGGGTGGGGCAAACAGTTGCAGCTGTTGCGCTGGCAACAGCAACAACAACAACAACAACAACAACAACAACTTTGTCAATTAGTTATCATGTTCGTTGTCAGCACATTTCGATTTTGATTTGGATTTTGATTTAATTTTTGGGATACTAGCAGAACAAGTTGGTATTGGCAAAACGTGTTGTTTGCCACATATTATGTGGGGCAAATGCAACTGATTAGATCTTGTTCAAGCAACCCACACACACACACACACAGCCAGGTAAGTGTCATGTAAATGTGAAGGGGGTAGCTGATGGTTGGGGGGAGGGGGTACTTAATCAAATATGCTGACCGAAAATACAGTTGAATAATAAGTCATGGAATTGAAAATGGTTGTGTGACAGGCAAACAGATTCCCAACAATTTCACTGCATGTCCTGACAAATTGCAACGAATTTGCGTGTTTATAAAAAATTTACACAACAAAAAATCTGTGCCCCAGGCACAGTATAATGCTACAAGCTATGGTCACGCCCACAATGGCCACACACACACACACACACACGCAAATACACACACAGCCCCAGAAAGCCAGGCTATATTTTGATTAAACTTGGCTTTTACATTGTTGCCGCTTTTGTTGATGGCTATTGTTGTTATTGTTATCATTGTTGTTTCTGCCATTGTTGTTGTTGTTATTATTGTTGCTGCTGCTGTTGTTGTTGTTCTTGCATTGTGCTCAACGCGAACGCATTTGGAATTTGAATTCACATTCGCATTTTCACAGTTCTTTTTAATACCCTGGAATTTTGTGTTAAGTAGGCATTTTTTTGTTGTGCTGAAAAGGCTTAAAGAAAACAAAAAAATAATAATAAATAAAAAAAGGAAAAGAACAATAAAAGTCATAAAATATTTTTTAAATTATTCAGAGTTTTTCTATACTTTGTTTTTCTATTGAAGACAACTGAATTAGTCAATTTTTAATTTAGTTGCAGCATTCATTAATTTCTTCGAAAATAATCTTTATTTATATCTCGAATATAGTTTTTATTCATAATCTTTTTTTATGGAGTAAGAAAAGAAACAGCAAACCTAAAACTAATAAAAACATTTTTTGTTTATCAAACTGAATCGTTTTTTCAATTCCAAATTGCGAATTGGTTTTCAAATTGTTATCGTTATTCACTTCTAAAGTTCTACTAAATTGATTAACAACTGATTCTGGAAGAAATATTGAATTTTGACTCAACTTGAGTAAAATTCTAATTCCGTTGGCAGTTTTATAAGAATCTCATTGTTAATATATCTATATATATATTTCCATATTTCTATAAAGTATTTCCAAGTCGCGTCTGAGGCACAAAATATATTTTCTTTTGAATTTTATATATATGTATACTGTTGTGTGTGTGTGTGTGTTGTTTTGTGTGTTGTTGCCATTTGCTTTTATTGCATATTTGCATTTTGCATTGTTATTGGCCATGGCATGCAACTGGAAGTGTGGGCGTGCCACGAATGGGTGGCGCTGCCAGTGGGTTTCGGGTGGGGCAACTGGTGCGGTCCGTTGGTTATTTGCATTTTGCGGCCAACTGAAGCGTCCAATATATGTGTGTGTGTGTGTAACGATAACTGTGTGGATGAGCAACTTTTTGTATACTTTTGCAGTTGATGCTGTTGTTGGTTTAAGGCCGCATTGTTTGGCCAGCAAAAGTGTGCAGGAAAAACCAAAATTGTGCAACGACTTCTTTCATTTACTATTTGGACTATTTTCGAGGTATATTATACGTTTATATATGTATTATTTGTGCTTTTGTGTTACCAAGTAATTCACAACATTAAAATTAAATATGTATGGGGCAGCCAGCAAAGAGCGAAATGCAGAGTCGCTAAAAATTGACGATGTTGCAGCTGTGAAATGCATAAATAATGCCGCATACAAAATCCATTTGGCAAATAAAAAATAGCACAAACACACATCTGTTATATGTGTGTGTGAGTGTGTGTGTGTGGTGTGTGTGTGAGTGTGTGTGTGCTTAACAGCCTATAAGCCGTGTGCTGGTCGAGGCATCAAAGCTAAAGCCATTTTAATCAGTTATACTGCACGGCTTAAGCGATTTGCTTTCTCGCGCAATTTTGCGGTGCATTTCAAATGCGGCAAGCAAACTGCCTGCAACAACAACAACCATAACAACAACAACAACTGTCAAACTCCACCTACAAACTGAGCCCAGCTGTCAACACGATGAATGCAAATCCTCATTTGACACTTGACCAGTTGACCAAACAGACGCCAGTTTCATCTTGCTACCTCAACTTGTGCTCCTGCTCCTCGTCCTGCTCCTCGTCCTGCTGCTGCTCCCGCTTCTGCTGCTGATCCTTCTTCTCATTTGCTTGATGGCATTGGCGTGTCATAATTTGTAATCCTCGAACGCTGCCTGTTTAATTTGCACACCTTTGTACTCGTCCGCTTGTCTCCCCAAACCCACTTCAGTTAACTGCCCGGCGACACATGACCAGGCTTAAAGGGCTTTGGTCAGCCAACAGCGGGGTTAACTGCACAACTGTATAGCGGAGCCCAAACACAGAACTCAACTTAACTTAACTTAACTGAACTGGCCTGAACTGGCCTGAACTGAAACACTTGATCCACGCTAGAAAATAAAGCAATTTTCATTTAATGCAAGATTGTAATTAGCCTGATTTTTGCAGCACTTTCAAAAGCGAGAAAAAGTGCTCAATTTGTAATTTTATTTAATTGATTTAAGTATGAGTTGATTTAGCCTTAATTGAAAATTTGTGTAAATTTAAATTTTTCAGCAACTTAGGAAAGAAGAAAGTCAAAGGTTACTGGGAAGAGACACCAGAACTCAGACTGGCCAAATGTCTTTTGGGTGGCTATAATCATAAAAGATTTAAGCAAATATGATTTATGGATAGGAATAGGCTTAGGATACTTGTCGGTCTACTAACAGCACATTTTAGACTAAAAAGCCACTTTTCCAAACTGGTTATTTATAGTAACAATCAGTATATGTTTTGTAAAGGTGACGAGAAGTCCTCAACTCACATCCTAACAGAATGTATCGCCTTATCCAGGAAAAGATGCAGCATCCTAGGGATGACATAGAAGCCCTCAACTCAACAAAGATTCTGGCATTCGTGCAGGAGCTGGGGTAGATGGAGGAGCTATAAGCTCAGAAGGCGGCGCAATAGATCTAATAAGTCTCAGTGCAGAACACCCAATTTATATTATATATCAGTTTTTAAGAACTATATTTTGAAATAATTTACTTTAAAGTAGCAGTAAAAACTATTTAAATAATCATTTAGATATATAATTTATAGTTATTTAATAATGATATAATGTAATAATCTTTATATGAATTCCATGACACACATTCCAAGTGTTCGTTTTTTTTTTTTAAATTAAATTATAAATTTATCTCTGTTAAACAAAGAATTTAATTTTTTCAGTAAACCAAGGAATTGTTAAAGAATTTTTTAAATTAGTGCAATTAGGTTGAAATGGTTTTCAAAACCGGATCTTCGAACCTTTGGAATTGCTATGCTTGTTGGTAGTCAAAGATAAGTTTTGGAATCAGGAACTTTGATTAGAGAGGTTCCCATGAAGGCATTGGAGGCGATTTTTGAGAGAACTTTAGAACTTACAATAAAAAAAAACATTTTGCAGTAAATTGAAATTAAAATTATTGCTCTATATTTTATGAGCACTGTGAAAATCTTTAGATTTGACTTATGATCGAGGGAATTATTTAAAAAAAATTTATAAATTAAAACAAAAGTGTTGAAAAAATATTAAGATTTATGGTTGAAGTATTTTCAACTCGTAAAAATCATTATATATCACATATGATTGAGGAAAATATGTCACATAAATTTATAGATTATAAAAAATAGAATTGAAAAAATGTTAAGATTTTGAAAAAATATTTAAGATTAGATTTAACTTATTATTGAGGGAAATTTATAAATTAAAATAATTAGAAGATTTTGGGTTGAAGAATTCTCAACTCATTCTGACCAGACTTTTATCCACCCCTTTTTTTCGAATTCCTTTATATATTTTTTGAAATTCAAATGCAGTCTCCAACTCCAACTCCAATTTCGATTCCATTTACGTCTATGTCTGCATCTGCATCTGCGTCTGCGTCAGCGTCTGTCTTGCCTCGTTTGTCATACCCGCCTCTGCTCCCCCTCCCGTCCGAGCGAGAGCATTGGCAACTTGCAACTGGTTGCGGTTTTTATTTTTTTTATTATTGTTTTTTTATTTTTTGTTGAGCCTGGCGCTCGCCATCAACTTGGCGTGTTTATGGGCCAAGCGGCACAATTAACATGTCGCGGCTTTTAGCGTCTGCCGTCTCCCACTTTCAAGAGCAGCAAATGCGTTGCCGACGCCGACGCTGACTGCGACGTTGACGTCGACAGCTTGCACAAAATGACATATGAGGCGCATAATTGAAACTTCAAAGGAGAACGGGGCGCTGCAGGGGCATAAATTAGGCGGCTGATCGCTGGCTGCTCTTGGCCAAGGTGAGGTGAGCAGAGCAGCGATGATGATGATGATGACAAGAGTAGACAGACAGAGACGAGAATGAGAGAGAGTGTGCGAGAGAGAGAGAGAGAGAGAGGTAGACTGGTAGACGTTGATGAAGACCAAGTGCAGGCGGCTAAGATGCGTTGCGTCTTTTTCCATTCCATTAGCGTCCGTCGTGTGGCAGGCGGGCAACGGTAGCAGACACACAGACGGACTTCCCCCCCTCCCTACCCTACCACTACCTCCATTCGTGCTCACTCTCTAGCATTTATTTAGCAGCACGCCCTCTTCTGTCACGCTGCGCCCTTCCATTAGCAGAACATATAATGCAACAAGAAGAACTACAACTGCAACAACAACAACAACAACAACAACTAGTTGCCACTCATTTTCGAGTGTTGTTGCTACATGAAAATCAATAAAAATCCGCGTGTGCGGCAGATCAGCCAACGGATCACTTTTGACTACACTTTTCAAGCAGGGTATTTTTATTATTGCTTAACGCTTGAAGAAGGAATCTTTGATTAACTATAAATATTTTTTAGATCTTGAGAGCTAAACATGGTAATCGATCTATAAAAGGAGAAACTGATTGATTTTTGTAGACTTCAAGAATTAAACTTGGTAATCGATTTGTCTCTATAAAAGGAGAAACTGACCGTTTTTTTTAGACTTACTCTTAACTTGGTAATCAATTTGTATCTGTAAAAGAAGAAAGTTTTTGTTTGAAAAAAATCAATTTGAGTTAAGTTTGTTTTGGAAGAACTTATATTCCAAATTTGGAGATCTTAGCACTTAAGATTTCTGAGATTGGCATGATTATACTGAGGAACAGACAGATGCAAAACTTTCAAAATCTATTTGTCTTTTGATGTTGATTCTTAAAAATGGCATCAGAGTTAATTCCCTCCACTTGCTAAAACTTCTTTGGGTTGAGTATAAAAAAAGCATTTGTCAATTGTATTTTATGCATTCCTCTAAGTTTCGATCTATCTTTTAAAAACTAAATCCCATTCAAACTACTATTCTATATAGCTCTATATTAAATAGTTACATCCCTCTCTAAAAGAGTATTTAAACTTCGTCTATTCTGCCATCTTCCAGCATCTTTCAAGTTTAGTCAACGATTTCATAGCCAAGTTCAAGATGAGGCAACGTGGAATGAGAAATGTTTTATTCTCATTGTCGGCATTTGTGTTTTGCGACGATTTCCATATTTAACGTCATAAATTAAACACTTGAAATGCGGCATCCACTTAAGAAAAAAATACACAATATATTTTTCACTTGTGAGTGCAGGCGCCGTCCAAATGAGAAGTCGTATCGAAAAATGGGGAAAAGCAAATGAAAAATTGGATATTTAAGAATGCAAGTGAAAAAAAAGCGCAGCTGTTGATAAGGAAATGGGCATTTTGTAATCTGTGGCAAGTTCCGCTCAATAAGCGGAAATGTCTAAGAAGAAGCGCTGAGAAACCACAGTGTGGGAAAACTCATCTCAAAAATTCTAATCAAAACCAGCGTTGAAGCCACAAAATGATGCGCTGCAGACACGCAACAAATCTGACGTTTTACCCGTTTCTGATTTCGATTATCCAAAGCAACACATAGCACAACGTGCAACATACAACATACAACAAACATATGAAGACACCTTCAGCAACAGCAGCAGAAGCAGCAACATCAACATGACATGACATAAACGTCGGGGGGTGTTGGGTGGGTCTACAGGAGAAGGGGAGGGGGGTAGTTTACTTGACTAAAGCACAGCTAGACACGCCAATGGCAACAAAGTCAATAGCCAGACAAATGAAAAGCTCAGCGTCTGAAATGAAAGACAGCCAGAAAATGGCAGCTACAAATGCGCAAGAAACCAAACCAAACCAAGCCAACTGAAACTTCAGTTGGCCAAGAAAATCGAGCTGCCATATTAATGCCCTTTCAAGGTTTACCTTAACTGACACCCCCCAATAATTATAATCAGCTTAGGCCAAGTTATTGTTGGGAAATATTGGCAAAACATTTATTAGAAATGAGCTTAATTTGTAACAATATTCAGAAATATGTTGAAGTTTCTTTAATAATAATTGTATAATAATTATTTATAAATGTATAAATAATATGTAAAAGAAATGTTTAATAAATTATTGTTATTTAGTAAATCTGATTGCAATTCTAAATTTTCGAAAGAATTCCCAGTATAATCCGAATAAAATTGCCTATTATTATTATTATTAATTTTTATTCATGTAAGCTTTAGAAAGAGTTTCCAGATTATTCGGAAGAAAATTGCTGCTTATTCGATATGTTTATTATAAATAACCATTATTTATATTCCACTCAGTAAATATGATTTGCAATATGGTTTTATTCAAGTTGAAAAGATGCTGAATGTTTGTATACTAACGATTTATAAATATATCAATGATATGTTGAAGAAATGTATAAAAAAAATAGATTGTTGTTAAGTGAATTTAATTGCAATTTTTATAAGCTTTCAGCTTAATCAGAATAAAATTGCTCATTATTTGATATGTTTATAACAAATATTCATTATTCTTCTTTTATTCTCATAAACTTTTTAAAGGGTTTTCAGAATAATCAGAATTAAATTGCTTATTATTTGATATGTTTTTTTTACTATTTTTATTATTTATTTATTTGTTGCTATTATTTTTTTATTGTTATAAACGTTTAAAAGTGTTGCTCAGTTCGAATAAAAATAAATTGCTTCTTCAATATGTTTATTACAAATAGTTATTTCTCTTCTTTCACTCAGTAAAGAGGACTTAAAATATGATTTCATTCAAGTTGAAAAGAAGCTGAATACCCTAAGAAAATGCGATAGTTATAATACCCTCTAAAAGGGCATAAAACGGCTCATTCCGCACGAATGATTCTGCAAGAAAGCAATAAAAGAAAAAGGAACCCAAAAAAAAGAAAAAAAAAAAATATATATATATAAAACGGCAGCAAAAGGAGTGAAAGGAGCTGAAAGGAAGCACAGGCGAAGCGTAAACATTTTACACTCTTGTGTGTGCAATGAAAGTGACGCCATTTCAATGTGTGTATGTGTTAGTGAGTGTGTGCTGCATGTGTGTGTGTATGTGTGTGTGTGTGGGGGAGAGTAGCGTGAGCAGCTTAAGAAGAGATTCAAACGTCTGAGCCCCAAAAGGACTTGTGTACACACACACACACATCTCACACACACACAGGCGCACACACACACATCTCATACACACACACACACACACACAGAGAGTAATGTGCAAGTACGTAAAATCATTTAAACTATGCGCTTGGCTGCCAGCGAACAAATTCTCATCAATTTTTTAACTGTGATGATTGGCCAGAAATGGGGGAAATGCATTGGCCAAAATGGGTGCACAACAACAACAACAACAACAAGCCAAAGTCGTTTGGCATGGCGAAATATGCGATTCGCCTTTCACTTTTCTTATCGCGAATGTGTCGCGCAATTTGTCATAAATTTGCCAAGTTTATAGGCAAAGCACTCGTAAAGTGCATGAAATATGGGAGCAAAGCCACATTTTGTTGCTGCTGCTGTTTCTCTTGTTTATTATTGTTGTTGTTGTTGCTGTTCCTGCTGTTGCTGCTGCTGCTGCTGTTGTTGTTGCTGTTGTTTAGATAGCAACTAAGTGCGGCGACGGGTTGCATCCTTTGCTGGCATCGTCTGTAAGCCAAAATGCAAATGTAACGCAACACCTTCCAAACCGCTTGAGCCGCCGCCCCTGTAAAACCCATCATACGTCAGTAGGTGCCCCGAGCCACGCCCATTGTGCCCACCACGCAAAACATTTGCATTAATCATGTTTGCATTGCATTATGCAGCACAGCATACCACCACCCCCCCCCCCGCCCCATACCAAACCCTTCGTCGCACCCCCCCTCGTCTGCCTACGAGTTAAGTGCTGTGTGGCACCGCCCCACTTGCGCCTACTACGTACAGCCAGATGCGCTGCTAAAAACTGTGGGCATGGCTAAAGTCCCCAAAACACAAATACACACACAAACACACAACACACATACACACACACACACACAGTATACACACAACAAACACAAACAATACGCTGAGTGTTGAGACTCATGCATAAATATTTTTTGTTGCATAAACAAAAGTGTTGAAAATGCAATTTGCAAGGTCTGCAGTCGTGGGGGGGTGGGGGTGTAGTTAGTTGCGGGGAGTGGAAGTAAAAGTGTGTTATAGCTAGCAATATGAGGCACATAGCCTGACGCTTAGTGCGAGGTCAAACCCACAATGGGGCATACTACAAACCCACAGAGAAAAGCGACTATTTCTCTGGAGGATATTCTCTTTCCTAATTCTTTAAAAAAAAACTAAATCCAATTTTAACATAATTTAATTTAATATTTCACTCGCTAAAAAAATATTTACCAATCTTAAAAATAAAACTACTTTAAAGATATAATAGAAATTTATACGTCATTTTTTTTTTAAAGGAATGTTTTTTAAATCTTTTCACGACTGCAAATTCTGCCTTAAATTTGACTCTAAATTTTATATTTCTAAATTAAGCTGGTTAATTGGATATCACATTACATTTTCTTACATATATAATATAATATATATGTATAGTTTCTAGATAAATTTATGCACTAAAGTTTATCAACAAGCATGGAAATAAATGGATTACTTTTTCTATCAATATTTACATAAACAAAAAATATACAGAGAATAAATTAATTATAGTCAGTCTTGTTTCAGTAATTTCTTGGTCTAGCATTGAAATAGTCTTTAAAATTGAAACATGAAAATAATAACTTATGATGAGGTTACAAAATCAGAAGATATAATTCAAGAAAGAATATTAAAAATAATTATTGAAATTTTCAATCAATGCAATAAATTAATAGATTTTTTTATATTTAAATTACAAGAATAATTTTATTATTTCAATAATTTTTATTCTTGGATAATTATTGAAATTATCAATCTAAGCAATAAATTTTTGGATTTTACTTGAATCAAAAATAAATGCAAGACTTTAGTTAGTTTTGTTTTCCGTGTACTCGAAACCATATTGTTAAAGAGTATCTATATTAAAAAGTAAATAATACAAAAAAAAACGACTGCATATGCAAAGCAAAATGTTGCTTGACTCGATTTTGACCTCGTCTGCAGCACAAACCAAAGTGGCGGCCTATGCGGCGTATAAGTGCTCGCCAAAGGCACATTATGTATACGCACATAGAAAACAACACATAGAGACAGACAGAGAGAGAGAGAGAGAGAGTGACTGTGGGAGTGAGTGAGTGAGTGAGAGAGAGAGAATGAGTAGGAAAGGACACACATTTATATGGCAAACTGTTTTTAATGCTTTTAATGCGCCAAAGTGTTGTTTCATTTTCATTATTTGCCCAAGCTGCCCCACATTTAAATGCCACTGCACACACATCACCCTTTACCCCTCCCCCTCCTCCGTCCACCATCTCGTTTACCCGTTTAGTAACTAGTAGCGAGTACCGTTGTACTGAATATTCAGTAACCAGAACATAGGTTCAGGTCCTCCATTCAGTATGCAGCTGCTGAGCTATAATCATAATTTCATAAAGCACATTTTCACAAAAGCTTTCAGCACCCTAAACTGCATTGTAATTACAGCGATGGGGCCAGCACAACGACGGAGGTGCAGAGACCGAAACAGAGAAAGAGTGAGAGAGGGGGGGAGTGGTGGGTAGGGGTACAGCTAAAGTATTCAACGAGGGAGAAATGCGCGCAGTTTGTAGCGCCAGTCAAGGCGAAAGGATAACGATAACCAACATGTTGGCTGGTTGGTTAGTTGGTTGACTGGTTGAGGGATGACGAGGGGGGGGGGGGTTGCTATTGGGGCTTACAACTGTTGTTGCTGCTGCTGCTGCTGCTGTTGGGGCTTTTGCTGGCATTTTCCGAGTGTTGCGTGTTGATTTCAACGCATAAATATTGCAAAAGGTTCAAACAAAATGGCGTCGACGCGCAATAAATATCGTTTCTACAGACGGCTGCCTATATATATATATATATATATACATACACATATATATATGTATTGTATGTTTGTGTATTTGTAGTGCTCTTCGCAGTATTTGTATATTTCGTTTGGCGCATTGTAATAAAAGTGAATTTATGCAATATTTCTCTGCGCCTTTGTGCAAATATCATTTGTAATTCAACAACAACAACAACAACTACAACAACAACAACAACAAGTCTATAGAGTGTCCCAACGTTTGTTATGCTAATGCCGGCGAAAAAGGCGTAAGTGTTCAAATATCAAAAAACAGCCTGTTAAATAAGTCAGAAACTTCAAACCCAAAAATATGCAACTTTGAATATATTTAATAATTAAAAAGTAGACAATTTTTAGCGCTGTTAATGACAAAAGAGCTGGAAGATATAATATATATATATATGTATTGTACGTATATATATATTTTTATATATATTATTTAGTTTACTGCTTTGATCGCAAATTATCTCAGCAAAATTACGAAAGCAGCAACTGATAAGCAGTTATAAAAAAAACAATTTATTTTTATAAATATTATGCTTAAATAATAATTTATTTATTAATATTATGCACTATTTTCTTAAATAATAATTTATTTATTAATATTATGCATTATATGCTAAAATAATAATATATTTATTAATATTATGCATTATATGCTTAAATTGTTCTTTTGATTGCTTTACTTAATAAGTATTTTTTTTAACTTTATCTAAAACAATTTTGTTTTTTTTTGTATGCGTTAATCAATGTAAACGATTAACTTAAAATAAAATCACCATCAACTTGAAATGGAAACAGCTGTTTAGAAACAGATTTTAAACTCATCATCTTTATGTCTTTTACTAACTAATCAATAACTATTATGAAACATGTTATTACTCTAAACACTAAGACTTAATTTAATAAACAGTCAAGAGTTAAAAGTGTAAGCCAAAAACAGCTGTCGTAGCTGTTTTTCAGATTTTCATCAACTGTTCTTAGAACATTTTCTTTTCACAAACAGCTACGACAAAAGTTGCTTCACAGAATATATATCAACAAAAGGGCTTTGGCGATGTCTTCAAGGTGCACGAATAACAAAAAACAGCAACTAAAAAAACAAGAACCACAAACATGGTGTGCAAAAACACAGCAACAACAACAACAACAACAACAACAATCACTCAGTCAATTTGTGATTGTGTTTGTGTTTGTTGGCCAGCAGTTGCACAACACAATGAGCTGGCTCATCAACAGCTTGCCACACGTAGCTGCACGAACTTTCCGTTGCACTCTCCCCCCGCCCCACACTCCCACTAATGGTTTACCCACAGCAAAAAGAAACAAACCCGCTTACAAGTTGTACAAAAAGCCCAGCGATACTTGAAGGGAGTCTCAACAGAGAGGGGGGGCGGGGTGGGGAAACAAGTGCCGAAGGCCTACAAATGTCATTCAAGCGCTGCAATTTTTATGCTGGCTTTTGGGTGGCTAGCAAATGTTGGCGAGCGTCGAGGGGGGGGGGGGGGGGTGTGTGCTGAAACTGCTCAAGTGGCAATGCTTTTCCGCCTTGGCTAACGGAAATCCATTAGGTTGGCCGCGTTGCAGTTTGCAACGTTTGTGCGAGGTTTCCGTTTGACATGCCGCCACCCCCCGCTCCAAAAACCCCAAAAGCCGCAAGCAGCAAGTCGCCGGATTTGAGATGAGGCATCCCCTACCCCCCGCCCGCTTGAAAGTATAATCGATGTTCAAATCAAGCAAACATTTTGCATATGTTCAGTTTTCAGTTGGTTTTATGCGTTTCGATTAGCATAAATCAAATCTATGGCAGATATTTCTTTATATGGAATAACATTTGTACTACAAATAGAGGAACAGCTTTGGAAACACCTTTCGCCACAAAATATCAAATAAAACCAAAATACACAAAACAAAATAAAAAAAAAAAAAACCTTAAAACACGAAACTGAAACCGAAACCAGACAAAATGTGATTCCATCTGATGAAAACATTAACATTATACACAAAAATTTTATGGCTACTTCAATGTTTATACGCTTGCTTGATTTAGGATATGATGAGATTATCAAGCATTAGGTATTGCTTTGAATATAATTTAAATTTTCTTTTTTTTTTTTTAATCTTTTTTTTTATATTAATTAAGTAGAAGCTGCTTGAGCATTTAACATATATTTTCAGCTACTTCCTTTTAAAAGGAATATGTTGTTTCACTTCTCAAATTTCTTTGCAATTAGTTTACTTTGTACTTAAAAATCTTTAAAAAAAAATATTAATTAAAAGAGAGTATTAAAATGTCGTCAATTCTTAGTGTAAAATTTACTTTCTTGTTTTGTGTTTTTTTTTTATATTTATTTTTTACGACTCTTGATGAAGAATGCGCATGCGAATGTACAATAAAATTGTTTGCATATTCGCCAAAGCTGAGACGCGTGAGTCGTAAAAAATCGAAATAAAAACAAAAAAATAAAATAAAAACACACAAAAAACAAAGCGAAAAAACAAATCTTTAATGACGGCGGTTTTTTGTGCGGTTTTAATTGCTCGACCGTTTGACAAGCTGACAAAAAAAGTCAACTTGATGAATTCGCGACGCCCGCATCGGGTCAACAGCACCTGACCAAAGGTGTAAGCCAAGAGACAGCTATAAGCCAGAAAATGTGTGTGTGTGTCTGTGAGAGAGAGAGAGAGAGAGATTGAGGGGATAGTCACCTGTTCGGTTGCAGGAAATGCAGACGACGTTCGTCAATGTCAGTGTCAAGTCAGCAGTCAAAATGCGCGTATTATGGGAATATCTTCAATATCTCAATCTCGATCTCGATCTTAAAAGCAGTCGGAAAAAATAACAAATATGCCAACGTCATACAAAGTCCGACACGTCACTCAGTCAGTCAGGCAGACAGACAGACAGACAGACAGACAGACAGTCAGTAAGTCAGTTCAGCTCTAACGGATCATGATTCAGCATTAAAAGTAAGTATATCTTTATATATATATATATTTGTGCATGTACTGATATAACTCACAAATTGGCCCGATCGCAGACGCCGCCGTCGCCGCTTTACAACTTTGTAAGCGGCGGCCAATGTACACAGAGAAAAAATTCACGTATGCATTCTTTGGCTCAAATCCATATCTAAATTCGGATAGTTCATACCAGTTAAAATTTGTAGATTAAATAATAAATAAAATAATAGTTATAAGAAAGTAAAAACGTTAATTAAAACACAGACTGATAATTAAAATAAATAAATCTTTGTTAGGGATGGGAAAAAGATGCAGATTAAGATATTTGATTTATCAAACTTCTGTGTAAAATATTGGAAGGTCAACGGAACCTCTGACAAAAAATCTATTAATAAATAAACTAAAAAATTAAATATATATATGAGGCAAGATTGTGGTTAGCTAAGAATATATGCTATTTCTTGCTGAGAATATTGGAAGTTTGTCTAGGGTTGCATTGAACTTTGAAATGCATTGAAGAAGCAGATATAATAAAAATATATTCTTCAATAAATTAAATATATATATTTTTGATCAATTTCCGTCTGTCTGTCTTTTTATTTGCGAATTTGTCCCACTCTTGTAAAACTACATTGATCGGATTTCTGTGTGATATATCTGCCATAGGAACAATTACTCGAAAGATGAGTTTTTGGATGCACAAATTTCTTGACTACTTAGAAATCTTAAACAAACACATCAGTTAAGAAAAATATTTTATTTTAATAATAATATTTAATTGTATTTTATTTTATTTATTTATTTTTCTATTTATTTATTATGCTTCTAGCACTTTGGAAAAATATCATAACTATATCATATACCTTTCATAAGAAAAGTTGCTTGGTTTATTAAATTGATAAAGAAATTCAAATGCCAACATGCCCAAAATAGGCGTGGTTTCTGGTTACGCAAAAGATTATTTTTATACTTGACCTTAGTCACTTGCCATTTCTCTCTGTGTACGCAATCGATACGCAATCGATGCGGCTCGATTTGGCGTGAGTTTGCAGCTTTCCTGTCGATGGATGGTCGCTGGTCGATTGTGGATCGGATAAAATCCAAATCTCGTTGCTACTTAAGACTGCGGCTGAGCGACAAACGAACTGCGAACACATTTTGTACAACATGTGGCACAATTATGCGCCTGACAGCCAACACGACGATATGTTAAGAGAAATGCCAAAAAAAAGAAAAACAAATAATAAAAAAATAAAAGGAAAAAGTAAATCTAGAAAAAGTAAGTAAACCATATGAAAATGTGGAAAATTGTGTGGTAGCCAAAGGCCACAGCAGCATTGCTGCATTTATCATGCGGCTCGTTTTCCTTACTTGCAACCAAAACTATATTTAGATGCAGCTAATGGATGCAGGCACAGGCACAGAGCACCGAGCACCGAGCCCTGGGCCCAGGGTCGATGGAGGTGAAAGAGGAGTAGGCGAAGTTGGAGGCATACTTTCAAATTCATATTTATTGTCTATCTCAGCCCAGCTGAGTGCATTTTTATATATGGCAGTCCATTTGCTCGAGCAGCCAACGCCAACCAAAATAAACAATAATTCGAACATGGGGCGAAAGGAAGTAAAAGTAGGCGGCTGTCGCTCAAGTCGCCCACGGGGCGTTGGGGCGGAGGGGGGGTGAGGCGATCTGTGGCTGTTTGGGGGTAACCTGTGTAAAATGCTTGGCATTTTAAAAGGTTCCACATTTCTTGTTCGATATTTGGAGGTCAAGGGGCAAGCGGCTGCTGGCGGGGTCTGCGGCTGGGCTAATTGCTTTGATTAGCTGACGGCGCGTTTTGGTGCGCATCAAAGTCAAAGGTAGGAGGAGTGTCGGAGGCAGCGGCAGGGGCAGGGGCAGGGGCTGGAGGCAGGCAGCTGTCAGTCAAGTGGCGACATGTTTACTTGGTAGTCAATCCGTAGCCGCAAACAAAAACCCTTTCGAAAGATGCGGAAACGTTTGAGCCGTGCCGCAAAATACACAGCAACAACAACAAAAACAACAACATCAACAAAAATACAATAAAAAGCGGCAGATTTAAAGATATTTGTTTGCATTCATATTTCAATATTATTTTTGTTGAATTTTTTTTCCGTTTTTTTTTTTTATTTCTGATATTCATTTGGGTTATTAGAAGTCGCGTTGCGCGCTCGATCAGCCTGAAGATCAAAGGTGCTCAAAGGTGAGCGACGGCAAATTGACATAATGTGGCGTTTAACAGATACTCCTTGCCTCATCCCCCCCTTCCACCATAGCCGGCGAAACAATGCGCATTCATCGAAACTCGAATTACAGTCGAGAGAAATGTGAACAGTCATCGGATTTTCGATAAGAGATTTTTCTATTCGTTGAAATTAGTAGAAAATTATAGGGAAAATATATAATTGATATATTTGTGAGAAGCTGTTTTGAAAAAAAATAGTCGAAAAGCAGTTTGGAAAATAAAATAAAGAATTATTAATAAATTTGTTGATTAAATATTTAAATAAAATAAATATAGGAAAGGTAAATTTAAATTTAAAATAAATAAATCTTTTTTAGTTTTGTGTAAAATTTTGTTTAAGATTTGCATGTCACATAGTGTGTTAAATCTACTTTCAAATTATAAAAATTCGGTGTTAAATATTGGAAGGTCAACGGAAATTGTGATAAAAAAAATTTATTTAATTTATAAACTTAAAAACATGCAATCAATTTCGTAAGATAGAAGAAATAAATTAATTATAACTCAGCATAAATTTTATACGGCATTTAAATAACTGATCTACAAACAAATATTGTAATAAAATATTTTCAACATCAAATTTAAATTGTAAATTGAAAATAAAAATGTAAAATAATAAAACTGTTTTGAATGTTACACCTATAAATTATAAATAAATGTATGGCCAAATCTAGATTTAAGCCAGTAAATCAGGAAATGGAATACGCAGTGAATATATTATTGATTTGCCAAGGTTGGAAATTTAATGCCGAAACTAAAAAGTTGATTTTATTAAACAACCTTTCAACTTCTGGCACTGTTTTGAGGCATGAGCCGTTGAATCAGATCAACGCTTGTTGCATATTCTATTTCACTCATCGCACCCGATACAATTGAGTCATAGCCAGAGGCGTCTCGGTTTTGAAGGGGCAGCTGCAACGATCGCCGATCGGGCGATAAGCAGACCTTAAAAAAAAAGATGACAATGAAAAGGTGTAGAAAAAGGCAAATGACATAATGCAACATCATCATCAGCATCAGCCTCATCCTCATCCCCATCAGCAGTGAAGATGCAGGGAATTAGGCTAATCGGATAGTAGAATATTTGGATTGTTAGATACCAAGCCATCCATGTATGTGGTAAATACAGATTGTAACATGAGATAAAAAGCAGTTTTCTCTTATTTTTTTTTTTTTTTTTTGTAGGTCCAAAGGAAAATTACCGCCTGCGCTTTTCACGCCTCTAAACTGGGCGAGCGGCTTTGTGCGCTGGCTTTGTGTTTGGCCAAGACGCGTTAAATGTGGCCTAAGCCGCTTAGCCAGTTGCTTGGGAGCCTTGGGCAGGTAAGTGCTAAGACAAGATGTTACCAAATAGTGCCAAAATTGTGTGTTGGGCACTGATTCGATTTGCATTTGCATTTGGGGAGGGTGTTGAGTGGGAAAATGAGTCGCGTAATGCGTTAATCACTTTTGGATATGGCGACAATTGGATGACGCGTGTCGCGGCAGGAACTGTGCAATTTGGCTGCGGGACATCGATCTAAATCTACAAATCAATTGCTCTAATAAATTGTGCACTTCGAGTGCGCATCGCACCAAGCAACCACACCCCATCATTGTACCCACATCATTGTGGGTCGTCCTTGGCAACGCCTTGCACTTGTCCTGCTGCTGCTGCCAGGCTGCGCTTAACTTTGGGCAACTTCCAGCAATGGCCGACACGTGGTCGCCCAATTGTTGTTTATACTAACAATTTGTGATGCGAAAGGAAGACGCACATTATGTGTAAACCCCGCCACACTAGGCATACCCCTTACCCTGCACTGAGAAAAATAAGGGATAGTCTATCAAAGGTAGTGCTTCTTGTTTCCTTTTGTTCAAAATAGGTTCAAATGTAATTTTTAAATTGGGTTCTTAAATTATAAAATCTGTCAAACGATTAGCAAGTTTTTGATTTGAATTTTATTCATTTTTAAATTTATAAATAAGAATTATATCATAATTATTATTTTATAAAAATCAAAAATATGTCTTCACGCTTATTTCATATAATTCTAAATTTAACAAAACCAAATTTCATTAAATTTCCTTTAATGCAAGTCATGTGTTCCTTGAAAAACATGTTTAAAATAAACATTGTATATATTTTGGACTGTCAATAAAGTAAAATTATTTCTTCATTTCTAAAATATGTTTAATAAATCAAGAAAAGAATTTATGAAAAAATGCTCTCTGGTATGCAAGGTTTTTTTTATGGTCTGACAAATATAAATAATTTTTTTTTTTTTTTTATTATGAAAAATGAAAGGAATTTATATTAAACTTATTTATATTTATATCTTTTTATTGTTGAGCGAGCGTTTCTAGATATGCATTTTAAAAAACTCATAAATTATTTCCACAAGCAAAAACAGTTATTGGTAATCAAAGCATTTGGGAATTTTTTTTTTGAGTGTATTGTCACTGCCACAGCGCCTTCCTGATTGCCCGACGTTCGTTAAATTTTTGGGCCTATTGTTTTTGTTGGTCACGCGACCGAAGACGAGCGTCGTCCGACCACGTGCCAATCCGTCCGGCTGACTTCGACTTCGACTCCGGTGGACGGCAACTGCGACAGCGACTGTAACTGTGACTCCCCCACCCAGGGGAATAGACTGCCCTGCCTGAGCAATGGCATGGCACTTCATCTTTTGGCTATGGCCGGGGATTTGCTTCATTCCTGTTTTCATTACGGCTGCACGTGTGTCTCCGTCGCTTCTGCTGCTGCTCCTTTTTATGCAGTTCCGTTTTTTCATTGGTTAATTCACAGGCGTTGATCCTTTGACTTTTATGGCGCAATGCTCAACACTTTCCTGGGAAATTGTTTTTGCCCATATTGCCAGCGTTTATTTTTTTTTTTTTTTTTTTTTTTTTTGTCACGCTGCGGCGTGTGGCGCGTGCAACGCTTTCAATTCCCTGCCTTTGCCCCAGCAAGCGTTTATCAGTGTTGTATTTTTTATGCGGGGCGTGTTTTGTGGCTAATATTTTTCCGTCTGTGGCGAAATTTGCTCATTAACGGCTTGTCGCACAGCAGTGCCACACAGGACACAGGACGTGGCACACATGCGGCGCACTTGCAGCGCTTCATCATGTTATTTGTCGCTGATTGAAGGGGAGTTCTATGCACTGTGGCAAGTTCACAGGTTGCCTGGGAAAATAGCAAAAATAAAAAAGAAGAAGAAGAAGACGCAAAAAAAAACCCCGGATTGGAAGTGGACACATTTTTTTTTTTTTTTGGGTGGTGGATTATGACTCTATTATGATTGTGCACATTACAATTTCGACCTTTACGCAATGATTGGCACAACAATCATAATTACGGCTGCACTAAGTGATTTCAACTGTTTTCCCCTGCTTCTACTTTTATTTTTTGCCACATGCCACACAACTAATCCCATTGTAGTATGCAC
The DNA here is from genome assembly GCA_035042345.1 of Drosophila fungiperda. Taxonomy (NCBI): domain Eukaryota; kingdom Metazoa; phylum Arthropoda; class Insecta; order Diptera; family Drosophilidae; genus Drosophila; species Drosophila fungiperda. The sequence goes on along the minus strand of JAWNLM010000145.1, from coordinate 5,013,686 downwards.
AACAAAGCCAGCAAAGCGAGTGTATCTGTGTGTGAGTGTGTGTGTGTAACATACTTAAGTGATTTATGTCAATTATTTATGTTAATCATATAAAGCATGCAGTTTTTTGATAGATTAACTTAATTTTTTTTTGGGCATTAAATTCATTTTTAACTAAGAAATTGCAAATTCCAAAAAAAGGTTTATTCAAATTTATGCATACAAAGAGAAAATTATTTGTTTTATAAATTTAATATATATGCTACTTGGAGATTTAAAAACTAAAAAATATAAATAATTATTTTATTTGTTGTATGAAAAATTTTATTCTTTTATTCGTTGTCTGAAATAAATATTTCTTTTATGCGTTGTATGAATTGTTCAGTTATTTATGTTAATCATATAAAGCATACAATTTTTGACAGTGTAACTTAATTTTTTGGTCGTTAAACTCATTTTTAAATAAGAAATTGTAAATATTTTAAAAAAGGTATATTAAAATTTATGCATACTAAGAGAAAACTTTTTATTTGATAAACTAAATATAAATGCTACTTGGAGTTTCAAAAAATTAAAAAATATAAATAATATTTTTATTTGTTGTATGAAATAAATAATTGTTTTATAGTTGTATTAGTAAGATAAATGAAGTAGCTGATTAAAACTTTCCCCCTTAAAATTTTATTGTCAGACAGTTGCATCATCAACTGCCGCCTCGCCAGGGAGTATTATTTGGTGATCGGCAAACACTTTGCTGCCACTTGAAAACTATAGCAATGAATTATTTCGTATTGTCAATTCGATGGCTGAAAACATTACCAAATTCACAATGCAATTGTAATAGAAAATTGAATACAGCCCATTAAAGTGTCGAGGCTTTTGCATGCTTAGTCTGGCATTTGTTTTGGGGCATTTGACTTTAGTCATCAGCTGTAGTTTTTGTGGCATTAACTATCCGACACACACACACACACACACACACAAAAGAAGTCCACTCGAATGTGGTGAATGAAACTGCTGGCAAGCAAAACTACTCGGTTCAAGTTGAGAGTGTGGCTCTTGCAACACGGGAGGGTAACAAAATTTATGATTCCAGTTGCCAGTCGACGAAATGACGACGAACTTTTTCCTGCTGCTTCGCTGTCTGCCGTGGAAGGGCTGTGTTTTCAGGGGGAGGGGTGAGAAGGGATGAGTTGAGTTGAGTTGAGTTGAGCTGAGTTTGGCTTGCTGCCCTTTGACTGCCACTGAAGTGGCATGTGTACGTATGTGTGTGTGTGTGTGTGTGTGTGTGTGTTGCAAGTATACCAAAGTATCATCTGCTTAATCACCAAAATAGCCACCATATGGCAAACACAACGACGACAACGACGCATAATGCCGTGTCCTGTGTCCTGTGTTCTGTGTTCTGTGTTCGTGTCCTCGTTTGAGGGTTGTCCCAGCAGACACCACACACTGGACACCACAGCTCCCGTTTCTATTGCTGCGCCTGCTGACTTCAAAGGCGATGCGTTTGTGCCAACTGTGGCTTTGACTCTGACTGGCGCTTTGCTTTTTCCACGCACTGTTCTTACATGCTAACTGTATATATATATATATATGTGTGTTTGTATGGTGTGTGTGTGTGTGCCAATAATTTATTCATATGCGCTTACAAGTCACTAATGCTGTTGTTGCTTTTGTTGCTGCTGTTTTTGTTGCTCTTACCACAGACAATTTATGCACGCTTTTGCCACACAGCCGCAAACGCCGCATTTTCTTTCGACTTTTTCTGCCTCCGATAAATTAAAGATAATTTAAAGACTTGTACGAAAAGCAACTTGAGTTTTTACAGAAATTTATAAATCAGTAATTAATTAGATTCTTGACATCATATTACCAGCTACAAGATATTTGTTAAGTTTCGGATAAAATTCGATGAATGCGTCGAATTTAAGTTAATCAAAATGTGAGACTTGAATTAGTTGCATTGCCACAGAAAAAAATAATATATAATTGATGAGGTGAAAAACGTCTCCAGCATTACGAAAAAACATTCAAATAAAATTAAATTATTATTATTATATTATTATTATTATTTAATACTAAATAATATTTTGCATTCTTTGTTGCAAGTACAACAATTTTTCAGTTTCCATTTTAGCATTTTGTAATGCTAATTTTTGATATTATGTTTTTCGGTTTCTCAGTTTAAATGCTATGAAAAGTTCAATGAAATCTTGTTTAACACATTTTAAATTTTTTTAGGTATAATTTAGACCAAATATTATTAAGATTTTCTCTTTGCATACACATCAATATTTCAGTTACTATTTTAGCATTTTATAATGCTAATTTTGATATTTGTTTATCTGTTTCCAAGTTAAAATTCTATAAAAATTTCAATTAAATCTTATTTAATAATTTTTAAAATTTTTACGAATAATTTATTCTAAATATTGTTAAGATTTCTTCTTTGCAAACACAGCAATTTTACAGTTTCCATTCCGTATTTTGTAATGCTAATTTTTGATATTTGTTTATTTGTTTCTTATTCTGTGAAAAGTTCAATGAAATCTTATTTAATATATTTTAAATTTTGTACAAATATTTATTTAAGTATGAGTTTGTTATGAACATTTATAATACTTCTCCTCCTTCTCCTCCCTCTCTCTCTTCATATTCATGTTTCACACTCGCTTGCCAGCTTTATTTTAAGCGCATAAAGTTGAAGTGGAGAGCAGAAGTTTTGAGCCGGCAGCTGGGGAGTTCCAAAGTTCTGGCAAGTTCATCTCCTCCTCCATCTCTTTCACTCTCCTGCTCAGTGGGGCAGCTGGGGCAGCTATGGGACTTGCGTAAGCGGCTTAGGCATAGCGCCGTGGAGAGTTCTGCCGATAAGCAAACCAAATAAAAAATGAACCAATAAATCATAAGGTGAATCGCTCTTTGCGACTGCTGCTTCTCTTGTTGCTGCTGCTTCTGTCGGGGACTACACTAATGTGCTTAAGGAACGCTTAAGGTTGTCCGCACGTCAGGAATTCGCGTTTGCTGCCCGATAAGGCATTTGTTTACCTGCAGTCCTCAGTCGCAGTCATTCGTCGCAGTCGTCCGTCGCAGTCGTCCGTCGCAGTCATCCGTCGCAGTTGCCCGTCGGAGTCGTCGTCAGTCGGAGACACGCAATACCAGAAGCCCCGAAATCAATTGCGTATTTATTGGCCACAATCAATGCGGCGCGACAACGCGGCCCAAGTCTTTTTAGCCCTAATGATCGCCCACCGAGTGCGTTCGTCCCGCTGTCCCTCAGTCCAACTGTCCGTCTGTCCATTGAACTGACAAGGCTGGCGAGTCAACCGCAATAAGCCGCTGGCGTCAACGTCAGCGTCGCCGCAGCCGTCGCATTCGCTGCACCCATTTCATTATGAGCACATCTTTCACCCGTCGATCTTCGTTTGTCGTTCATCGTTCGTCTTCTTCTTCTTGTGTTGCGTCATGGCTTTGGTATGCGAGTCGCCTCCAGTTGAGGCAAGCAGTCAGGCTCTACCTGTGGCCAGTCTCTACTCCTAATCAGTTATAAATCACTCAACTAGGAAGTGCTTGCTGCTCGCAGCGTGTGCTATTTCCTGCTCTTAACCAAAAACAATTCGAGTTTCCCTTTGGCCATAGAAGGGTTAAAATGTAAGAGTGTTCTAGAAATAGTTTAGCTTATAAAAGGAAGTGCAAAATAGAAAAGGAATATCAATAGAATTACAAGCTACAAGTTGGTTTACCTATTGAAAGAGAAATTACAAAAGTTTTCAAGTGTTCTTCCAAAACATTCAACTCCAAAAACTGCTTTTTGATTTTTATTGCCGGTCTGCTTATATTGTGAAATCTTTATTAACTTTGCATATTTATTAAAAATTTAAACTGTTTTGCTTGACAGACATTTTTTCATTCAAAGTGTTGAAAACAATTTTCCTAAAGTCATCAAATTATCAGTTTTTTAAATAACTGAAACGATATTCAGAAGGTCTACTTTAAAATTGTTTGTTTATTTTATTCCTTACCTAAATCAAAAAATGATCTTTACTTTAAATAACTTAAACGATTTAATTTGCAGTTCTACTTAAAAATGGTTTGTCTAATTTTTTGTTAACTTATCATTTAAAATTGTTCACTCTTTGTGCACTTGCCAAAAATAAAAATATGATCTTCTTCTAATTGAATTGAATTTAATTAGAACTTTATTTATAATAAAATTTTAAACAAACTTTTCGCACTTAATAAGCAAAACTAAATAAGCAAAGAAATAACTAATTTACCATAAAATAATTCAGCAGTAATAACAAGTATATTTTTCGGTTAATTAGTTATCAGATTTGATATTTTATTTTAGCTATCTAAAATTTCAATTACCCTTTTGCAAATAGTTTGCTAGATTGGCAGCTGGCATTGAGCTACATTTGAGAGTTGGTAGTAGAAACATTTGGCAGTTGCTGCATTCCCTTCAAATGTGACTCACTCAGCAAATCAACTTTCGGATGCGAATGGCAACCCTTTGTGGCAAATGAAATCGACAGAAAAAAATAAATAAAATAGAAAGAATTATGAAGTGGGACGACAACAAGAGCGCGTCCACTTGAAATCCATTAAATATTTGTAGAAAACCAATAAAAGCAATACGCAGCGCATTTCAGTTTGATGTTGCTGTGGCATGCAACAAACACAACACAGCACAACACAAAAACGGCAACTGTGTTTCAAGTGTGGCATTGGCTGCTGATGCTGATGCTGATGCTGTTGTTGCTGCTGCTGCTGTTGCTGCTGCTGCTTGTGGCAGCCACTCGAAGGACAACACGCGACTCAGTTCAATATTCAGCCGCACACTCGACGTGCATCCTTTACAAAATCAAAAGTGTGGAAATTTTGTGACGAGTCCAAGCAATAAACATTGAAATATGCTTCAGTTTACACTTGCAATCACCCCCCCCCCCCCTACCCGAGCCATAACACTAACCCTAACCCGCAACCCCTTTTAGACGTGTGGCAGTCAGCAGCAGCTGTCAGTTGCAATGAGTTCTTTTGGTCAGCTGCAGCAGCAACAAATAGCCTCAAATTTCATGGCGCCAGCAACGAATTTTGATACCTTGAATTCGAAGGAAAAATAGATTGCTCCAGTTTTGTGCAGTTTTGGAGAGTTGGAACTTGATTTTGGCCATACTATAATCAGTCTACAAGCAATAGTAGACAGTCCACAAGCAATAGTTGACAGTTTATATTCTACTCAATTCCAGAACTATGTTTTAATAAGACATAAATAATATGTTTATATTATATATTGGCAAAATTTCCTATGCCATAACTTTGTCAAAAATGCACAGATTTCAAAAGCAGGCTACATATAAATTTCAAAATGCCTAAATGGGTAAAAAAAATATATCAAATCTTAGCTCAAAATGTAAGCAAATTTGGCGCTACGATTTTGATAATTTTTCGACCCATTATCACATTTTCCTCTTTGTCAAAAATGCACAAATTTTAAAAGCAGGCTTATTTTTTTCATTGTTTCACCATAGGAAGACTATATTTTAATTTGAGAATGCGTCCATGGGTCGAAAAAAATATTAAAATCATATCCCACACTTTTTCTAAAATTTGCATAGCCATAAGTTTGTCCAAAATGAACAGATTTTCAAATGCAGACAATTTTTTGTCATGGTTTACCCTCTTGAGGAATATTATATATAAATCTAAGTATGTGGCCATTGGCCAAAATCACATCAAAATCATAGCCCAAATTTTTTATATGCTTTTTATAGCCACTACTTTTTAAAAATGAAAAGTTTTTTAAAAGGAATACTACATTTAAATTAAAAAATACGTTAGTGGGTCAAAAAATGTATCAAATTTAAATTTTTTTATTTTGTTTTTCGACCCATTATCACATTCTCCAATAGTTTTAACTTTTTATAGCCAAAAGCTGGCCAAAAATTCACAGATTTCCAAAGGCAATTTTTTTTTTTTTACATTCTTTGATATCTAGATGAAGGCTACATTTAAATTCAAAACACGATTCTGCTTCGATACTCGAGTCAAAACTAAAGAAAAAGGTTATATATATATTATTATTTATATATGGATCTAGATTTTCAGAGTCAAGGTTGTTTTACTCAAAAATTAAAAAATTTTCAAAAGTAAAAAGCTTACTTAAAAATTACACCAGTTTTCTATGGTACACAAAAATATATATGTATCCCACCCAAGATAAAACTTTGATTTTTATCTTAATAAAATACTAGCTCAAATTAGAGACAGTTTATACAAAGTAAGAGTATTAAGCAGTCTGCTATGTTTCTCAGCCAGTGAATGCTCATTTGTTTGGCCTTTTTATTCAGAATGTCAACATTTGTTTCATATTGCACATTTTCCATATAATTTCCATGCATAATCTATTTACAGCTCTAATCTTATCAATCAGTGCAGTCGCTGGCCGCAAAAGCCACTAGGGCGAAGGGAGAGGGGAGTCTGAGTAGCGTTCCGCATGCTCAGCATAAATCTAAAGGATGATTATAGGGCTTAGGTCGAGCAGGGTTTGCTTGCAGAGATCAGATCCCAAGCAGTGGAAACTGTTGCTGTGTCCCGGTCCATTAATCAAACTATTAGCTGGAAATTGCAGTGCACTTTTTGTGTGTGTGTGTGTGGACACACCCCTTTTCGAATGGGGGGGGTGCTGCCAAATTTATTTATGGGCCTTGTGTGTCTCTTGGCGAACATACGCGATAATCACGATAATGCGTCCTGTAATCAACTAATAAGGCTCATGTCGCAAGGACACCCCCGCATTAGGCCCAAGAGAATGTTTTTTTTTTGTTTTCTGGGGGGTTGCGCTGAAAATTGAATTTAACGCGCAATATTTTGTGCATTTTCCATGTTGTTGTTGTGTTGAGTAGGGGGAGGAGGGGTGTTTGCTTTGAAAATGCAATTCATGTGTTTCGCTGTAGTGAAATTTATGACTTTCGTTGGACTTGGGCTATTGAGAGAGACTTTTGGGTTTGGGTGTTTTGGGTTGTTCGGTTTTTGCCACTTCTCTCGATGGGGTGGGTGCAACTGCGGCCAGCCTCAATACTGGCAAGGCAAGCAGCGTGGCAGTGAGAGAGAGAGAGCGGCTGGGGGGTTACGCTATCAGCTCGCAACACATGTCACGAAAAACAAGCGAGCAACGCAACTCCCTCTTTCCCCCCCCCACACCCCTCTTGCAACTACCACATGACATGGCTAAGTGCGTGTCGAGCGTAAAGCTGTAAGCTGTAATTAAGCCATCCTTATCAGTTTGCACAAAATATTGTAGCATATTGGATTACAATGCAGATTGATATTATGGAGTGCAATACGATTTTATTGGCAGATATGTCGAGGACAAAATTTATTGGTATTGCCAAAACGTGTATTTTTTGTCGGGCATTTTCAGTTTTACCTGTATCTAATCAATGTTTTTATAGCTTTTTAATAGTCTAATCAAAAATTATCAAAAAGATATAAAACTTTCCAAGCCGGTTGTCATTGGAATTTGAATAAAAATGATTTTTAAATATACAACTTTATTAGATAAACATGTTTTAAAACTCTTCAGAAATGTTTTTTTGTTTTTGGTAAGACAGCTAAAAATTATTCGCCTCTTTTACAAATGCCATTTTGGCATAATATTGTCTTCCATTTTGGTTTTGCCTTCTAAAAACTAACAAATTTTATTAAAATATTTAATGACTATTCATCTTAAAATCATAAATATTTCCTTGGCATTAAAAAGATTGAAAGTTTCTTGAAAAAAAAAAAATATATTAAATTAGTTAGAATCACATTATTTCTAACTAGTTTAAGACAGCTGGATAAATATATTTTTATATAATTAAAAGTGTTTTGTTGAAAAAAATAATTATAAAATTAGTTAGAATCACTTTATTTTCAACTAGCTGAAAAGAGCTGCAGCTGCAGTTCTTTCTATATATATATATATGTATCTAGACTTTCTTTTGCTGTTGGGACACCAACGATAACTTTCCATGGCGCAAAACATATAAAAACTAATTACTGCCCGCCTTGTCCCCGGCTCTGTAACATTTACACCGCGTTCCTTTGGCTGACCACTGGACGCAGTCGTCTTATCAAAACGAAAATTTGTACGCTGATAAGGCGTACAAGTAACAGCAATAGCAACAATAACAACAGCAACAACAACAAAATGGAACTAGAGATAGACAGAGACGCAGCCATTCAAATGAGCGCCAGCCGGCGGCTCTTTCGGCCTTCGCTTCGGCTTTGACGTCGACTGCGGTGCGGCGCAGAAATTAGGAAAGGTATTAAGATAAAAACAGAAAGAACAACAACAACAAAAACACAAAAGCGAAGAAGATGAAGAAGAAAAAGCAACAACTGCCTGTCGGCAGTTACAAAATGAGAGGTGCGCACAAAGAGGGAAAGAGAGAGTGTGACGGAGAAAGAGAGATGGAGAGAGTGAGTGAGCGAGGGAGACGAAACACGCCTTTAAATGGCGACCTCAGCATTTAGTTTTGGGTTTGAGTTCGAGTTTGGGTTTGGCTGCTTGGCTCTGCTCGGCTCTGCTTGGGCAGCTGTGTGTGCGTCTCGCGGTTCGATTGCATTGGCGCCATGTTTATCTAATTTGGGGACATTTATGCATGGCATTCCGCGCGGTTGTTTATAGGTTCGGTTAAACCTGCACTGATAACAACAGCTCTCGGACTCCAGTCGGACCTCAACCAGCTCGCAACCGGTCGCTGACTCAGCGACTGCGCCTGCGCAGCACCTAAAACAATAAAAGCAAGCTGCGGTTTTCTGTAAGAAAATGTGTCAGACTAAAAGATACTCAGCATCCGCATTTAAGTTGGGTATAATAATGATTTTTTTTTAGATGGAAGCATCGAATCAATCTGCACCTGTATCTATGAAACGAAATAAAACGGCCGGAATGGGGATGCCAAGCAATATTCAAAAAACTTAAGATTACTAAATATATGTAAATATATTACTGGAAAAATGTTCGATAGAACACGAACCCATCGAATAGAGCTAATACTAATAATAATTGTTCACTTTACATGTTAATTAATTAAAGAATATGCAGCTGGTTAAATACAAATTTATTAAGTTAACCTTGAATGAATCTATGATAGAATAATATTATTTTTAAATTTATATGACAACCATGCTAATTATATAAGCCATGTCAAATATGAATGACTTCAAAATTCTATTCAAAAATATATATATACCAAATAAATGGAAGTCAAAAATTCGAAAAATTCGACATAGTTTGTGATGTGTAGGAGAGGTATTTAATATTGCATCTTTATTAGCTATACGATAACATATATATGAAATTGAATATTTAATTATAATGATAATAACTATCTGTTAAAATCCTGATCAAATCAAAGCGAATTTTAAAAGACTGAGTTTATAGAATTTTAATTAAAATTTACGTGGTATTTATTATAAACGATGAATATAATTATTATTGTTCTAAATAATTTGAACTTTGATATGACTATTAAATATTTAATGGCAATTCAAACCATTACTTTGCGGAATTATTTGATCAATTTACTACTTTTTAATTGGTTGCTAAAATAAAGGGAGTAGATATAAAATTAGTCAGATCTTGCTCAATTTTTGCAGCAAATATCTATGTTCTACACATGTCGCCCTTATGTCTATAACTTATCTGCTTTAACTGATACACTTTTGATATATATTTTTAATGGTTACAGGGTATAAGTAAAAACGCAGCGAAAGACAATTAAAGCGATCCGTCGGCATTGTATTTCGTATTGGTTTTGCTTTGAGTTTGAGTTTTACTTTTGTTTTTATTTTTGTTCCTTTGTTATTTGTGGAGAGTTTTTATTGAGGCATTTTTTATTTTTTATTTATTTTTTTTTTTGAGCAAAAGTCTGGAGTGTGTCATGTGCCCAATCCCCATTCCCATCCCAAACCCAATCCTGTGCACCTTATCTTTGGAATGTAACTTAAACTTTAAGGATTATTGCCTACAATAAATTTGCAAAGAGGAACTCGCCGACTGCTTTTAAGTTGCCTGCAAGTCAATACAACTCCAACTTTACTTTCAGCTCCGATTCCCCCATCCACGCTGCCACCCCCCTTTTGCATGTCTTGTCTTTCATCATTAGCGCTAATTAAAAGTGTATAAACTTTCACTTTGAAGCCTTCTAGGCTGCGGACACGTGCCTCTCGTTGCACCTGGCGCCACTAATGAGCCGAGCAAGGATTTCATCTTGCTTTGTTTTTTTTTTTCTTATTGGGTGTTTGGGTAGTTGTTATGTTGGGGGGCGGCGACTGTCAAACGATGCGTGATTTATGGCACACAATCGAGTGGCAGAAAGGTCATAGAAACAGCAAGAGGAACAGCAACAATAGGAAGAGCAGCCAACTGGAAGCTGGACAGAGAGGAGAAGCTGCTGTTGTTGTGCACACACTTCAATGCCTCTGCAATGCTGACCTACGCTCAGGTTCCTCGGACTCAGCTTGAAGTTGGGGAAATCGCAACAGCCGCGTTGAGGCAACGCCCTCTTGCCCCTCCCTCCCAAGCGTAGGCAGCGAGGCGTGGCTGAATCTTTGACGACGACACTTTTTTTTATTTTGAGTATTAATATTTAGTTCCAAAGTTAAATAGAGTATACTTTGATCAAGTGTTGGTTATATATTTGTTTAAATACTTATGATGAACAAATTAAAAAAATCTATATATTCACAGCTTCTCTAAAATTACACTTCAAATAAAAGATGTGATCAGAAGAATGCTTTATAAATGGAGGAAATATTTCTGTTAATTTTTTGAGAATGTCAAAGATGCGTTTTTACTTTCAAGCGATGTGTTTCTAAAATAAATTTATTACTTTTTCAAGGCAAATACATTTTCAAAGTTCTAAACTATATTTTGTCTAAATTCAAGATATTAATTTAAATTACTAAAATATATTAATCAACCACAAAATAAATCGACAAATGTTGACATCTTCTGTATTAAAAGGAAAATATTCAATATATTTAAAAGAAGAGTCTGCAAATTTTGTAGTTAGTTTTCTCAGGAACTTGACCAATCTTCGAGCCTTCATTGCCTTCAGAGTCACAATTTCAAAGTCACAATTTCGATAATAAAACCGGCTTTTTTTTATTTATTTATTCTGCTGTTAATAAATCTGCAGCAGAGCATGAAGCAGTCGCTTACAGGCCACTCAAATAATTTAACTAGTCTTTTATTTTTATGTGGTTGTCAAAAATATACTTTTATTGCCACCAAAATGACAACACTTAGCACGCCGGCCCCGCATCCACGCATTCTCTCGCTGTGGGTGTTAACCGACGCCGCCTCAGACCATGAATCCCACTCCGATTCCGACTCCGGCGATGCATTCAAAATCTTCCGCTTGATTAGTCGTCAATACGAACAAATGCAAAAAAAAAAAATAAATAAAGAATTGTGGGCGTTGCCGCGCCCAGCAATTATGTAATGTTTGACTGTGACTGGTGGGTAAGGATTTGAGTTGGACACCATTCTGTTCGACTGCTTCTTCTTCTTGCACAGGGGTTGCAACATTGCCGCTTCAACGCACTTGCAATCTGGCTTTGGCCAGAAAGGATGCCGGAAACGAGATTCATTGAATTCAAACGGCAACACGCGACACATTTTTTGTCATTTGTATGTTTTTTATGTTGTGTTGCATCTTCCAGTAAATTTGAGAGAATTGCTACATTTGTCAGCCGCATTAAACTTAATGACAATATGGCAGTGATAATACGTCTAAACCCCCCCTCAATCCCTCTCCACGCATTATACATGCATATGTCAAGGGTTAAGCCCGGGCAACGAGCGCCTCGAAAGGGGTTGCTCAAAAGTTGCCAAGTCAACGGTTAAGCTCAAGTCTGAAATAAACCGGTAAAACTGAAATGATTTGCGTCTCGCCTCCTCCGCTCCTCCACTCCTCCTCCTTCTAGTTACGGCAAAGCCAAACGGTTTATCTTTGGCATTATGTTTTAGAACTTTCCTTTCGACTGCCTCTCCCCCGCACCTTTCTCCTCTCTACATATTTTAGTTGGGCGCTGGGTGTAAACGCTTGGGGCTTGGGCTACCCCCTCAGCGCCAACTTTTTTGGTACCCTTTTATTGTTTTCGTTCTTTTTCACCTTTTTCTCTTCGTGTTCATAAAATTTTTAAAACGTGCCTTTTTAGTTTGTAACTGAATTCAAAAAGAGTTAAAAGCAGTTGTATGAAATTATTACTATTTTGGTAAATTAAATTAATATTAATATTTTGTATAAATTACAATTTACAAACATAAAAGTTTGCTTATTAATGATAGAGGTCTTAATTTGTATATAATGGTAACTCATTAAACAATAGCAACATTTGTGACGTATAAAATATAAGTTTATAAATCATTTCAATGTAGTTTTCATAATTTAAATTGAATTGAAAATTGTAATAAGTCAATGTCGGATCGGATAATAGGATAATAAATAGAATATAGAATAAGCAGAATTGCATTTAAAACTATTCTTTATTAGAGCCAAACTTATTAAATTTTCTTGTTATATTGTTTCTCATATATAGGAAAATAAATGATTAGTATCGGTATATAATATATATAATCGATGTTTAAAGGAAAAATTGGTTATTTTTTTAAATTTATAGTAACAATTTTGCTCTTACTTTTATGTCGCTTCTCGTATTCTAGTAAAATGTAGACAAAACATAAACATTTTCTGTATTTTTTAAAATTATTAAATTTAATCATACGAGACAAAAATATTGCTTGTAGCGCATATTTTGAGTCGTCTAAGCTCAGCTCAGCCATTCTTAGTATTTCATTGTTCTTATTTTAAGCAGTTGTTGTTGTTGTTTTTGTTGTTATTGTTGTATTTGTTGCTTGCGCACTTTTGTTCACCATTTTTGCTTGGGTTTATTTTTACACTGCTCTGCATAAATTTCCCCCCAAGAATTTTTGCTTCTGCCTGACAAAAAGAGAGCTTAGGGGGGTTCGGTTGAATTCACACACACACACATAGCCACACATACAGTAAAGCTTCTGTCAACGACTCGTTGAGTCGCAGGTGCTGGCAACAATTCAGAGGCGACCCTCGAGAAAGGGTAGCAAAAGAGCGACAAGTGCAGCGTGTTCAGCTGGGCTACAAAAGGGTGACTCTGGGTGGTGGATTTATGGCGCCGGGGGATGGGGATGGGGAGTGGAATTGTGGGCTGTGGGTTGTGGCTGCCGTTCTAGACAAGTTGCAACAGCAACAGCAACGTTTGTTGTGCTTGTTGTTTTTGCCTGACAACAACCCAAGCGCTTGCCGCCATTTTTAATATGGCGCACAACAAACAAATACACACACACACACAAAAACACACACACACACACAGACATCTCTTACACCTCAACTTGAAGCTAGAAAAATTGCGCTGCCCTCTTTTTATGGCTTTGCCTCATTTTGTGCTTCTGCTGCTGCTGCTGTTGCTGCTTCAACTTTGGCACCGACTCCGCATCTGGATTTGCATATAAAACATTTTTGCAAATGTATGCGCGCGCACACACACTAACACCCACACACACACACACACAAGCACATACATATATCGCATATGGTATTTACATTTGCTTGGGGGCGCCGCTGTTGCGGCTTTGGGGTTGCGCCAAGGGTTGGCGTTTGTGGGGAAGCGGGTTGAGTTGAGTTTTGTGTGCGCTTTACCGTCATATAAATTTTCGATTGATATGCAAACTTAAAAGGAACCGCAAAAATTATGCTCCACTGAGCTGGTTGGACAACGCAGCTCCAACAGAAAATACACCCACACACACACACACAACCACGCACACCCACACTTAGTTTATGTATTATTAATAGAGGGCAGTTTTAGACATCTCAGCAGCATTATTTTAATAATAAAAGACAGTAGAAAATAATAAGTAAGAGTTTTTTTTTTTGAATATATTGAATATGACAGAAAATTAATTAAGTAAAATTAAAGCTGGTGAAATTATAGAAATTTCATATTTACATTAAAAAGATAACAAATTTAAAGCAATATGGTAAAAAAAAAAACTATTTTCTAAACTTAGTTTTTGGAGCAGTTTTAACTACTCTTTGAGTAACCTGCAAAACGATTTACAGATTTTTGTATAATAAGAAAAAACGGCAATTCAAAGACTACAAATCGTTGCAGAAACCTATTTATTAGTTTATTATTTATTTATTTTTATTTATTTCATTATTCTTTGTAAAAATCTGAAAATCTGAAAATCATTTGTAATGAAAATATTTTGCTAAGCAGAATTTTTTTTATATTAGAACTCTGTTTTTTGGCAGACCATTCCCAAGACAGCAGATATAATATTGATAGTAATCAGATAAAGCCGCCTCAGACTTATATAAGGCCAACAGCAAAAAGTAGCATAAAGTCGAAGTATTATCAAAATAATTTTTAAACTGAGTTTGCTAGATTTTATAATGTTCTTTTAAAAACATATTATATAACTGGAAGTGGAACCCTCGCCTCTGCAAAACTCAAGCAAATAACTATATAATTCTGTATATGTGGCATAGGTGTGTGTGTGGGTGTGTGTGTATGTGTATGTGTGTAGCCACGTTATAAAAATTCAACGAGCTGCTGCTAAGGCTGCCACGAAACTGCAGTGAAGCAGCTTAGTTCAACGCTATACAAATAGGTGGCAAGGTGGGTGTAAGGGGATGGGGAGTGGCGAGCGGGGCAGTGGGGGATTGTGCTAAAGCATCAATGGAAACTAAAGCTCTGCTTAAACATTTAACAAACTGCAGGCCAAAAGCTGCACAGACCGCGTTTGACTGAAGTTTGACTGGTGTTGTTGCAGTTGCAGTTGTTGTTGTTGTTGCTGTTGCAGTTGTTGTTTTTGTTGCTTGCATATTCCAATAGATTTGACGCATCGCACATCGACAAACCAATGAAATATATATTCAATCAAATTGAAATGCAAACAAGTCGATGTTGCTGGTGCGGCTGGTGGCAATGTGATTGCCACATGCCACTTTTTCAATGCTGCCAATGTCGAAAATTGGAATTGAAAAAGTCATGATAAAATTGCATGCACCGTGACTTTGAATGACAGATGAGTTGCTGTTGCTGTTGCAACAACAACTGCAACAGCAGCAGCAACAAACAACAACTGCTGCAAAGCGCCAACAATGAAAATGTCGCGTTTGCATTCGCATTCGAATTCGTATTTGCCAAAAAAGGAGCAGAAAAAAACAAATAGCACAAAAACAACAAAATAACAAACGACAGCTGCAAAATGGCAGATTGCTAAAACAACAAAAGCAACAACAAAAACTGAAGCAACAACAACAACAGCAACAATAATGTGTGCGGGCGTTTGTTGCGGGCTGGAAACTTAATTCAAAATCAACAATAACAACTGACAACAACAATGAAATTGAACAAGAATGTTAAATATGAAAACCGAAAGCCAAATACACTGGCAACAATTTGTAGCTGCTTTTAGTTTTAAATTTGATAAAAATACACATATTTCCCATATAATTCCCCATATATAAAAGTCGAATAGTCTTAAGTAGATTATAACAGCTAAACACTTAAATATTGAAATATTTGAAATTTTAAATTGATAAATTGTAGTCTGAATTTTTGAAGGTAGAAAGAAATAAATAAATAAACTAATAAAAACAACTAAAAAAAAATAAAAAAAATGTTGAAAACAAAACAAATTCTGTAAATAATTATAATAAATGAAATTGCATATGAAAGATCACATAAATAATCTAATAAAAAATCTGCTTATAATTTATATTACTATCTGTCAGAAAAAAACGATAATTATTATTTTTCATTATTTTATGACAGGTGATACAAAATCGCAACTGGTTTAATATTATTCAAGTTATTTGCAGAATTTTCATATTACATCGATAATCTAGATTAAAAATTTGTATTCAATTATTGTAATTGAGATTGTTTATTCGATTTGTCGATAACAATAACTACTCACAGGCAATTGCTATATTTTTGCAGTTACGTAAATATTTACAATTTCAATCCAGTTTACTGTTTAAGCAATTTACATTTATAGATTTGTAAAATTTATATCCATTCCTACACCATATATTATGAACACCTGCATTAACTTAAGATTACTATTCTAATAGTATAATAATAAATTTAAAAACAGTAGCAAAAAATAATTAATATGTAAATAATGAATCTACGTAGTAAATGTAATACTAATCCTAATTTTCTTATCTAGGAAATATATAAAAAATATTTTTAAAAAAGTTAAAGTGAAAAATTATTTTTATATAAAACGTTTTTTACTTGTAGCCAAAACAATTGTTGCAAGCTAAATGATTTAGTTGATGGTATTCCAATGTAAGTTGATACATGCATGTACAGTTATAAACACCTGTGTGTGTTTGTGTGGGTGTGTTTGTGTGACAGACGGAAACGGAAGTGGCAGCGGCAAAAGACGCTCGCGACAAATGGCGGTCGCAAAACGAAAGCTTTACCGTTCAGCGAGCTGAATGAATGCATGACTAGACGACCGACGAACCGACTGACTAAATGAATGAGTAGCTGACTGAATGACTGAATGACTGGCAACGAACGGTTGTTGGCATTTTGGGCCCAAACGGACTAACTGACTAACTGACTAACTGACTGACTGACTAACTAACTGACTGACTGACTGCTGTTTCCGCTTTTTACGTTCATTGCCTCTGCCGCAATTTTAATTTTCCTAATGGATATCGATCCCAGTCGTCGGTCGGCCGCCCAACACAAACACCAACAACAACAACAAAAGCGACGTCGTCGTCGCTGGCAAAAAGGATAATAGACTTCTTTATTGTGCATGCGACTCTATAAAAGTCAACTCTGGACTTTGTTGTGTGTGGCGCTGCTCAGAGCGAAGGACGGAAAGGACGGCAGGAAGGTAGGACGAAAGGACTACGTGCGTCGCACTGACACACAAACCTTAGCATAGACAAACACACACACAAAGACACACACACATACACACAGGCAGACACACATGCACAGCACACCTCAACAGCCTCACACAATAAATAAATAGCTACGTCATGCAGTGAAAAACAGTTGGAAAACTCTCAATCTTTCTCCTTCTCCTACTCTTTCTCTATCTTTCTCTTTCACTCTCTTTTTCTATCCGCCCAGACTTAAATTGCTTTTGCCTTAAAGTCGAAAATTAGATTTTTAGCTGCACGGCCTAAAAAAAGCACAGCGACAAAAAATGTGTATAAAATTCAATTTTAGTTTTAGTATAAAAACAACTTAAATGAAGAACTCAAAGCTAATATATGATATCATATATATATATATAAGTTCCTCATATATCGAAATCTTTTTTTAGTTTAACTCTTTTTTTATTTTATTTTATTTTTAATCATAATCAACTTAAAAACTTATGTTTTGCTTAGAATACTTGTCACTCCTCACATGAGTCAAGTAAAATGTCTTTCTCTCAGTGCAAATTGACCATATGAGTTAAACTTGCACCGCCTCACAACCCGCTCAGTTGCCTAAAAAAAAAAAACACGCTCCTTAAAAACATTTTGCCTTTTCGCCACAAATTTTTGGGTAGCCTTGCCAAGTGCGAAAATTAAATGAACCGCAAATCGGGGGCAACAGCAGCAGCAGCAGCAGCAGCAGCTTCCTCCTTGCAACACCACCACAACCGGCTGATGATGAGCTCGAGTCGACGTCTTTCAGTATGTATTCCCCCTTCCCCCGAAACACTATTACCACCCCCCCATACATCTACTCCAGCCGCTTCTGTTGCATGTTTGCGTAGGTGTTTTGCGTGTTTCTATTTGCATAAGTTTTTGCTATTTACTTTTACGCCGGGCAAACGCTAGGCAAGGGGTGGGCGGTGGAAGTGTAGACTGATATCAACGTGAACGTGAACGTATAGTATTTGAATTTGAATTTGAAATTGGAATTCGAAAATTTGCATTGAGTTTGCCGTTCGGGTTAAATAACAACAAATAAAACGGGTTTCAATTGGGTTCGTTCGGTTTTCGGTTGCCTTCATAAGTAGTCACAATTTATGCTAAATATACGCAAACATTTGCCATAAGCAGCTACCCAAAACACCTCCAAAACATCACCTGCAACCCCACAGAATTTATAACTAACCAGAATATTTCTAGTCAATAAGTTTTAGTTACCTAAAACGAAATATTTAAATAGGTTTATTAACATTTTGTTTAAATTCCTTAATTGTTATATATTTTTATTATTTAATAAATTGATATTAATTTATAAATATGCATAAATTTCGACAACTATTTGACAAAGTATTTAGAATAATATCGTCTGGAGGAAATCAACTCAAAGCAGAGCCATAAATCTTAGCATTATTTGTTAAATATTATTATTATTAGAAGGTATTATAGCTTTGTGGTCAGTTTTGTAACACATTGAGGGAAAAAGTAAATATTTTCTAGATCAGCATCACTAGCCGAGACTATATAGATGTCTATCTGTTCCTGCACGAACTAATCCCTCTTTAAATCTGTTGAAAAGAAAAGTTCTTATATGAAAAACTGTATCAAAATTTAATCCAAATTACCAGCTATGAGAATAATTATGCTTTTACCAATTCTGGAAAAATAAAAAACAAAATCGGACTACTATATCATAAAGCTTTCTTAGCAATAATCGGTCGATTTTAAGCATACATAGTGAAATTTAGTTATCTGCAGCAATTGCAACTTCGGCCTGAGATAAACGTTCATTTTTGTTGCACATTAATCTTTGTAACTGACAACGAACAGGTGTGGCAAATTGGCTACTGATTACCAAACTGAGAATACAGCTAACAGCTAACCTTAAGCTGTCTGTTCAATAAAAGGGAGGTTGCCTATTCAGAGAACTTTGAGAGCAAACAAGATTGGGAGCAATCAAAGTGCAAGACAGGCCAGAGATTTACAATGGCTGCAAACTGAATGTTGATTTAGCACAACATTTCTAATTAACTAGTTAAGAGTCTAGCAAGCCCAATGGAAAGAGAGAGTGAGAGCAAGAGTGAGGGAGGGTGTAAGGGCGACAGCAGCTGTCAGTCAAGTAAACAAGGCAGAGGCGATGTCAGTGGAAAGGTAAACGAAATGAGCACATCGAAAAATAGTAAAGGAAACTAAAGAAATTCTACTTTCTATTTTTAATGAGGCATTAACCAGGTTGCAAAAGGCTAAAACTAAAATAAATAATAGAATAGAATAAATAATAGAATGGAAAAATTATATATATAATTATTTTATTACTTACAATCAAATTCAGATATTTTATTATAAGCGAATATATTAAATATTAAACTAAACTTTTAAGAAATGCCATCATTAAAATGATTATTATCTTTTAACTTAAATTTTAACTTAAAAAAAATTTCAAAAATGAAAAATATAAAAAACAACTTGCAAAACAATTTGTAGCAATTAAGTAAAGTAAGAAACTGAATCGAAGAGTTGTAATAAATGGATATTTTGTTCTCGGAGTCTAACATTTAAGTTAGCAATTGAACATCAATGGAAACAACAACAACAACAATAAAAACAACAATTATAATGATGCATAACTAAATGAAATGAAATCCACCAACAAGTTGAAAACATTTCATTTTCACTAAGAGTGGGTCTGAGTTTGGTTGGGGGGGGGGGGGGGGGCGAAAAGGGACTGTTGGGTTTATGTGGACCTAGTATTGCTTGAGTGACATGTCCTAAATTTTGTAAGCGCGCTTGCTTTTATTGTTGTTATTGTTGCTGTTGTTGTTGTTGCTGTTGTTGCTTTCGTTTGTTGCTTTTGCTTTTGCTCGTTTTGCGTCGCTTGCCAGACTTTTACCGGCATTTCAATTAACCCAATTAATGGACGGGACCTAATTAAATTTTGAAATCATGCTGCCAGCCTTGCACACAACAACTACACCAACACCAACACACACACACACACAGGCACTGAGACAGACAAATCAGTCAGCTGTTTTGCTGGCCAGCTGTGTGTGCCTGAGTGTGTGAGTGGGTGTGTGTGTGTGTGTGTGTGTGAAGGAGATGGCGCGAAAGCTTTTACAGTTGTATAGAAACGATACATGACTGTGATTATATATGTGTGTGTGTGTTATTACGTACAGTGGTATTTAGAAAATTTAGAAATTTTAAAACAATTAGAAGAATTGATAAAAATTATGTCTAGCCTTTTTTACGCAAATTTTAAGTTGTGGTTTTGAATAGAGAATTTTCATGAAATGAAATTCGTAGAATTTAAACACAAATAAATTGTTGAACAGATATTATTTATTATTCATATTGTTGTAATTATATATTTTCCATTTGTTGCAACGAAATAATCACTTTTGGAACATGAATTTATTTATATTCATATAAATGTTATAATACGGGTGTAAAAATTACTTCAACTTAAAATATAATTTAGAAATTTTATTTCATAAGAAAAGAGCTTCTTTTAAAAGTTACACTTTGTTTATATATAATATTTATATTTTTATTTATTTATTTTCTTTATTATTGACTATAAAAATGAGTAAATATGTATGAATTTTGAATATGTAAGTGGTCTATTCAAATTTAAATTTTTTTCAATAACTTTTCTTATATTTTTTAAAAGTGAACATTAGTTTTTTTTAGTAGCAAAGTATTCTATTTCTGAAGCGACCACTGTGGAATGTGTCAGCGTCTGGCTAACTGTGATGGCTCCGACTGAGCGTAGTGGCCCAAGCGGAGCTGATGACCTTGATTACAACAAGCCCACCCCAAGAGCTCCCCCTCGACTAACAGCTCGTCTCGCAGCAGCAGCAGCAGCGAAACGGAAGCAGCATCAAATAAAAACGGTAAAAATAATAGCTAACTGGGTAACACAACAGGGAATCGGGGAATCAGCAGCAGCAGCGACAGCAGCAGTAGCAGACAGCCAAACTGGCAACTTTGGCAACTCAGGCAGCAACTACAGCAACAACAACAACAGCAGCAACAGCAACAAATCATCAGGCCAAAAGAGAGAACTGGGTGCCAAGTCAACGAACTGCTAACCGCAACAAAACACATACTTGGGCTCAAAACAGCAATGGGGGGTGAGCTGTTGCAGGCGTGTTATGGCATGGCACATGTCATTAAAATTGCAACAGAGAGGAGCCTTGAACAGTAACAGCGATAAACGGTAAACGAGTCGGTTCGGGACCAGACGAGACGAGAGTAAAATAAACACAACACACAAAATCAAAAGATCAATAATTATTATGATGTAGCGACGAGGCCAACAAAAAGACGTTACCACAGCCGCAACAGCAGCAGCAAGTAGCAACTAAAGTAGCAAGAAGCAGCTCGAGAATCAGCCGCAGCCAAGAGTCAAGACAAGGTGCGGCTGTGGCTGCCAAAAACTTCGACAAGCGCATTACACAGCCAACAATTGCGTTGGAGTGAGGGGTGCGGGAGGGTGTGGCAGTGGCAGTGGCAGACTAGCGGCATTTGCTTACAAGTGCAACCATTTTGTAGTACAAACTTCGAAAACCAAAAGCGAAAATTGCCAAAACAAAAGCAGCAAAAAGAACCTAAAAGAATCATATAAAAAGAGACGTGATAGTTGTAAAGAGGCGGAGAAGGGTTGACTGTCTCCATTGCCTGTGTGTGTGTGTGTGTGGATTGCAAATGTAGCCGACGGCAACGCTTGCAACTAACTCGCGCACAGCTGTGTGTGTCTCGGCTGCCACTGCTGCTGCTGTTGCTGTGGCTGCTGCTGTTTGGGGGCGACTCATGCGCAGTGGGGCCAACCGATTGGCCCGCTTGGACGCCATTTAGAAAACAGCGCCGAGCGAGATAGCCGCATGAAAGCGCGCGTGTGTATGTGTGTGTGTGTGTGCGTGAGCGAGCAGCGCAGCCAAACACCTGTTTCTGTTTTCTGCTCGCATTTTTCGAAGAACCAAACCGGTTGCACGCGCACACACACTCTCGCCCATACAGTAAACCCCTGCTAGCTGTGCTGCTCTAACACCACGAATAACTCAACTATGTGCAAGCAGCATAGCCGTTAGGCCAACCAACGAGGGGTTAGCTGCGCTGGCGTTGACGTCGACGCTAACGTAGGCAGAGACGCGCGAGCGACGCGTCGTCATCATCACACGAAGGAAACACAGAACACGAAGTGAGGCGTTCGTCTCTGTAAGATACACAGCCGGTTTAGTCGTTCAGCAATCGCAGCGCCGTCAGCATCGTGTGCAACGCGTTTCTCCTCCCGTTTCTAGCGTATTCATTATTATTATTGTTGTTGTTGTTTTGCTGCTGCTCGTCGTTGTGGTGTGTGCGTTACGTTAAAACAACAACAACAACAACAGCAACATACACACACACACCCCACAACAATTTCGTTGTCGTCATCATCATCGTTCGCTGTTCGCTGTTCGCCTTTTTACCGTCGTCGCTTCTTGTAACAAAAAAATACAAAAAAAAAGGTAGAATTTTGCCGCCGTCGCCGATTTTTGTTGGATACGATACGAAAACTCGACGAGATCTTTTCGACCTATGGCGTTATTACATTTACCTGTTCGCGTGTAACCAACAACAACAACAACAAAAGAGTGTCGTGCGTAAATACAAAAAGATACAAGATAGTTAAACACCGCGCAATAAAAAAAAAATTAAAATTAAATAGATAAGCGAAAAAGTATCTTAACTAAACTCTACACAAAAAGTGCCTTAAAGCAGCCTGCTAAATCCAGAAAAAAAAAACAAAATAAAAAAGAAAACACTCCCCGCCACCCATCAACATTTAATGCTCAATGTTGGAGAATTTAGCCGGAGGAGTTTTGAGTTTTAGTTTTTGATTTTGAATTAAGACACACAAGTGTGTTTTGGGTGGTTAAGCCGGGGTCTATAAGCCAAATATATGGTAATGGCAGAGATTGGTGGCCATTTGGCTCACCAGCTACCATTGCACAATCACAATCACAATCAAACTGGATTACAGCCATCGCTGGTGATGAATCATCACCTGGATTTGGATTGTCACGGCCACGATGTGATAAGTAAGTTAACTCACCATATTCTCTATATATCCTATGTATAATCGAACACATAAACTGTATAAATCGCAAAATTAATCAGATTCTGCCGTCGGTATTTTTATTTGTGAATCAAAACCAGTTTTTAAAAAATAATAAAAGCTGGTAAAACAAAAAAATCTCTGATGAATAGCAGAGGTCTTTTTCACTGCCTTTGTCAGGTATTTGTATATATATCAGAATGATGTATTATTCTTTGTTTTATACGACCAAATATTAATTGCAAACTGCATACAAATCTTTTTAAACAAAGCGAAGAACATGTTTTTGGTTGTCAACACATTTTGTACACCTGCAATAAAAAGTTTAACAAGCAACAATTTATGCCACAATAATAATATTCAAAAAAATGCTGTACAAAATCATGCATCAACTTAGAACTGTCCGAATTATTTTTAGATTTAGCTTTTGATGATATAAATAGTTAGAACTTAATTTATATCAATAAAAGTGGCGCACTTTTTTATGGATAATAAGAAATTGACATCTAATTTTCCAAGCTGTCATTTCTTGGAGACCTTGTTTGTTTTAATTGTATTATTGCTAAACCTGTCCGAAGTTGTTAGAACATAAATTTCAATTATTTCATACGAGACTCTACTTAATTGGAAAAGTAACAGTTTAAAAATTTTAGAAAGAATTTATATATTTTTTTGAGAATTTTTCTAAAAGTGCAAAAGTTTTCTGTGTAAAACTATTAGGCAATAAATTCCTATATGTGGTGAATTGATAAGCTAAAATATGTCTTGTCACTAAGAATATTTATAATATTTCAATTACATATCTGCCCAATGAAAAGTATTTAATATTTTTTTATGCAGTTAGCATTGTGAATTTAAGCTGAAAAGAATATTTGCCTAAGGCTCAACTATTTGTTGTTGGAGTTAATCAGTGCTATATGCTAACTAATCACCAATTAGCAAAAATCTCATTTAACTAGCCACACTAACAAGCAATTACTCAAAATAATGTCGAACTATTTTCAACTCGCCGAATCAAAACCTACTTTGCACCGCATTATTATCATATTATCGTATCATATGCGGCTAATAAAGCTTTTTAAACGAGTTAATGACTTATTTATGGCCGTCGTGCTCAAAAGCAAATTAGAAAAAAGCAACGAAAATTTGCAAATTTAATTGCCAAAAAAAAAAACAAATGCAAAAAAACGAAATAATAAAAATATACTTAACAGTAAAAGTAGATCATTTAACTATTAAAATTGTCATTAAAAGAAAAACATACAAATAATAAACAAAATAAGGTAAGCAGATTTTTATGTACAATTACTAAAAACAAAAACGTATATATATAATATAAATTGAATAATTGTCGAATGTTAGGGGAAATCTTATTTTACGCATTTTGTTTATTTAAAAACAATGATTTAGTTGAGTAAAGCTGGGAAAACAGTCAACTTAAATTTAAAAGTAAGAGTAAAGTTTTGATTATATTATAAATGAAGATCAGAAAAGCAGGTCAAGTTCAGCTTGTAATTGTATAGGTAATTTTAATATTAATATGGCTTTAATTCAATATTTTATTATTATTGTTATAATATTATCATTACTATACAATATTATTTAATT
This sequence comes from Drosophila fungiperda, assembly GCA_035042345.1. Lineage (NCBI taxonomy): Eukaryota > Metazoa > Arthropoda > Insecta > Diptera > Drosophilidae > Drosophila > Drosophila fungiperda. The sequence continues at coordinate 4,989,005 of JAWNLM010000145.1, read as the reverse complement.
TAGATTATGGCTAGATTAGAGCAACTGGTTTTCGCTATTTACTATGCCTAAATAAACTAATTAATTAATTTAATTTAATGAATTCTTATTCAATCAATATGATTATTGATTATTAATTATATTACTATCAGATCATACGTAGGTTATTTATATTTAATATATATACCTGACCCTAATGGGCATTAAATTGTTTGATATTGGTTAGATTTCAGTTGCTCGTCTGATTCATTCAGATTAAAATACTTCAAATATATTTATACAAAATTATCCAGAAATGCAACAAACTAATTAAGAATGCCAAATCTTCAAACGCTAATTTGTTAAACGTAAATTCACTTTAATAAATTTAAAATTTTTTAATTAAAATCGTTTAATTTTAATATGTGCATTCAAATTAAGGTTTTAATTACAAAATTAAATAAAGTGTTGACATTTCAAGAATTGAAAACATGTCTTAAAGATTTATGCATAAAAATAAAAACAATAATAAATAAAATAAAGATTTATGCTTTAAAAAGAAAAGATTTGCATAAGAATATTCATTGATCTTAAAGAGATATTGTTTTATATAAAGCTTATATGGAGAACATTGAATAATCTACTGACTATTAAGCACTGATTGATACCTTGTCGAATTTTATAATAATATATTATGAAAAACATTCCCAAAACATATATATATCTTAACATCAAGTAACTGTAACTTTAGAGTTTCTTTAACCTTAGCTATCGACATTTAAAAATCGTTCACTCCCAGCTGAACTGCAGCTCGTTTTGTTAAATTTTTTTTGACAATTAAGCAGAGAAACTTTAACCTTTTGTTGTTGCTGGTTTTGGTTTAATTTTGTCGTGGCATTAACTTAAAATGATAGCCGTATTTAATTTTAAGTAGAATATAATTTTTGTGCCCGTCGGCAAATTAACGGTTGAATGACATTTAAATGTTTGGCAGCCCAATTAAAGTTGAAATGCAGTCAAATTTATTTCATGCGATAAATGCATGCAATTTGTTTATCCGCTGACAAATTTGGCTAGCAAACAAAAAAAAAAAAATGATTGCAAACCATATTCACATATCACATGCATTTCTAAATTATATTCATGAATTTTTAAACGCCAGCAGAAGTGTCAGGAAAAAATTGTATGTGTGTGGCAAAATATATATTTTATTTAAAATTTATTTGACGCTAAATTGTGACAAATGTTAGCTGCCAATTGTGTAACCAGACAAAAGACCGCAAAAACACTAAACCAAAAAAAAAAAAAAACACAAACTGTGTACGAAAAAAAAAAGAATGTTTATATATATATACACTAAAAATAAAAACGAGAGAAAGACGAAAAATCATAATCATAAACACGCTCGAGTCCGTTGAGCGTTGAGCGCATTGAATAATAAATGAGCCAAAAACAGAAACAGAAACTAGAAACTAGAATTTGCTGCAGCTACATGAATATTTGCACATTTGTATCTCGTAGATACAAATACACTTGGCAAATTCAGCCGCCATGTAATTATTTTTTTTTTTTGTCAATTCTTAATTAGTTTGCGCTGCGCACACATTAAATATTGAATGCAACTAAAATTTTAATTTAAAAACTTTTCCAAACAAGTTTTTGCAAGCGAAAACAGCAACAAAAATTGAAAAGCTAAGTAAGAATGCTGCAGCAAAGAAAGCTCGACTGGAAGATACCCTAAAGACATAAAATGATTGCTGTCTAAATTGGATGAATTTGAACATTTTTTTTGCCTAACAAAATTGTGTCTAAATTTGGAAAACCATGTCAGTAATTAAAAAATAAAATAAAAAAAAAGTAATTCGATTTTATATTTAAAGTCTTCGTTTTCTCATGGCTATATCGACTCATCTGTTGATGCAGAACAAGCATATATATGTTATTCTAGCTTTTCTCTATCTGCCACATATTTTAGCAACACTTTTTTATACCTTTTTTTTTACCCATTTTCAATGCGTTTAGGGTAAAAAAAAATGGAAACTTGCAATGCAAACTTTTTTACTAGCTGCCTGTTTAGTTAGTTTTGCGAGTTTTTCGAGTTGTTTTGAGAGATTTTAGTTGATATTTGAAATGAAAACAATTTCAATTTCAGTTGCTGTGGGTTTTTTGTTTTTGTCACTTTTTGTCACTCGTCTGTTTGTCTGTACGAGTCGCTTTTGTTGCTTTGTTGATTTTGTGCGTCTGTAAACATTTTAATGAGTTTTTCATGTCACAGGCCCATTGAGGCCCCTCACTACAGCCCCCCTTTACACACACACACACAAACGCACACACACACATATGTAGACGCATACACACCATGTCTACGCTAACTTCTCAAGTAGTCGTTAAATTAATTAAATATAGTAGAAGGAAATATACAAAAAGCTGCTCGAGTTGAAGTTTTGTTTACACCAAAGCGAAAAAATTGCGACATATTTTTTTAAACTTTTTTGCAGCATTTTTTTTGCATACTTCGCGGCGCTGTGCAAATTGATTATATTTCTCAATTTCTATTTTGTGCAGCTAATCAAATATTATTGATTTTTATGCCACACTCATCAAAAATTGACAATTATTTGCGGTCATCCAAATTCAAATGATTTTCATTTTATTTTTATTTCATTTTTAATAGTTTGTCCCAAAATATATGTGAATAATTTGCATGCTCAAATTTAATTAATTTGGTTTTGATTTAAATTTGAATAATTACGAAAAATTAATTGGCTGCTTTAAATTGTGAACTGTGTAAAATGTTGCTTCAAGCCTAACAATAACAACAAAAAAAACAACAAATTTTGGCTAACAAGTTTCGAAAGTTAATTGTGAAAAATGGACTGAGTAAATGTGCGGAATAATTTAAACTCGAAATGGAGATAATTCTACAAATAATTTGTTAAACGATAAACAAAATCAAAAAAGATCGCCGAAGATTGGATACACTTTGCAGAGCGGAGTTTAACTGATTATATTTTCAGCTAAAAGATAAGCTGATTTTTTTTTATCATTTATTGATGCAAAATTTAAGACTTTTATGTCTAAATGTGAGGAGATTAAAAAATATTGGAAATAGAGTAAAAAGAGTTTGGTTAATATGGCATAAAAACTGGAAAACAGACAGACAAATTAACTTCAATATTTCGACTGTTAATGCTAAATAGAATATAAAGAAATAATTATTATTAATATTTGACATAGATTTGCACAACTATATTTTACCCCGTCTTTCTATAGATTCTGGGTATTAAAAAAGAAATGCGGCTTTAAAAAGTTTGTTTTTATCTTTGGCCATAAAAGGCAAAGTGACTTTTGCAAAACGCTAGGAGAATGGCACAGATCTTAAGCTTTATGGTTGTCAGAGATGGATAAATATTACTACTTATATAGACCGATCCCCTTCTCCTGGTAGCATTTGACAGCCATAAAGCTTGTGAAAGGCATTTTCGTTGGATTTTGTTTTGTTTTGTTTTGTGATCATAAATGTTCTCAACACATCATTAATCGTTGACAGTTTTGAAAGCGAAAGTCTGAGTTTGAGAGCAAATTAATATAAAATGTGGAATTCATGTGGGAAACTTGTTCAGCTCAAAATTTAGTTATTGAAATTGACTAATCAGCAAAGCAAATACGCAAAAAATTTTCTGCTCTTTTTGTTGGTTCTTTTTTTTTATTTAAATTTATTTGGAACGGAAATTCCAGGCATAATTTTCTAATTTTACAAGTCAAACAGACGCGCCAAGAGCTGTTAATTAAAGACAGGCTCAAACAAAAACAACAAAATCAGAAAAAAAAACCAGCTACGAAAACAATCTGAAACAAAATTTACCTGAATCAAATTCAAACTACGAGTGTCTCTCAAAGTCTGAAGGCCCCTCTATCTCTCTGTCTACACACACACACTCGCACACACACACACAAATGCATTTCAAATGGTAACAAACAGGCGCAGGCGCACAGCTGTCTTCGAAGTATTTTTGGGACAATTCTGTTTTGGGAATCTGTGTATCCGTATCCCATTTATATATATATATATATCTGCTGAAATCCACGGCCCGCACAGGTTTTCAGGCGACACATACATACATTGATCTAGTGCCGGAGCCCAAGTGCAAAATCAGATAAGCTTCGTCGCAGGGTTCCTTATTTGGTTGGAATTTATGATTTGCGCCTAAATAACTTTATCACCCCAGCGTAGACAGCCAGACAGCAGGAGCGGGATCAGGAGCGGGTCCCAAAAAGGAGGACAGACAGGAATAAATACCTAAATAAAATACAACTGGCCGGAAACCCGAAAAATGCAAACCCATAAAATATAGACGAAATTTGTGTGTTTTCATTTGTGTTTTATATATTTTTTTGGTTTGGTTTTACCAATTGGCGCATAAATTTTGGCTTGTGGGTGTGTCGGTCAACCAGTTTGAAGACCTTTAATCAAATGGGTTAGGACACATTTATCATGTGGTGGGAGTAGTTGGTAGATTTGTTACAGTGTAGCCTTTTGAAAGTGGCACATAGGTTGTTAGTGCTTAATTTTAAACACAGTTTATTATTTAGTTGTAGTAACTTAATTTACTCGAAAAATGAAATGCATTTCTTCCTAACTCTCTCTCTTTCACTTACGCTCTCTTTTTCTCTCTTACAAAGATAAATTGGCTGTTTAAGCAAACCTTCAGATTGTCATTAAATTTAATATGAAATTCATATATTGTAAATTTTACATATTTGTATAATAATTGCGAAACTAATAAAATTGCAATACAAAATTGTAAATTATGATATATTTTTATATGTCTTAAATTACATTTATATTTTTATTGTACCAGTAAAACTAAAAAAAAAATTTATATTATGATAAAGTTTTAAATATAATATAATAATAATTAATAACTAGTCACATTATTAACGTATTTTAAATAATAAGTTTCCCATAAAGATTTAATTTAAATGTAGTAGATAATATATATATATATATATATATAGCTTCTCAATTTCTTCTTCTCCCTTCTAGTCCCACTTCCTCTTAGTAAAATAATTAATTCATGTGTTGCTCATTGCTGCAGTTTTAAGCTTCGTATCCAGCAGTTAGTTCGCTGCTTGGCCATCAGCTGCAGCCGTTTAAAGACCAAATTTTTATTGGCCTAATTACAGCCGGGCCATGTGCTCAAGTGAGCTGACCCGACGGACACTCTGGGCATATTAAAGCGGCGGCATCAGTCGCCTATTAAAGTGCAATTAAAAATGTGGAGCTCTTTAAGTTCAGTCGAGGTGTCAGCGCTTGTCAAAGTGGAGCTGCGGCTCCAGCTACTGTTTTGGCCCAGCAAACATATATTAAATTTCCAACAAAAATAATAAAAAAAAAAACACAGAAAAGAAAAAATTTAAAAGCAGAGCGAGTATGAGAGAGGTGTACAGAAGGAGGGGTGCAGAGCCTAAGGGGTAGAGTTGTGCATTTTGAGCGCGTTGCACATAAATCAACTGATAAAAAATGCCAAAAATTATTTCGCTGGCCGGTTTGAGTTTCAGTTAAGCCACGCCCGTTTATCGCGTGTGTATTTCAGACAGAACCAAGAATTAACAAAAACAAAAAAAACAAAAGCCAAAAAGATACAAAAACCAAATAATGAGCATTTTGTGCTTGGCACGTCGAAGTTTAAATACCCTCGCCGAAAAAACTTTAAGAATTATTCTTATTTATTTTTTTATTCATTTTTTCTTGTGTTTGGAAAATTGACTAAACTATTGAAAGTACATAAGACATGGTTTAAAATCGTTGCAAATATGGCATTGACTTAAAAATTAATTCCATAAAAACTGTACTTAACACCCATTATGCAACAACAGTCAATAAATCAATAAATTTATTTCAACAATTATTAAGTTTCAAAAACAGATTAATAGTTGCCTTGGCAGCTGGTCTGATCGGGCCAATATTTGATTTACGACCTGCCTTAAAAGTACATTAAAAATTACATAAATCTATATATTTATTTATGTATCTATAAATATATAGAATATATAAATATATAAAAAATAAAAAAGAAGACCTGAAATCGATTCCATTTTATGCTTAACATATTTGTGCTGCCACCCAAATTCCCTAATTAAAACCATTTTTAGTAAACAATTATTTTGAATAACCTTTTAGTAGTTTAAATTATATTTATTTTTATTAAATATAATAATAATATAATCGTTATGTAATGTTGAGTATTTAATTTGCTCATTTACCCACTAAAAAGTTGTTTGAATACGCTAATTATTTTGCTGCCATTTGCTGCCAAAGTTTCATACAAACTAAGAGATAAACTTCAAATGCTGAGCTCACGTTTAGAAGCTAGTTGAGGTCATTAACAAATTATGATGCCCATGTGGAAAGGGTATCCAATAAAGCGCACATTTGGCAGTTAAAGGCACGCTCGTGCCGCTCTCCAGGCGCTCATTAAACGGCGCCTTTTGGCGTCGCATTTCCCGCTGGGATTTTTGGGGCGCTCGAGTTAGTTTTGGCTGGGAACACCCGCTGCGCCATATGACACCTCTATATGTGTATATACATGTGTGTGTTCGTGTGTGTGTGTGTGCTCAGGTGCATTCGTTGGCCAGCTTTGGAGCTTTGCGTCGTTTGCTTGCCTGCCCTCGTGTTGCATGCAACACGCGTCTCGATGCTGGCTTTAATGGCGTCGCTTTTAAAGCTCTTTTGGGTTTGGCTTCTCTCTCACTTTATTTACTACACACATAGCTCTCTGTCTCTGTCTCTGTTGCGCCTCGCATTTTACGAGTGTCATTTTTATTACCACCCTCCCTTACCCTAACCCCAACCACAACACTTTTAATGACTAATTAAGCGGGGGCACAATAAAAAAAGAGACACGAGAAAAACAAGCGCAATAACTTTTCAAACAGGATGCAACCAGAAAGAGACTCTTTGGACAGATTCTGTTCAGATACGAGCTGAAGCTAACTGAGATTTGATTTCATCAACAACAAAAAAAAAAGGGAGACGCCGCCTGCTAAGCCCAGACGACGCCGCCACCGTGGCAACAATGCCTTGTGGCGTCACTGAGGGTACTCCAAACGAACACTTGAGGCAACAATGGAAGCAGCAGCAACAGCAGCAGCAGCAGCATCAGTAGGCGCCAGGACGCAATGCTTATATAATGTTCCAAGTGCCCAAGTGCCCAAGTATATATCGCATTACAAGAACTACTTTAACGCAACACTTATTTATAAAGTGCTCGAGTGTGAGCGAGAAGGAGAGAGCCCGAGTGAGTGAGTGAGAGAGAAAGAGAGAGAAGTCGATTTTAGCATGTCGCTTGTTTTTGTATTGAGAGCTCTCAATCTGAATCTCAAGTATCGTCTGGGCGAGTCAGACGAGGCTATCAACAGGTTGACCGCCTTCTCTCTCCCTTCCCCTCTCCCTCACTCCTTTGCTTGCTGCCCTCTTTCCCGACCGCTCGCTGTGACGGCGTCGCGTCGCGCAGCGGGGCAACTCATTCAAAATTAGATGACGCACAAGCAGACGGCCAAGAGGCAGTGACAGTGGCAGGGATTGTGGCAAGGGGCACGTAGCAGGGACAACACAGTAGGCTGGCAGACGGTAGCCTCGTCTAGCTAATTACCGTTACCTGTTAATATTTTGACTTGCAGCCAGGACATACATAAGCCGGCTGCAACACTACCTGCAACAAAATGTGGCTCATTATGTCAAATTGAAATGTGGCCCGTTCCAAAACTCAACTGGCCAAACAAGTTGCACATCATCTTTCAATCCATTCGCCACATTGTTGCGACGAGTTTCTTTAGTAATTTTTTTTTATTTGGCTTGAAAGCGATTCGATTTGATTTGATTTGCGTTATAAAAGAGCCGCCGCAGAACATTTATAAATACATTATGTTTTTTAAATAAATAAATATATATATATACAAATATATATATATTAAAAAAAACAGCGTCGTAAATACTTAAAAAGCCATAAATCAATATCGAACAGTTAACTGGTTTGCAATTTGTTGCCTATCTATAAAAAAAAAGTTGGTCTGTCGAAACATTGAATATTTTATATAATAGCAGAATTGTTAAGCATAAAGAAAGAAGACAACCAGGGAACAGATACATATGTATATTAAAGTAAAGATAAATATATACATATATCAGAATAATAGCATAAATCTGAGCAGCATACTTTTATTAAATATTCAAATAAAGATAAATAGTTTCTGTAGTTTTGCGCAATACTTTTTTGGTTTCAACAAAATTCTTCAGTCTTCCTTTTTGGGTCTTCCGAAAAGCGCAAAACTTGTTCGTTTTCTGGTTAGTTTTGAATTATTTTATTAATATTTCTATTATGAAATATTTTCAGAACAAACCACAAATGGAATAAAAATTTAACGACCTTTTCATAAATGGTATCATATGCAATTTTAGTTAGACGAAGATTAAATACTCAAATTTTAAATAAATATTTTATAAGTTTTTTTCATGCTCACTTTTCATTCCTTATGAGTTTTTTATATATTTTTTTAATTTCGTTAAAGAAATGAGTTGTAAATTTTCTGCAAAGCTATAACATTTTTCGCTTTTCCCTTCCACTGACAAATTATCTGAAATCACAGTTATCTTGATTTATTCTTAACTGTGCTGATGCAGTTTAGCCCTCGCACGTGTTTCTAGTTAGTTGGTTAAGGTAGCCTAAGCCGCTGTGGTAATGCCTACTGGTAACAAAATGTGGCTCATTATGTCAAATTGAAATGTTGCCAACGAGGTGAGAAAAACTCGCTGAACAAGTTGCTGATGTGTCCAAAAACAAAGAGAACAACAAATAAATAATAAGAAAAAAGCAAAGATCTGCGCTGGGATTCATCTGCTTTGGTCAGTGAGGAAGTGAGACCGGACAACGTTTTGTCGCCTAAGTGGGCAGCAATAAGTCTTCCAGCAACGAGATCAACGACAACAACAACAACAACAACAACAAGAGCGATGTGGACAAGCAACGACCACACAACGGCCAAATGAATCATAGCATCAGGTGTGAATGCAAATGTGAATGCGAATCCGAATCCGAATGCAATTCCGAATGAGAATGTGAATGTGAATGTGGATGTGAGTGAGCCTAGCCTGGGGGTTGATGATGAGCTCTGGAGTGGAGTGGACCTCAACAGCAAGACCATAAAGCAGGCCTACTTAAATCGCCATAAAACCAGCAATTTATATACCAATTTTCCTTCAAGTCTTGACTCAGCCACAAACGTCGAAGTCGACGTCGACGTCGACTGCGACTTCAACTCCAATTCGAACTCGAACTGAGTTGGTTGAATTGCTATTAATGTGGCCACACTTGGCGAAATATATGCGTGCATTTCGAGAATGCAAATTTTAAATCATTTTGGAATTTAGGGCTTACATAAAATATTAAAATGTAAAAAATTATTTTTATTATTATTATTGGTTTTTTTTTCATTTAGAAAATGTATAAATTATAAATTTAAAATATTTTTCCTTTTTTGTTTTGATTTTGTCAATTTCAATAGATATTTCTAATTTTTGGGGAAATATTTGATTTATCCCAACAATTTACAAATTTATTTCTTATTTGAAATATAACTCTTTCAAATCAAAAATTTCTGAAAAACCCTTTTAAGAAAATTTGCAGCTCAGAAAATATTTATAAAATTCAAATTTCTCATTTTTGGTAACACTTATTTGGCGCATTTAATAAATTTTATCAACTTTCAACAACTTAGTTAAATTTATATTAAGTTTGATAATTTATTTACTATTCATAGGTCAGTTTTAAGTTAAGACCGAATGGCTCAATTCGAGCTCAAACATATTGTTTTTTTTTTCTGAGTGCAAGAGGAGGGGAAGGAGATGGGTGCGGGCAACAGCAATCGGAACATGCCGCAGCGGTGCAATGCTCCTTTGAAATTCAAATTTTATGAAGCTCATTAAATATAAATTTGTCGTTCGTTTGCGCTGCGGACACAGATGCAGTCACAGAGAGAGGGAGAGAGAGAGAGAGGGAGATAGAGATAGAGAGACGACGATTGCAGGCAGCCACAAGGCATGTCAACAACAACAACAACAACAACAACAACAACAACAACAACAATGAGAAACGAACAACAAACAACGACAAAGATCTGTGGATCGCTCCGCTTGTATACGACACCCAAATAAAATAATATAAATTAATTAACAAAACGAAGCCGAAATGAAGTTAAAATTTGCATGAACAACGCGCAGCCTTTGGCGGCCTTCCTTTCAGACCGAACGGGTCAGTTTAAGCCAACTTTTCGATCTGTTTGTAGTAGCTGCTCAGCTGCTCAGTCGACGTCGCTGCTGCTGCTGCTGCTCTGCCCTTGCGTGTGCGTAATCGACTCGATATATATATATATATAGCTGCTATATCTATATATACTCAGTATGCATGTATTTAGTTCTTTTAGCATCTCATATAAAAGGACCACAACGAGGCTAAAAATCTGGCCAAGAAGACGCGTTAAATGGTCAACTCGATTCTTGGCCAGCCATAAAGCAGCGACGGCGGCGGCCTCTTTTAATGAGGTCTTAAGTTTTTATAACGGTCCACACACACACACACACACACACACACACATAGGAATGTGGCTTTAAGGCACACCCTTTACCAAGAAGCCCTGCAAAACGCTTGCATTGCTTAACTAGAGATGAGCTTTTAAGTAATGCTCTTAACTGTTTTTTTAAAGCCATTTTTAAACTTAACACAGAATTTAAATACCTTCAAGCAGTTGTTGTGTAATAAAATTTTAAATTTTGCTTATTTAAGTCATTTTTAGTTACTTACATTTTGAGTTAGGCAAGTAGATGAAAAAGATAAATAATTAATAATTATTTATATAATTTATTCATGATTTCTCGTAAACAGAGCATCAAACAGAAATTATTAATTATGTCGAATTTATCTGCCACTTTATAATTTTATATATATATATTTGTATTTAATATAATTTGTTAATTTAATACTAGTAAACATAGTGTCAAACAGAAATGGGAATCAAAACTATTAAGCAAAAAAAAAAACCAAATGAAATTTTAGATGCGCGATCGAAAATACAACTTATTATTAATCAATAAAATAACAAGTTATATAAAAAAAACACAATTTCGTTAACAATTTAACTATCTAATCGACAAGGGTAAAACAAATTAAAAATTAATTATCCTTAATCAAAACACAATCCAAATTCGTTTTCGTCTTAAAATGCAATTTCTCTTGCACTTCTCAACTTGATTTTGAAAGATTTTAAGTACTCGAGAAATTTTTTCATCAATTTCTTTTTTTGCTATTTGATTTGCATTTTGCTGGCTTTGCTGTTTGTTGCAAGTTGCTCCTCTCTAGTTGCATCTGTTGCAGCATTGGAATTGTTAAAAGTATGTTGCTAACGCATGTTGCACCATGCTGCAAGGCAACACCAGAGCACAACAGCAACAACAACAACAACAAGTCGCTCAAGTGCAAAAGGTGCAACAACAACAACAACAACGACAACAATGAGAACAACGAGAACAACTTGAACAACTTGAACAACGCCGAGGCCCAAAATGCAAACAAGGCAGCTTCGTTGTTGCAAGCATAAGTTGGCAAGGGGGGCGCAAGTGGGAGGCGTGGCAAGCTGCTCTTGCTTTTCTGCCAGTGTTTGCGCAATATTTGCGACAAATAAAGCATAAAAACTGTTAAAGTTCACACGCGTCAGGTCAAATATTTACACAAGCCGCCTGCCATGCAGAGCAAAACCAACAACAACAACAACAAACAAACAACAAAAACAACAACAAACAAACAACAAACCACAACAACAGTAACAGCAACACAATTGAATGCAACAATGTGTTCAATTCAATGTTTGTAAAAAGTAAAAGAAAAAGAAAAAAATTTCAAGTAATAAAAAAAAATGCCACGCGTACTAAAATCTTGGCAACAAAACTGTTTGGCTAATTAGCCCCGCACAGCTGCCAAATGCCAAACGCATTTATGATAAGCCAAATACCAAGAAAAACTAGACAAAAAACGTGAGTGTTTGGCTACACAGCAAGAAATTAAAGTACACCATTTAATTTGATTCAATTACAAAGTGTCAAAATTACTTTCGATTTTCAAACATTTCATTTCTATTAACAATTAGTTTGAGCTACATTTTTTTTACTGTGTAGCTAGGCTGTCACAGCATTTGCAACATGTTGCGCGGCCTTAAAAGGTTAAACTGCATTTTGATTTCGAATTTGGTTAACGAATTTGTATTTGAATTTCAATTTGTTGTTTAGCTTTAATTGCTTTTTTTGTTTTGATTTTTTTTTTTTTTCAAATTGATGTGGGCTGATGTGCAGATAGAGAAGGGGAGAGTGGCAAAGGTGAGTTGAAGTTGAAGTTGAGTTCAAGCTGGGATTCGAGTTGACGTTAATTTGACACTTTTCGAGTCATTTCTGACGCTGAGCTGAGAAGAGAAAAAAAAAACACATAGAATGAAATTGACGTTTGCCGGCTTTCACTCTGTGAACCTTCTTTTTTTTGTTAAGAGAGACTTTTCTTCTTTTTTTTTTTTGGTTATTGAACGGGCACAAACGGCGCCTTTTTGTTGTTGTTTTTATTTTCTTTTTGGCCATTGGCGACACTTGTGTTAAAACACCATAAATAAATGTCGCGCGCTTATCTCAAAAAAAAAAAAAACACAGGCACAGAGAAAGGGAAAGAGAGAATGAGAGAGAAGCAAGAGAGAGAGACACGATCCTGCGTCGGCGGTTTTCGGGCCAAGACAAATGCGTTGTCAACGCAACCTGCCTAATAACCCATCATGATCATCACTTAGCCAACTCTTGTCGTCCCAAAGACAGAACCCAGAGTCGGAATCGGAGTCGGAGTCGGAGTCTGGTCTGCGTTTTGCGGTCCGGTTGTACAAGAAGCTCAGAGGAGCTCAGGCTCCGACACTATCGCTGCTTGTCATCTGTCTGCGCGCCAAGCAACACGCAACACACACACACACAGACACAAACGCACACTCACACACACAGAGAGCATTCCTGGTCCAGAACTTCTTGACTGCAGCTCGACGGCATTTTGTTGCACACACACACACACACACACATATAGAAAAAGGTCATTTCCGTTGCACCACTCAAATATCTCTCAGTGTATGTGTGTTTGTGTGTGTGTGTGTGTGTGTGTGTGTGTGCTGGCATAAATTGTGTGTTGCAGGCCCATGTCCATTTTGAGTCCAGGCACTCTTTGATGTCGCGCCATTGGCAGCTTCTGCCGCTTGTGGCATGTCTCGTATTCAAATTTGGCTTCAATAAAACGACAGCCAACAACTACAACAACAGCAACAACAAAAACAACAGCTACAACAACTACAACAACAACAACGATCGGCCAATACAAAAATCAAACACTTCAAAGTGATTCTGCAGCCGGCGGCTTCTTTTGGTTTTGTTGTTGCTTTTCTGTTGTTGTTGTTATAGTTGTTTTTTCTTCTTCTTCTTCTCTCTGTTTTTTTTTGTTTTGTTTTTTTTGTTGCATTGATTTGAAATCGAAGCCAACTGTTTGCATTGATCAGTTCTGTTATATTTATATTGACTGCGCTTTGCGCTGATCGAAGAAGAACGAAAATTTTCATTTTTCTTTCTTTTCGAAAAGACAACAATGAAATCAATCAATTTGTTGCTTAAAATACAACCAAAAGCTGAGGCTGAGGCACAAATTAATCAAATTCTTGGAAAGTTTAAAGCAAAAGAAAAGAAAAGCTTAGAAATAGCTACAATTTTATGGTAATAGCTGATGGAGTAAAGTGGCCATGGAGGATGCCTAGGATAACTAGGAATGTGGATAGGGATGAGGGATAGGAATAAGTGGTCATGGAGAATGCCTAGGATAACTAGGAATGTGGATGGGGATAATATAGAATAGTATACGATATATGTTGAATGAAGTCATGTCCATGCTCATATTTAGCAACTTTTTATGAGACATCTAAGAAGTAGCTCAGCTTAAACATAAATTAATATTAATATAGATAATTTATTAGACAATGATGCACTATGACTTATTAGATCTATTGTGCCCAACTTTGAGTCTTTAGCTCCAACTCTTCAATTTATATTATAATAATTTTTCCACAAACAGTGTGTTTTATATATTTATTGTTTTTCGAAATTCATAAAAATTAAAGTTGACACATGCAGCTTGAAGTCCGTTTTCATACCTTTTCTATTGTTGGTATATGCAACTCATATAAGCTCAACATATAAATCAACATTTAGCTCTATAAATAATATCTTTATTGAGATAAACTCATCTCAGATTTTTGTTTGCTTTTGCTGACTTTTGAGTGCTCTTTTAATGGCCACCTCAATTTTCTAACTAACACAATTTCACACCAGATATATTTCTGGCCACAAACTCGAATATAACTACTTAAACTGAAATTTTTTGAAATTTACCAATAATCCTTTTCGGTTGTTCTCCTCCAATTTTGTTTACCTATTTGCCTATTTAGTGTTTTCCACAACTGACTTCAAATCTAAATTTGTACACAATTTACATTTTCAATTTTATGCCCAAGTTGAACCCTTTCACATTTCCAATCACTAAAATTGACTCAAAAAACCAACCAAAAACGCTTCCATCGTCAATGTCAGCTTACAATGCAGGTTGCAAGTTGCACGTTGCAGGTTTCAGGTTGGTGTTTTGTGTAATTAATTAGGCAAATTTATATAAAACACACACACACAAACACACACAATATAAAATATACATAGGAATGGTTATTGACATAGTTGGATATGATGCTTATGGGTCGGAACAATGTTTTTGATGTGAGTCCAATAGCCAAATGAAGATTACGTTGTCATTGTCAAAGCAACTGCACTTAATTAAGCCAACTTAAGGCACACACACACACACACACACAGTTGTGCGCTGCAGAAAAGCTCGAAAATTGCAACAAACACAAGACTGAGAGAGAGAGAGAGAGAAAGAGAGAGAGAGAGAGGGAAAGATGAGACGGGGAGGACACATAATTGATAGGATCCCCAGCGAACCGAGACAGACAAACAAATCAAAAACCACAAAGCTTCCTTCCACACACACAAACACACACACACACACAACCCAATGACCACTGACCAGGAGACAAACAAGGAGTGTTGGCGAAGAGGGGCGTAAGCAGGGAGGGTTAACAACTGCCCTCTGCCCACGCAGCGCTTTCAAAACAATGGCCAACGAATGTTGCCTAATCAGTGTCTGACTGAGACTGGGAGCTGGGAGCTGGGAGGGGGGCAGCAGGACAGCAGCAACAGAAGAGAAGCAGTGGCAGACGTGGAGGAGAATGAAGATTGCCTTGGATGAAACGCTCGTTACGAATATCTACAAAATTGATGAGTCTGTCAAAATGTGAATGCGAGAAATCGAAAATCGTCGACCAAAAAAACGAATGCGAATACGAATCCCAATACGAATACGAATACGAATACCAATAAGAATCCGAATACCAATCCCCATTCACAACTCACAATTCACAATTTACGATTCACCAGCCAAAGGCACGTGTTCAATCCTCGCTCCGCTCCTGCTGCTGCTGCTGCTGCTCTGTGTGCTGTCATCATTAATTTTTTAAGCGTTTGCGCTAGCACAGGTAAAAAAAAAAAACAGGCCAAGGCTGAAAAAGGCTACTCTTATTTTTCATTCCTGGAAAAATGACAAATTTTCGTAGAAGTCACGCGGCCAGCAAATTGATAACTGCTGGGCGAGGTCTGCACTGAGAAAAAAAATTGACTGACCTTAAATGCGGAAAAACGAAAGCAAGCAAACAAAATCGTTGCCTCATTTGTTGGCTATTAAAAAATAGGTGGTTTTGTATATTAGAAGAAAGGGTATACTGAATTTGTGTAAAAGTGTGCAACAGGCAGGGGCAAGCAACTTAGTCAGCTTAAGGTGTATATATATTCTTGATCAGAGACTATAAAGGTTAAAAAGAGTTTTTCAAAGTAGATCAATAATATTTTCTTTCCTTTAGTCAACTTCTCATGTTTCACAGTTATCATTTTCCGATAGCATTAAAATACAGAATTGTAATAATATTGTTCTTCAATTAATATAAACCCCAACATATTATTAATAAACTCCAAAAATGCTTAAAATTCTAATAAAACAAAAACAGATTTTTATTAAGTAAAACCTATTTTAATATTGAACATAAACAGGGTATCTTCTAGTCAAGCTTTGTTCAATTATTCTATTCGTCATTTCGACTTGCTTATTTGATTTACTACAAGTGATTTCAATATAAACAAAACGTTTCTAAATAAATAATAATTAATAGGGTATCTTCTAGTCAAGCTTAACTCATTTTATTCTATTCGTCATTCTAACTTGCTTTGCGTTGATTTACAACAAATGATTTCAATATTTTCTGAGAGTGTTTTATCGCCAGTTCAGGTTTGCTTTATGATCATGTGAAATTCCTAATTTTGTTTGGCGGCACTTGCTTTTCAACTGTCAGTGGCTGCGCTTTGTGTTTTCATTCAACAAATGCGCCATAAATCAAAAAAAAAAAAGGTAGTCAAAAGAAGCAGTCTTCAACTCCTCCCCGACTTGCCACTCCCCCCGCCCCCTTTTGAGGGGGAACTTAAACAGTAGTTGCTTTTGAAATCGCGCGCATATCCGCAGAGCTTCCATAATTTTTTTTAACCCGGCTCTGGCACTCTCCGCACGTTGTTCGTATATCTTATCGATGCTTTGCATTTTGCATGTTGCCTGTTGTCCGCAACAGCAACAACAACATGGCTGCAAAAATTGATATTGCAGCAAGCAGCAAGCAGCAGCAGCAGCAGCGAGGCGACTCCTCTGTGCTGGCAGCCATTGCAACAAAAACTGGTTGCAAGACTCTGCAATTTCTTCTTGTTGCCCAGTTCGATTTTGGTCTTTTGAAAGATTGCCGACTTTGATAAGCAGCTGCTGCTGCTGCTGTTGCTGTTGCCCCTTCTGCTGCTGCTGCTGCTTCAGTTGCGCATTTCATGCTAAAATTATTGCTGCTTCTCTTTTTCTTGTGGCGTTCATTATTTGCCTTTGATATGTTTATTGGCAGGCAGACAGTCTCCACCCCAAAAAGAATATAATTCATCGGTCACTCATCGCGAGCAGCAAACAACTATCCATCAACTGCTCAGCGCTGATCCTTCTCCGCCCCCTCTTTCTCCCCTATTCTTGGCACTCTCTGCAACTCCATCACCATCTCTGTACACGAGGGTAACGCGTGTAATTAGATAAAAACGCTTAAGCTCGCCAGATACCAATATTCACTCAGCCAGCAACAAATTCTATGCGAAGTGGCAAATCTTGGCTTACTTTTTTTAGCTGCATGTTTTAGATATCTTAACGTTTTATCTACGGCTTGGAGTTGGCATGCAATTTTTGCGCAAGGTCTCTAATTTTCAACATGGTTTAAGATCGATGAGTTTAATATAAAAACTTAGAAGAAAGAAGTCCACTTAAAATAAGGAAATTTCCACACTTTTTAAGGACTTTTTTTAAAATACAGTTTATATTTTTAAACATTCGATAGAATAGTTAAAGAGAAAATAGAAAAGAAATCAATAAAAAATTTCAAAAATATATAAGCAAATATTATTAAGAACTAAAAAAAAAATATACTTTTCATGGGGATTAACTGAGTTTCATGTGTTTTTTTTTTCCCAACGGGTAAACTCATAAATACGCAAATTTATAAATATATCTCCAGAGACATTTCAATAATTTTAAAAAATGTTGTTTTTCTAAGTTATTTCAAAATTTTCGATGTCAATTTTAATTTTACACAAATGAACTTGAACTTAAATTTTAGTTCAGGGTTCAAGAGCAGACAGCTGCCAAAAGGTTTGCTCATTAAAAATTCAAAGCAATATAAAATAAAAGCAATAAAAAATAAAAAGATCAAAGCACCAATAATATTTGTTGTTGTTGTTGTATGTTGCTGTTGCCTGTTGTCAGTTGCTTAATTGAAAAATGTGTTGCCGAAAATTGGGAAGAAATTGCCAAAAATGGCTCACACCAAGCTGATGGTAAATTCTGCAAAATGCAAAATGCTGCAATGTTAAAAGTGAAAAAGCCGCAGCAACAGCCGCAGCCGCATTTGCTGTCACACCTCACCACGCAACACACACACACACACACACACACACACCCAACCAGCAACTGCCCCCTGCACCTCATCAAATTCATAGACGACAAACACGAGACGAAAATTGCATTTGCCACTGCCCCCAAAGTGTGCCGCAAAATGCGCCGAAAATCGCAAAAATTTTCAAGCAGACCACGACGCGCCAAATACGCAAAAACCAACACAACCCCAGATTCCCCTTTGCCCCCGCTGACTGTGCCAGCAACCCCCAAAAAAACAGCCGAATTTTCGAGGGCGGTTTTTTTATTTGTAGAGTGGGAGGGAACTGGAAGGAAGGGGAGCCCGGCACAACATGCAAAAGATATGCCGCAAAAGCGGAAAAAAGATACAAGCGCTGGAGTTGCGCTTAAATTCCCATTACGAGTCGTAATGGCTGCGGTGTGTGTGTTTGTGTGTGTGCGTGGGTTGTTCCGGTGTGTGTGCGTGTGTGTGTGTGTGTGTGCGTGCCCCAAAAGAAAAATGAAAACGCAGTGCGCAGGATCATTAAGGCAGACACAAACATCTACACACAAACACACACACACTCAGACAAGAGCAGCAAACAATGAATGCGAAATGTCAGTCAGCAAAAGATACGCAGCCTGCAAATTTATACAAAAGAAGCTGTCGAAAAAGTAAAAACAAAAACAGCAGCAACAACAACAATGAGGAGCAGTGTTGACAGCATTTTAAAAATGCTAAAAATAAAGTTCAATTAACAAAGAAAATTGCTAGAAAATCTGAAAGATAAATAAATTAATATCGAAAATAATGAAATAAACATAATACATCATAATAGATCATATTTTAACGTACTAATTATATTTATTTATTTACATTCTGATTATCACACAACAAAGAAACATAAATCATATTTAGCGTAAAAAAGAATGGCTAAATTCTGAAGCCTAGTTTATTTAAAGATTAAGAACATCTATTTTAGAATATACAATATTGAATTAAGTTTATTGCCTTCTTATTTCTAACTTTATTCTCATTTATTAGAATATTTGAGAGATTTCCCAATCTTAAATCTTATCTTTAAGACTACAACCAAATGATTAATTATTTAAGCTTTAAATTCTTCAGTTAAATTATTGCATTCTTAAAAATAAATATATGAATTCAAGCGCGCAATTTAATTTTAAGAAAACTTTTTTCTACATAGCGGCACATTGCAAAATATCCAATTAGATTTTATGTTCAAAATGCCAAAATGCTGAAGCAATCAAATAGCCAAAATGCCAACACTGACGTGGAGTAGAAGTGGTAGAAGAAAAATGGTGGCCACGCACAAAGCTACAACAACAACCAAAACAACAACAATAGCAGCAGAAACAGTATCAAGAAAAAGAAGCAGCAGCAGAAACAGCACATGACTGACTGTTGTTATATAGGGTAGCTTTGGGCAGAGAGCGCCAAAGCGAGAGAGCAAAGGCAAACGCACAAGTGCGACAGAGAGGTGGGCAGAAAAAAGCGCACATGCCACGCAAAAAAAAACATATAAATAAAATGTAAAGGCTGGGCGCTTGAAGCTTCCAGCTTGAAGGCCGGCTGAAGCTGCTTAAAGTTGGTGGGTGATGAATTGGAGAGTTGGGGGGAGCTGCACATGGAAGTAAATGCTGGCGTCTGAAGTGCTTGGCAGCATGAAAGCAACAAATACAAGCAAACAAGAAAAAAATTCAGGCGAAAAAAAGCGCACGCCAAAAAAAAATCGAAAACGAAAACGAAAGAAAGAAAGAAAGACAGCAAAATAAAAGCAGCAACAGCAACAATGAGAAACGGGGCAACGGCAGCAACTTGTCTGCTCCGCCTTTATAAATAATTCATGTGCGGAACAGCAACGAGTGCGAAAGATACGCAAGATACACACACACATACGCACACACGCACACACATATACAGATACAACGCAGCCAAGTTTAGAGATACAAAGAGGAAACAGCCACAAAGCTTCATCTCGCGTATGTGTTTATGTGTGTGTGTGTCTCTATCTATATACACACACATATACATACATATATTTATATATATATGTTATATACAGCTGTATATGTGTGTGCGTTTGTGAACATTTAAAACGTGCTAAACGCGCGTCAAAGTTTTTCTTAATTTTTCAACAGGCAACAAAGTTTTTCCTGTTGCAAAACTTTTTTTCCGCTGGATTACAACACACCAATATATATATATATATATCTAGATACTTATAAAAATTGCTGTGGGAAGGGTGTGTGTATGGGGGTAAGGGGCAACTTTGGCATTGCGCACATAATGTGGCAATGATTGCATTGATTTTATCTTCTATTTTTTGGCACCCAACTCAGTGGAAAAGTTTTGCTCACAAACTTAAATACTTGAGAAATTTTGTAAGCCCGCATTGGCAGATTTATGCATTTTTCAAATGTTTTGCAAAC
The DNA here is from genome assembly GCA_035042345.1 of Drosophila fungiperda. Lineage (NCBI taxonomy): Eukaryota > Metazoa > Arthropoda > Insecta > Diptera > Drosophilidae > Drosophila > Drosophila fungiperda. Next base: position 4,968,411 of record JAWNLM010000145.1, on the reverse strand, counting down.
AAAAAAGTTTTAAACTTTTCCTCTTTTTGTTGGATTGAGGATTATTTGATAACAGTTTGTTAATTAGCGCCATCTTTGTTTTGGGACTTACTTATTTGTTTTCAGCCGAAAAACGAGCCAAATAATTGGCAAAAAAGTGCAGCATCAAGCGGATTAAATAATTATTTACCGAAGCCAAATGCCGTCGGCAAAACATTAACTTCTCATGTGCTTAAAATAAGTAACAAAAAAAAAAGTTTAGCTTTTAGGTCGAACAACAAACTATAAAGATTTATAGCTAACAGCTTTGTCGGCTGCTGTGCATACTGCGTTGCGTAGCAGGCAGCTACGAAAATGCAACAATATCAATTGAAATTGAAAGCCTTTTTTTAAACTATGTTAATTTTTTTGTGTATTCTCTCTCATTTCAGAAAAACAACGTTTGTCGCACTGTGTGGGCTGTGGCGGTCAGATACACGATCAGTATATATTGCGCGTTGCACCCGATCTGGAGTGGCATGCGGCGTGCTTGAAGTGCCAGGAATGCAGGCAATTTCTGGACGAGAGCTGTACGTGTTTTGTGCGCGATGGCAAAACCTATTGCAAGCGTGATTATGTTAGGTGAGTTATCTAACCAAATATGCATTTACATTTTGTAGGTGTGTCCATAACTCTATAAAACTGGGTAAGAACTAGAAGGTGAGGTCGTTCAAGATAAGCGAAGGAGAGTTGTAATTATAGCTATGACTAATACAGTGAAACATGACGAACTAGAAATTGCATAAATTCTAATACTTAGAAAACTTGTTTTAGAATTAAAGAGACTTTCAATAGAAAAAATTCATTTAAATCGCAGAAAATAAATTTTGTGTAAGAAATTTTCTTTAAATTTGTTCATAAATTTTTATTTGTTATAATATTTTCAAATGTGTACCTATTATAAATGTTATCTATTTACTTTTAATAGTATTTATATTTATATGTCATATTTCTTTAACTTTCAATTATTCAAATTATTTTTTGTTTACTTCGAATCCAAAATCGTTTTGAAATCTAATTGACCTCAGTTTAAATCTGATCAATCTGATCTCATTACGTCAATGAAATTCCACTAGACATGAAAAGTTAATATTGTTTTTTTATTTTCCCAATAAAATAGCAATTTGTTAGCACCGCTCTAAACATTTCCCACTTGTTCAATCATGAGCTAATTGTACAAATTAGTAAGATGACGACAAAACGCATACCCTACACACAGACAGAGCCGAAAGGCAGTTGTAAGTTGGCTTTGGTCATGCGACTTGTGTGTGGAATTGTTGCAGCCAACACTTGTTAGCCATGTTAATTAGATGAACCATGCCAAGCAAAACAAATCGAGTTCTAAAGAGCATTCAAGCCACAACACTGTTGTGGCTGCTACTGCTGCTGCTGCTGCTGCTGCTTGTTGTTACTGTTGTTTTTGACGTGTTTCATCCATTGCCAAATCGGTAAAATGTATGACGTGCAATAAACTTTTGATGGCTCACAAAATTTGCCATTCGTCTGCTGCCAACAAAGGCAACAAAGGGGGGAAACGGGTGGCGGTTTGGGTGTCTCTCGTCGGCGCGTCGACTACCAACTATTTGACATGCAAATCTTTGAATAATTGATTAGCACGTGCAAAGCTATAAATTAACACTTTACTTGCACAAATGATTGATGTTCAATGCGGCCGACAGAAACACACACAAAACACAGCAAAAGCAACAGCAGCAGCAGCAGCTAACACAAAAAAAAAATACAGCTTCGTCAATAGCGGGTTTCCCTCTTTATTTAATTTTTTTTATTATTGCATACCCTACATGTTAAAAAAAAAAAACAGCGGTAAAGCTGGGCAAATTGATGTAATAGGCGCAAAATCGTAAAAGCATTGATAAATTTATTACCATATTTTTCAATTGAATTACAGTTAAAAAGAGGCATTTCAAAAAGTTATAATTGATTTCTTTTTGATTAGATTTTTATGCATAAATTTCCGTTGCTATTTTTTATTATGGATTTTTAACATAACAGCTTTGATTTTGCGCGTAAAAACATATTCAACTCTCACAGCAAATGGCTAAGCAAAACAAACTATACTTAATGAGACACTGATACTACAACTAATCCTATATATAAACAAATATAAATAAATATATATGAAATATGCAAAAATCGAAAAGAAAGCAATATTCTTGAGAATGAATAGTATTAGTTTACTCAGAACATTATAGACTAAGATATAACCTATCTGAAGTAGTTATATTCAGTAGTGATTGTTGATGAGAAGTAAATCTCATAGCACATTATACAGCAAAATATATCGCCTTAGTCTAAAAGTGATTATGTATATTTATTTGTTGGTTTCAATCCTCAACAAGATAAAGATTCTTATATTCATTCAACAGTTCGGGTTATAGAAAGAGCAATAGGCGCTTTAGCAAAACTATTTATATATATGGATTTTATTATTTCATTAAATTTATATACATAAAGAGTATCTACAAGTCCACTACACACATGTATTACCAACATATGTTTGTACTTTTTTTTTATTATTGATTTTCTCTTTTTGCTGATTTGTTATTTTTTGTTCATGATTTTAAATAGTCATAAATAAGTAAAACATATAGAGAAAGAGAGAGAGAGAGGGAGAGACAGATAAAGACTTGAACCCATTCAAGGCTGTTTGCACATTGAATCTAACTAATAATCATGGGACTCATCTGATTTTCTTCTTCTTCTCCTTTTTCTTCTCAGGTTATTTGGTACAAAATGTGATAAATGCGGAAACTCCTTTAGCAAAAATGATTTTGTGATGCGTGCAAAAACGAAAATCTTTCACATCGAATGTTTTCGTTGCTCAGCGTGTGCCCGACAATTGCTGCCAGGTGAGTTGGGGAAACCAACCAAACCCCAATCTTGATGCCACTTGTAACCGTCTATTTGACTAATCATAATATTGATTTTGATAGGAGATGAGTTCGCGTTGAGGGATGCGGGCGCCCTGTATTGCAAGGAGGATCACGATGTTCTGGAGAAATCATCGCAAAGTAGTCTAACATCATCATCCGTGGAGAGCAACAACAACATTAGCACTAGTAACAACAACAATACAAATCTTAGCAATAATAACCATTCCAGCGAATTGGGCTCAATGTCAGGTGAGTGTCAATATTTCAATGTGTGTGTGCTGTATGTGTGTGCTGTGTGTGTGCTTCGTGTGTGCTGTGTGTGTGCTGTGTGTGTGCTGTGTGTGTGCTGTGTGTGTGTGCTTACACACTTGACTATGCTCTGAATTGGGTTTTAGTTGTGGATTTGTTTTTGGTCTGAGATTTGAATCCGTTAAGTCAACTTTTGTGATTAACAGTTTGATTTTATTTTATTCATTGCTAATCAGCTTCCATTTGTTGCTATAAATATTATTTTAAGCAATTAGCTTATACAAAATGTATTTAGACCAAAACTGAAATTTCAATCTATTTGTCTAAAGCTCCTCTGATTTCTTTTGATATGATAAACGGATTTGGTATATTTTTGGGTGTTTTTTTTTTTTTGTAACTCGAGGCTAAAGCAAGAAGCTGATTTAAAGCTAAGCCTGCCTTATTTTGGCTGCCTTATATTTTCACAGTATTTTCTTAGTATAACACTTGACTTCTGATTTGGCAAAGTTGCTGCTTCATTTTCCACTTCTTAGTTGCAATCTTTTGCAACCATAATTAAATTGCAAAGAATAGAAAACATTGTTGGCAGTTCAAAGTGGCGTAACTCAATTAGCCCAAATTGCATTCTCTATATCTCTCTCTCTCACTCTCTCAATTGGCCAAGCTCGAACTGAGCTGTTATCACCTGGCCCAGTTTTTTTTTGTTTTTTTTGTTCGCAAAGATTGAACAGAGTCTAGCCCAATTAGGCTAAATAGAATTAGACTCCATCCAATAATGAGTAGTAGTATTTCGAATATTGGGTATATTGAGTGGGGTCGGCAGCACAAAGGGTTTGGCGAGCGTGTTTTATTCTTAGAAAGACAACGCTTACATCCTTGTAAGAGCGATAAAGTGTCAATAGAAATCGGCAAACGTCAAACAATGTACGACAATTGTCAAACCATATCGTCAACATAATCTCATTGTTTAAACTGAACACATGCCGTGTGTAGTGGGTAGTGTCAGGGGTACGAGTAGAGTTACCATGGAGAGCAGACTGGTAAGGGGACAGACAGGTGGCGGGGGGGGAGTTGGAAACAGAGAAGCGAGCAACGAGTACAACGCGAAACAGAACAGGCCTTATCAACATGCTGGCGGTGTTGTCAAAGCAGCCCCAAGCTCGTGTGCGGGCTCCACAGCAATAGAGAGAAAGAGAGTGGGAGAGAGAGAGTGTAAGTGAGAGAGAGAGAGAGAAGCTTTAATAGTTAGGTAGCATGGGCGTAGACAAAATTTAAGTTGGGTGCACCAAACACTTACCTTGCAAGAAATTTAATATTTATGTTAAAATTTAAGTTCATATTAAATTAATTAGATTTTCGAATTTTATAAAAAATCAAGACTACCAACTCTCAATTTTTCTTTGTGTGTTTTTTACGTATTCCCTATCTACCCCTCTGACAACGCCCATGATTTCTGAATTTCGCAAAAGGTACAAATAACTGCACTTGCTGCTGCTGCTGTTGTTTTTTCCTCTCCTCCTTCTTCTTCCAATGCCGAGAGGAGGCAAACAAAAAAGTCAGAGTTGCATTGAAGCGTTCAAGCGGGCAAACATTCAACATTGACAACAACTTCTTGGGAATTCAATGTTCAATGTGTTCAAACCTGAATCTTTTGGCGGATCGCCTGATCAATCAGTCAGCAGTCAGTCTCTGCCCATTCATAGTTCCACAATTGTTTGTTTTCTACTCGAGTTGCCGTCCCCAAAAGTGTTTGAACAACAATTGCGGCGCTTTGAAGTCTAGTCACAGTTTCGCAGTTCGCAGTTTGCAGTTCCCAGTCACCGTTCACCGTTCACCGTCACAGTCGGCGTCCCAGCCGCTTGAGGCTTTAATTTGTATAAAAGTTTTTGAGTATAATTTTTTTTCGCCAAATTGCCAAAATGAGTTTCGTCTTCAAAAGCGGCAGATACAAAATCATTTATTCATTGATCGATGCGATCGTTATCGAAATTAGATAACAACGTTAACAACACTCGATATGCGTCTTGTGAAACACGACTTAATTACGACTCACGACAACCCACAAAAGACTCTCACACACACGCACACACACACACACAAATTGCTGTTCCGTTCACAGCCTCTTTGATCTACACTGAAAACAAAGCGAGGGGCTGTTGGGGGTTGTGTTTTGGCAGACTCATTGCTATTTTTGGCTGGTTGCGAGTTATTGGAATTTTCCCGCTTTGCACGCAGGCAATTTATCAACGTGAACTTCAAAGCGTGTGCAAAAATAGCAAATGATTGAATAATTGACACCAATACAAAATAAAACGTTGCTCATTTTATTTAAACTTCTCTCTCTCTCTCTTCTCATTCCTCTCTCCCTGTGTAGACTCTGGCAGCGAATCGGGCTCACATAAAAGTATTAGGGAGAAGCGTCCCTCGGGTCCATCGGATGGAAAGCCGACGCGAGTGCGAACCGTTTTAAATGAGAAGCAGCTGCATACGCTGAGGTAAACCACAATTGCGACCACAAATCCCACGAAAATTAAGCTAATCTTTATCCTCAAAATATAGAACCTGCTATAATGCTAATCCGCGACCTGATGCGCTCATGAAAGAGCAGCTGGTTGAGATGACCAGCCTGTCGCCGCGTGTCATCCGCGTCTGGTTCCAGAACAAGCGTTGCAAGGACAAAAAGAAGACCATCCAAATGAAACTGCAAATGCAACAGGAGAAGGTAAATCTTTATTATATCAACATATATTTGAAAGGGTTTCTCTAAATATTACCCAAAGTTTTACAATTTAAGTGAATAATTTTTGTTGTTAACAATTTTCTTTAACTTTTCTGCTTTTGGTTTTTTTGTATTCTTTTAGGAGGGTCGCAAACTGGGCTATGGTGCCATGCAGGGCATACCGATGATTGCCAGTTCGCCGGTGCGACACGATTCGCCGCTAAATCTGCAGGGATTGGATGTGCAGACATATCAACCGCCATGGAAAGCCTTAAGCGATTTTGCCCTGCACGCCGATCTCGACAGCAATGGGGCCATCAATACACACACGCCCGCATTTCAACAGTTGGTCAATCAGGTGAGCATCAGTCAATCTTAAATCCCAATCTTGGTTATATTGAGCTTAAGCTTATTCTGAAGATATTTTCTAGTTAGCTCAGTATATTTTTTTGATTGATAAGCAACTTGCTATACAAAATAATAGCTCAAAATACTTTTAAACTTACAGTTTCTAAAAGTGTAAATGATATTTACGCTGCATTAGATAACTTAAAAATAATACAAAAATCGGTTTTTTTTTTATAATTTTTTAGGTTTACATTTTTTTTTATTAATATTTTTTATTTATCATATTTATTGATGTCAATTTAAAATTTTTCTGAAATGCGTATGAGTAAGTTTTTACAATTTACGCAAAAAATATCCTTTTCGTTCTTTAAAAATATTTTTTATTTCCGTTTTTGCAAAAGCATCTAGATTGGATGAAACTCTTCCGTTTTTGCCAATTTTTAATATATTTGAAATATAATAAGTATTTTATAAAGAAACTTAAGATTTCAAAAACAGAAGCAATGTGTTTTTTTACATATAGAATCAAATCAAATATTAGTTAAAGTTTCTTAGTTATTTCAATTACTTCTTTAAGTAATCACCTTATTTACCACTAATACAACTTTCAACCCCTTCTCTTTTTTGGTACAACAGATGCATGGTTATGATTTAAATGGAATGCATGTGCTGCCACCGCATCCGGGACAAGGGCCACATCCCGGAGGAGGACCGCCTGGCCAGCAAATGAATGGTCCGCCCGGGGGCAGCAGCATGGACTCGGGCATAACGTCGCACCATCATCCGGATAGCACCGACTCGTATGTGACATACCTGGAGAGCGATGACAGTATGCAAGGCAGTCCATAGACAAAACGTACCGAATCTAATCTCAGCTTCTTTCGTTTTGCTCCAGAATCCAAGCTGGCGCTGACGCCATCCTCCTCGTCATCGGCATCGGCAACCACATCGATCTCATCGCCGCCGTCATCAGCGATGGGTGCAAGTGGTGCGAGTGGTGTTGCAGGTGGTGCAAATGGTAGTGGTGGTGGTGTGGGTCTTGTGGGCGTGGGATTGGGCGTCGGCTTGGGCCTCGGCGTTGGCGTTGGCGGTGGCATCATCGCCGCCAATCAGTCGGCGACGGAGCAACTAATGCAAATGCTACAGAAAGTTACCGGCTCGCCGGCATCGGTCCTCTGAGCGCAAATCCAATATTCACTGGCCTCCATTGGTGACGGTGACGATGCGGATGCTGATGCGGATGCGGATGCCGATGCGAAGGCGGATGCTGATGCGGATGCAGATGCAGTGCTGCTGGCTGCTGTTAAACAGCGCCAAAAAACAGCTACCGGGCTTTGTGGCAATTGGGCAAATTATGTACAGTGGTCGCTCCTTCAAAGAGACACAAAATCGATGCAAATCTTGAACTTAAATTAAGAATTTTAGCGCGAGATTTGACAAATGCAAAACAAGAAACTGAATTCAATGTGGAATCAAGAAATTTCTTCTTGACTTGGAATTGATTTTTTTAATTACTACAAATTCAAAGTTTTTTATAGACCACAAATTCATCAAGTTATTAGAAAATGTTCTCAATTTTTCTATTTTAAATTTCCTGTCCTATTTAATATATCGAGCGATCACTTTAAGAGAATATTCATCTATCGGTTTTTCTGATTTTTTTTTATTCGGTGCCCAACAAATAAAAAGAGAAAAGAAAATTAGTCTGTATAGGTCATTCGCTGGCTTTAAGATCTAAATCTGGGGATCTGGCCAAGAACCTTGCCTTACTGGCTGTTTTTTCTCAGATATTCCCTGATTCCCGGTATTTGGGGCGGCGAGCCGACGAAACAGTTTCCAGTTTAATTTTGTCGTTTCCTTTGTTATGTAATCTACGTTTCTGTTGTTCAGTTTCGCATTAAAATTATTACGCATATAAATAACAAAAAACCCTAAAAAAAAAAACACAAAAATGCTCATACACTTGAAAAGTTTTAACAATAATTTCGCATTAAAAACAAAAAAAAAAAATCTCGTCAAGTAGGGAATTTCATTAAACACAAATTGTAAATAACTTTTATATAAATACGTGCATATATATCTACATATATTTTCATTAAAAATGCAAAAATCGAATCGAAAAAAACGAAAAAACAACACAACACAAAATTCATATGCGTACATTAAAACCAAGTTGGAAAGAAAAAACGAGAAATTGACTATAAAGAAGAAAAAAAAAAAAAAGGAGAACCTCGTGTGTATTATATGGAATATATATATATATAAATATATATATATAAACTGCAAAGTAAACTAAACTATAAAAAGTAAATGCACTTGGCCAGTTGTAAATCGAATTAACAAAAACGAATACAAAAACAAAAATAAAAAAAAAATAGCTACTTTAAGTTCATGAAAGTTGTATTGGAAATGAATGAGAGATTAAGGAAAGGAAGAAAGAAATATGGAAACGTATTTAAGTGAGAAACTGTAACTAAATCTAGACTTATTTGTTAGTTTTTTAATTATATTTGCATTAACACAAAGAGTAAATAGAATAAAACGAAAGCAAACTGTAAGGCAGCGAACGTACCAAGGATGTTTAATAAATTGTTTCGTGAAACAACTAATGTATTTTCAATAATATTTAAATAATATTAATAATAAACAGTGCATAAGTAATTTTAGTAACTATAGAAAATGTTTAAATGAAATTACAAACGAAAATAAATAACAAAAATCATCAACTCAAATTTTATTTCATTTTTCAAATTTTAAATAAGCGCGCTCGCTTAAGTTTGCTGCACTGAAAGTGCTGCCATTTTTTAACATAGTTCTCAAATTCGATTGGCAGCACTAATTCAGCGCAGCCAACTTCAAGTGACTCACATTTGCGCACAACCAACTTCAAGTGAGTCCCGAAAACTGCGCAGCCAACTTCAAGCGAGTAATAAATTGCGCACAACCAACTTAACGTGATAGACATGTAAATAAAGTCTTTTTAAATTGCCCGTCTTGAAATTAGTTAAATTTAAAACTAAGTAGCAATGTCTATAGCAAAGCGTGTACAGGTTAGTATGAAAAAAAAGCAAGAGCATCAATATCCATAGCTCAAATCCCGATTACTTACAGCAATGGGCGACATTTGCACGCACTTGGCACATTTACGATTGCACCTGGCAAAATCCTTTTGAGTCCGCTCGCTTGGTCAAAACACATCTGATGGGCCTGCACAAGCCCATTTATCATCCAATGAGTAAGTAGAAATATTTTACTTCTTGCTTTGCAATAGTTTTAAGTCAAAAACGCGTGAAAAATCGGAAAATTTTGATGTGCCAATTACGTCACAAGCGGCGCGAGTGTATTGTGAAGCCTTTGCTGCCGGCCGTGAGAGTACGCTTTCGCAGTGAAGAAGAAGACAAGTCTAGGTTAGCTTTAATTCCATTTTGTACCCCGGCTAGCCCTAATGTGGATTGTATTCGTTTTAGACGACTGCGGTGATCATGTGGTGCTAATTAATACCAAGGAGATAGCGCTACCTGGCGATGAGTGGCTGAAGCGCGTCTATTTTCACCATACTGGATACCCGGGTGGCGCCTCGTGGACACTCGCATGGCAGCTCCACGAAAAGGATCCAACCATGGTCATGAAAAAGGCTGTCTACAATTCCATGACTGGAAATCTGCAGCGCAGACACACAATGCAGCGACTGCATCTCTTCCACGACGATCAAGTTCCACAAGATATTCTAGAGAATGTCACAAATCAAATTCGCACGCCGCGCACTGTACCACAGCGACTGGATCACATTGATAAAGAGACACTGGAAAACTTTCCAGCAATCATGGATTATCCCAAGGATTATGTGCTGCGCTAAGCAGGCTGTCATTTCAGAAGTGTATTGTTAAGCCAAATATAAATTGTTATATAAACATTTGTGTGGGTTTTATTTGATATCCCCTGAAATGAGTATCACTGAAATCGGGGCAAAGCGGAACATTTTCGCTAAGTACCCATAGAGCTCTCGGTCTCTGCATGCATGCTGTGCCCCACAAACAGGCTCTAAAACAGTTTTTGTACCTTTGCCATCACTGCATATGTGGATGTTAATTTAAGCAGATCTGACCGCAAAATGGCAATACTCCGCCACTTGTTCAAAAGCTCGCTCATCGATATTTTTTGGTATCGATAGCACAGCAGCATCCCTGTCGCATTCGTCACTTTTCTGTTGCCGGCAATCGACGCTTTGTGAGTGAATTGCATTTATTCTTTTTGTTATTTGTTTTTTTTCTCAACCACCCCCACGCATTTTTGAAGCGTGCGATCATCTCAACTGCGTCTTTAATTGTCTGTGCAGCAGCTGGTGAGCATTACGCTATTTACCTCAACTGTTCAGCTTATATTTATGAGTGGTTCTTGTCTAATCTCTATTATCGGCCACTCGAATTAAGCATTAAACAATTTACCCCCATTTCTGCTTTCTTGCAGTCGTCACACGAAACTTGTGCTCATCGCAACGTCCACAACTCTTGCCCATTTACAAATTACAACAAAAACAACAACAACGCAATATGGGTCGTTTGGGCACTGTTGATCCCAGCTCCTATTCCCAGCCGGATCTAATCACCACCGAGCACAGTGCCATCAATTGGAAAGTGGATTTTGGAGCCACCAAATTGCGTGGCAGCGTTTTGCACAGATTCAATGTGCTTGCCAGCAATCTGGAGTCGATTGTGAGTGCTTTTAACAGCAGCTTTAGCAAATTAAAAATAAATATATTCCTCGTCTCCTCTGCCAGCTGCTAGATGTGCGTGATATTAATGTTACGAACGCCACGTTGCTGGCCGGCGGTACGGAGTTGCCCATCAATTACTACGTCAGTGATCCCGTGACTTGTATAGGACAGAAGCTGACGCTGGAGTTGCCAACGGGCACGGCAAAGGGCAGGTGCGTTAGATAAGCTAATCTTTATAGCAACTGTAAATAATATAATTTTGTAATGTAATCATATCTGAAGTCTTAATGTTCGCATTGATTACGAGACGGCCAACAACGCAAGTGGCCTGCAGTGGCTAAATCCGACCCAAACGCTAGGCAAGAAGCATCCGTACATGTTCTCGCAATGTCAGGCGATACACGCGCGCTCAGTGATGCCTTGCCAGGATACGCCGGCAGTGAAGTTCACCTACGATGCTGTCGTGGAGCATCCCACAGAGCTGACGGCACTGATGAGCGCCATCATCGATAAGAATGAGCCAGGCAAGACACACTTCAAGCAGACGGTGCCCATTCCCGCCTATCTGGTTGCCATTGCCATTGGCAAACTTGTGTCCCGTCCCCTGGGCCCCAACTCGAATGTGTGGGCTGAGGAGGCAATTGTGGATGTCTGTGCCGAGGAGTTCTCGGAGACTTCAACGATGCTAAAGACGGCCTCCGATTTGTGCGGACCGTATGTGTGGAAACAATACGATTTGTTGGTGATGCCACCCTCATTTCCGTTTGGCGGCATGGAGAATCCTTGCCTGACATTTGTCACGCCCACTTTGCTGGCCGGTGATAAATCGCTGGCAAATGTTGTGGCCCATGAGATTGCGCACAGCTGGACGGGCAATCTGGTGACCAACAAGAACTTTGAGCATTTCTGGCTAAACGAGGGTTTCACCGTCTTCGTCGAGTCGAAGATTGTGGGTCGCATGCAGGGCGCCAAGGAGCTCGATTTTCGCATGCTCAGTAATCTGACCGAGCTGCAGGAATGTGTGAGTAGTGCTAAGGATGGATTCCCTCTCTCGATATAAAATTTACTAATATAATTTTTAACATTTCCACTTTTAGCTGCGCACTCAACTCGCGGACACGCCTGAGCTTACCCGGCTGGTTGTCGATTTGAGTAATTGTGGACCAGATGATGCATTCTCCTCGGTACCCTACATCAAGGGCTCCACCTTCCTGCGCTATTTGGAGGATTTGCTTGGCGGACCGGAGGTGTTTGAACCCTTTTTGCGGGATTACTTGAAGAAGTTTGCCTACAAATCGATTGTGACGGATGACTTTAAGGGCGCTTTGTATGACTATTTCAAGGATACAGACAAGAAGGATAAACTGGGTGTCGTCGACTGGGAATTGTGGCTCAAATGCGAGGGCATGCCACCAATCATACCCAAGTAAATTTACTAAGATCTACGCTTAACTGAAAGTACTCATTAAGTGTGTGTTTTTAGATTCGATGAATCGCTGTCGAATGTGACCAAGCAGCTGGCCACTCAGTGGAGTAGCAAGACGGTCGATGAGCTGGCCAAGAGTTCGGACATTAAGCAGTCTATTTCAATACACCAGCTGATTGAGTTCTTGGGCAAACTCATCGAGAGCAAAGACATTGTTGATCTTAATGCACCTAAAATTGAGCTGCTCGAGAGCACCTACAATCTGAAGCAATCGAAGAATGCCGAGGTGCGGTTCCGTCTCAACCGGTTGATTATCCGTGCACGCCTCATCCAGCGACTGCCCGAGATCATTGAGTTTGCCAACTCGAATTTCCGCATGAAATTCTGTCGGCCGATCTATCGGGATTTGGGCGCATGGCCAGAGGCCAAGCCAGCGGCTGTGGAGAACTTTTTGAAGGTCAAGGATGAAATGATGGCCGTCTGCTCGCACACCATCGAAAAGGATCTGGGCTTGAAATAGAGAGGAGCAGCCACAGTTTATTTCAATTTTTATAGCACTTTGCATTTTGTGAGAACTGCGACTTGAAGTCGCTTCTGTGAAAAAGACTAACAAATTAAAAATAAAAAACAAACAAATAAATCTACAAAAATCATCAGTAGATTGTTGGTTTTTCTTGAATTATTGTTTTTATTAAAAAATAAGCAAAACTACGTTTATAACAAGTTGATTTTCCATTTCCATGCTCATTGTATGCGACTTTTTTTCATGACACTTACTTTTTCTTGCTTGCATTCGAATTTGTCGAAAATTGTGAATTGTATTTTGTTTTTTTGTAAATTTTTTGTGCAATTGGCCCAAAGCATTGCCAATTATTTTTATTTTTCTTTTTTTCATTTGTTCACATTCAAATTAAGGTTTTACAATCCTTTTCGACTAACAATATAGTTTATTATACAACTAACCAAATGTTGCTCAACTTTCGAGTCCTATGCGACAATTTTACTTGTTTTTTTTTTCTTTTTTTAACTAAATTTGTTTTTGTTGTCATACAATTTGTTTCATCCTGTTTTAAATTCATTAAAGTTCTGCTTGTAATTTACCTTGTTATACACACACACACAGATATTAAATTTATTATTGTTTGCTTGCGATTTGTTTTGGTTTTTTTTTGTTTTTTTCTTGTTTTTGGTTTTTCAACTTCTTGACGAGTTTTGCTTTATTGTTTAAACTAATCAACAATTTGTATCTTTCACATTGACCAAAATGCAACCTCAACTTTCTCTAACGCTGAAATTTTGTTTTTAGTGGACAAAGTTTTTTGAGTTTTCGTTTTTTTGTGTTTTGTGTTGGTTGTTCATATAAATTTCTTGTTGTTGTCGTTGAGGAATAAAAACTATCACGCACTAGAATTATCATTGGAACGGGATGTGGATGGACCGGCACCCAGATCATCGCCCACAACAAATGTGGGACTCTGGCGGGACGTGGACGCAACCGGCTGGTAATGATAGCCCTCGCGATAACGCTGATTGGGTTTGATGCGTGCGGTTTGTGTGTGACCCAATGTTGGACGCTGGTTAAGCTCATTGGGTCGTTTGGCTGAAGAGAAGAGATTTAGATTGATATTGCAGAATTATTGGGGTGATCAGCAAAGACAATTATAAATATATTTAATTATAATTTATAATAATTTATGAATATAAAAATAAATACAAATTTCAAAATTATATATATTATAAGAATCAGTTAAAAGTTGAGGAGGTGTGGGACCCATTCAATCAATTTAACCAGTCCCAATATACAAAAAAATATATAAAATATATACAATATATTTAATTTAAAATTAGCTCTTAAGTTTCTCAAATAATATGTCCTTATTTAAATCATTAGCTCAATAGAGTGTATCAAGCAATCTTCTTCAAATATTTAAGTATTATCTCTGTTAGATGGATCATCACTTACCAGGTATATAAGGCTTTTGATTATAGGACGATTGTTGTTGTTGGTTATATTGATCGGCGGCCGTTGCATTGCCATTGGTTTGGCTGCTGTGCTGATACGGCGCCAGTAGATCGCTGCTGTTGATGGGACTCATCGGCGTCATTTCGCGATCCTCGATAAACAGTTCGCTGGCATCGTCGGGCACCTGACGATATTGGGACCAGGGCCACGAGGCAATGCCGGACAACAGCAGTGCCTCCAATGCGCAAATATAGCCAATTATCTAAGGTAACATTTAAAATTGCAATAAAAATTAGTTATGCATGTTTATGGACAAAGTTTGGTGGCTCCTTACCCCCGTGGCTAGTAACGTGTCCTTGGAGTGCTTGGACACAAATGTATACTCAGTGGCATACAGCACCATGTGGACGAGCAGCGTGGAGCTCAAAATAAATATTAAACCAACACTCAGGTACATCCACGTATTCTGATGGGACAACCAAAAAAAAACACCATACATAATTTATTAAATGCACTTTAATTTTTTTAATGGGGATGCCAACTAAATTTGTGGCTTTGAAAAATAAATAATTCATTAAACAACAAAGTCAAAGGAAAAATCTATGAATAATTGAAACGATTTATACAAATTTGATGATGTCGATTAAATTATTCAAGCGAAAAAAATGATAATTCAAATAAATGAAATTTTATAAATGTTTCATTTTGACGTATTATTGATTAATTAGCAATTCAATGGAAGCGAAAACAAAGAATTAAAATAAATGTAATAAAGAAATTATATGGAAAATAAATAACATAAAAATAAATAATTTATAAATTCGGACAACAAATAAATATATATAAAAATAGTTAAGCTTGTACCAAAGATTAAATGTCGAATTTCAAGTTGAAATTTTAGATGGATTTTCTTACCACTTTCGTCCAATTGAATGGAAACATGAGCGCTATATGCGATATATCGAGAAAGAGCATTAGGCATGTGATGAGTAGCGAGAAGAGCGCACAGAAGACCATCAGCCTCAGGCGTCCGATGAGTGGCAGTAGAAAGAGGCCAACCTGTACAGTGCCCGCGGAGCATTCGCAGGCCAGACAGACGGCCGAGGATAACTGCCAAATAATGCGAGAATGTTTATTAATAATTTATAGAGTTAATTAGTTTGTGAGTTAACACTAACCACCAATAGTATGCGCACAATCCCTGTAGGCGATTTCAAATGTTGCGGATCACAGTGTAGGGCAACGCCCCATGGCAGCGGCGTTTGTTGTTGCTGTTTGTAGTTGGCGTGCGAATCCCATGAGGTGCACGTACCCAATGGCGATTCGAGTGAGAGCGAGAGCTCACCGGCCCTGCTGCCAGCTATTTCAAAGTCCTGCTCATCGTCCAGCTGACAGCAGACCGGCTCCAGCTCCAGCTCACGTATCTCGTCCAGCAGCAGTTCTATCTCGTCCGTCCCATATAGATCAGATACAGACGGTATATAACGTTGGGGTTGTTGCATTTCCCGTTGCGGGATGTGTCCCACATCACCGTTGCGTGGCCTGGTCGTGCTAAATCGGATGCCTCCCAATTGGCGCTCTTCCTTTCCGTCTCTCTCTCTCTCTCTCACTCACTCACACTCTATATACTTCTCTCTCTCTCTCTCTCTCTCTTGTTTCTCTCGTAGTTTGTCTCACTCCTTCACCTGCAATGGGCAAAATAAAATGCGAAATTAGTTACATGATTATCCCCTCTCCACTTACTCCCCAATTGCCGTTTCTCCCACAGCGCCTATTAGAGTCCCGTGTGTATGGTGCATAAGCATAACGGTAATTTGATATCACATGTCACTCATACGCCACGCAGCTCCACGCAAACATAGCAACTAAGTCGAGACTCCCCAAGAGAGCTGACAATCATTATACACTCTATAAATATATATTTACAGCAGAGCTGTATATAAATAAAGACGTGACCAAAACAATTTACAGATGTAAAAAAAAAATTAGATTTGATCAACGATTTCGAAGTGATTTTTTCAAGCCATACATTTATTTTCGTGGCTCTTCAATAATACTACCAATAAATTTGAAAATACGAAGTGTAAACATTTTTCTAAACAAAATTAATTGAATATTCTTCCACTGCCCTAACTTTATCAAAGCTGAACCAATATTTAAAAACGATGCATTTTTGGTGATAGTTTGAACTCTAGAACAACACTACATTTAAATATGGTAATCTGATTTTTGCTTTAAAGTCACGTTGAAATCAAAAATTCTAGACGAATTTTATCGATCTATCTGAACGTTCTCTAATTTAAAATAATTTGTTCTCAGTATTTGTTATATATAAAATGTATAAGTAGAAATTATTAAATGTTCTACTTATGCCAAATGAGAGCATTTAAAAGTCGACCTTCGCCCAACAGATCCAAAAATACACACATTTTGTTCGTTTTAATTTTGTTTGATTTGTGGTATGATATTGAAGAGCTGCTGTTGCCGTCGATGTCAGTTTGGTTGCCAACTCGAAATGAAATCAAATTGATTTCCCCCGTTTTGCAAAACTGAATTTCCCCTGCGCGTATGCAATGCTTTTTTTATATTTTATGTCACAGCCAGGCAATTAACACAGACACCGAAGCACTTCTACGTGTGCCTGCCACATGTGTGTTGCGTGTGTGTGTGTGTGGGCCTGCCTGAGAGCCTGACTCCATGGAGAATTTTGGTACATTTTGAGCATTGCCAAAAGCTGTTTGTCCACCTGCCTGCCCACCTGCCTGTCCACCTGCCTGCATTTCTCTGTCAGTCAGCATTTCCTTGAGTTGTCATAATCAGGACACAAATGAAGGTGCCTGTCATAGGAATTGTTGCTGCTTTGGATGTTGCTGCTGCTGCTGCTGCTCTTGTTGTTGCTGGTTGCAAGGACTCACTGCTGGCAGCTGGGCAACAGCAAACGGGCAGCTGCATCTGCTGGCCATTCAACCTGCAGGGAGGCTGAGGCCACAGTCAGATCCTGATTGCCTTCCTGCCTGACTGGCTGCTGCACAAGTGTCTTCGTGCCACTATGGGATTACTCTCTGTTTAACTGTATTTGTGAGCCGACATCAGAGGTGGACGCGTGCAACATGAATTTCCCTTAGTAATAAGATTTCCGTTAAGGGAGGATGTGTTTTAAGCTGAGGAAGTGCAGCGTATCTAATCCTAAATAAATCGAACAAGCGGACATGAATTGACATGGCAGGGCAAGAACATATATATATATATTTTATGGATTTAGAAACGCCTTTCTGCATTACAAATTCGAAATCAAAATTTAAATACTTTACACAAGACTCAAAAAGCAATTATAATTTTGAATCAATTATATTTCCAATTAACTTTTAGTTTTAAATTAGAAAGTGATGAATTAAATAAGTGTAACTTAACAGATCTTTAAGACGTGACAGACATCTAAGACATGCCTATTTTAATATCTAAGTAGAAAGCTAGTTTTTATAGATGGTACCGATATACGCGAAATGGGTGCAGTTATCGTTAAAAATAAATATACTTAAACTGCACTTGGTAGACAAGAAATTATATATTATAATTACATTTTATTTTGAGATTGGCATGTTACGACAAACAGATTAACTAACAAAAATATAGAAGGACAAACATAGGTTGGGCCTATCTAGAAGTATGGGAATAATAAATAAATAGTAAAGTAGTAAACAAGAAAATTCTATTTTGTCATAAATGTCAAAACTCAAACTCAAATTAGTCTGAAAATAGTTGAACACCTGTTCATATCCCATTGAGTAAACAGTAAATAATTAATTAATCACTCTAATTAGAATTTGTCACTAATTGCTATTCCAAAGACGTCAATCGACTTGGCTGTTCGTGCTGTTTAAGAATGTATATTTATAGAATTCCTTTTGGCTGTTACAAACTGCTAAACTCTTGATTACACAATTATTAATAAGAATTTATTTTTTTTTTATACTAGGAGCACATCCTGTGGAGTCGTGTTTGAATCGTGTCACGCAAGGCAAACACGATTTGTGCCCAGCTCTGACTGCTGACAGAGGCAATGTAACCATTTGTGTTCCCAGCTTTTATTTGATAGTTTTGTTGTTTTGGATGTAAAGTTGTTGTAGCTGATGCTGCTGTCGCCGTTGTCCTTGCTCCAGTTTGGGCACGAGGCTGTTGCAGCTTCCCTCTGCCAGCCTGCCTCCCTGCCTCCCTGTCCGTCTCTCCTGATGTCTGCTTATCTGTGAGCTGTTATCGCTGCATATCTGCAGCGCTGAGTTTAGCTGACTTGCGCCTGCATCAAGTGCATAATGAGTGTGCTCAGCTTTCATCCCATCTGTCATCGTGCTCGTCATCATCTTTATTGTTTTATGCCCCTCTGCTACTCTGGGTGATGTCTACTGGTAGCACTACAAAGACGTGCGCTATCTATTGAGGCGGCATCGTTCTTATGGCATTAAGCACTCGAGTTGCAAACAATAAATTTATAACCCCATCAACCTCAAAATACTTGAGTTCGCTTCGGCTTTTTGCACAATTTAAAATCAATTATGCTCATCTGCATATAAAACCGACTTGGACTTGGGGGCTTCCTTTCCTGTCTCTCTGTCTGCCTGTCTGAGTGACTTGTGCCGCCACCTAGCGGAAGTGCTTCGCATGCAAATTTGTTGTCAATGCTTTCGGCTTGATTGGGGTTGCAGTTGTTGCCTGGTTGGGTTTGGGTGTTATATTTTGCGATGGGTTTTTGGTGTTTGAGGTGGCAACGTTCGCTGCATTTCTTATTTATGTACATAGCATAGACAATGACTCGGCCTTTGTTTGAGTTTCTACTTCATATTTACAATGACATCATATGTGTATATATATATATATATATATGCATGTGAGTATACTCATATTTGTGCCCATACTCATGTCTCTGCACTCAATGGCCCGAAAGTTGCACCGTAAATAACTTTTAATAGAATTTCTAATGGAATTGGCCGATGGGCGAGGAACCCAATACATTAAACATGTTAATATAGCTATTATTTCTATGTGGTTGCCTTTGTTTGACAAGTTATGATTATAGTCTAGCCTCAACTATGTATATATACACTCAATAATTGATGACGATTATTGTTGGCCTGAAGCAAGTCAAAAAGTGTCCTTAATGTTGGTATTTTCCAATAAAGTGTTACTTTTATGTGTGCACAGCACGTCGTATGGGCAATATGTTGTTGAATAACTTAAAATGTAAATGCAATTGAGCAATTTAAATGATTTTTATATATATTGGCTAAAGGTATCTCTGACATTTTTCTCATGATTTATACGATTAAAAGTTGTACCAGAAATAACTCTTTGATTAACCCCAAGCAGATATATTAATTCAGATTTTAGTTGGCTTAAGGTCTTAGCTGAGTTCTATAGATCTTTATTAAACAATACCATGGCATTAATTGGTATTATCTGGTGTAATTCTTTTATGAATTATTACACATACCGATTATAAGGTTAATCCCAAATTAATATCGGAAATTTCTAGAAAAGTGTTTCTATTTTTGAGCATTCATTTCACTTGCAAATTACACATTTTTAAGATAATTGGGTCTTTTAGGATATTATAAATAAAAATAACTTCTCAAGGTGCTTAAGCCAGGGTTTTCCGAGTAGCTTTCTGCCTTTTACTACCACATTTCATGTATTGCCAGCTTTAAAGTTTTTAAAACCCACGCTTCACATTCTATTTTGAGTTGCTCTTGGGCGTTATGCTCCTATGAGCTGTGTTATGGCCACGATAATGATGATGTGATGATGACCTGACCTGGACGTGGGCTAGCAGCTGTGACACGTGTCCAATGAGGCAGCATAAACTGGTCTGGTTTTAGAATCATCGCGATTTATGCCGTTGTGGCATCGACTTTTGCCCCTCGAACTGCGTATAAATTTTTAGCCCAAAAATATATTCGAATTTTATGTGGTGCGATGAAAGTGACAGCAAAGGGGGCAACGGCGGCGGACAGGCGGACAACGGTCCGCAGACAACTTGACTCTCGTCCTCAATTCTCAATGGCGACGTTCAATGCGGCTGGCGCTGAAGATGTGCTGCAAGGGTTGTGGAGGGTTGGGTAGAGGAGTGTAGGGGAGGGGAGGTAGGGTATAGATAGGGGTTTAAGCTGAGCTAAGCTGGCAGTTGTCTGTTGCCTGCTGCCTGCTGCTTATTATGCCGCCGCGTTGCCCATTCTTCGCCACTTGCGGAATTATCGATTACGAATGAATATTTCATTAGCAGACACGCAGAAGAGTCAGGAGACAGACGCGGGCAGTGCAGCGACAGAGAGAGAGACAGAGAGAAAGAGAAAGAGAGAGGGAGAAAGAGAAAGAAGGAAAGAGGTCAGGCACTGTCGCTAGCTGTTTCACCTTCTGCTTATGCTGTCTTTATGGCCTTCTTGTTCCGGGAAATTGTTCCGGTTCGCCCCATTTGGGCCATTCAATTAAGATGCACTGCGACAACAACAAGCTGAAGAGGATGAAGCAACAAAGTGCATCTGAAAACTGCCAACTTTTCGATTTACAACTTGAGCAGATGTACAAAAATTATGCATAATTATTTCCACTCATTTTTCAATTACATATTTTACACTTTTTTCGCATAATTATACCAACTGGGTAATTAATGTGGTGCAAAAAACACAGACGCTGCCAAATGAGATGGACTCTTGAGGTGGCATGGAACTAGATGCAATTCAGGTTAATAGCAGTCTCCATTTGGAATGCATTAAAAGAATTTTGTATCTTCTTCACTTCATTAGAGGAAAATTACATTCAGCTCGACAGAGATGCTTAAAATCCTTCGACGACTTTTTTTGCCTTTGGTATACAGATTTATATTCACATTCATATTTATATGTTTGTTATTTATTCATTAACATTCATTTATGCACATTAAGTATTCCCTTTTTCTGCATCGTAGGACTTATTTTAAAAGCAATACAAATGCAAAATGTAAAAATCACAATTCAAACAATTTTCAATTATTATTTAATGAATTCGCAGAATTTAAATGTGTAACATGATACAAATTAGCTGCCAAAAACTGAAGTACATAGTTTTATAAATATTTATGTGTTAAATCTATTCAAATTAAAAATATTATTTTATATATAAAGCAAACTTTGAGGAATCACTCATTCGAGCAAAACGAGCAAAACTACAGCCAAAAATAAAATTTGTTTTAGTTTAGCTACGAATTTTATGTAACACAAAACAAATTTTTGGCTTTTCTAAAAATCTATTTTCTATAAATTAAATCAGAATTTTTTATATAAAAAATATAAAAAGAAACCTTTTTAAAAGCAAGTGTAAATTTCTATTTTACCGATAATGAATTTCCGGGTGGTAAGTTGCATAAATTTAGCACTGTTCAATTGTTGTTGTTGTAAAATATCTATTGCAATTCTTAGAACATGTGTGAATTGTATCCGCGTCGGCGGGCAACCAATTATTATCGAACACCGGAGCCAAGGGCATCCATTCAGAGCCGCCAAGCAGAGCACCCAACTCTTCCGGAAATCGCGTCGAGGAATTCGATTAATACGATACCCCCTCGAATCCAAACGGCGCAGACATCGGAAATGCGTTTTATACGCAACATTCTCTACACGTAAAGGATATCATGATTTGCAAGAAGCAATTGGATTGTGAAAATTATTTTTTAAATATACTGTTTTTTTTTTTTTTGAAACGTAACACAAGTATAATGTAAAATGCAAAAGATTTGTATAATGATTATCAAATAAAAATAAAACCATCGTAGTCAAAAATATCAGAAAATTGAACTTCATTTCAGAACGAACTTTTAAAACGAAATCCATAGGAAAACATTAGCAAACAAATAGCTCTTTTCCACATTTATATGTAGAGTTCACACATAGAGCACATATAATTTTGAACAGGGTAAATTCCAGAAATGTTACAGCTATGTTTGCACCAGGTGCTTACTTAGTGGCGGAGTACTTTATAAGTATTTTCAGTCATTAACCTTTTAATCCACGCAACACAAAAGTAATTTATAAGCACAGACGAAATCTTCTATGAATATATTGAAGAAAACTTTTGACAGATCTATTAGGGACTCGTTCTGCTCACGCACTCATCTCTCATTTATCGCCCCCATATTTCTCCCTCTCTCTCCCTCTCTGATTCTCTCTCGCTTTCAGCTGACGCGTTGTTAACGCTTGTTAATTCCCGAAAAAAGGTGCTTAGAAATAATTATAGGCAGCTTTCGGGCGCTGGTGGCGCTGCTTACGTAAGCTCCTAACGGGATATTTAGCGTGCACAGTGTATGTATTAGTGTGTGTGTGTGTGTGTATTCTGCATATCATTCCTTTATATGTGCTTATGCGCGTCTCGCTGAAATGAACACCTCGGTTCTGTGCCCGCTAGGACATGCCATGAACCCACCTGACACGTGAGCTCCATGGAAAAAAAAGGAGGCCTCAACATGTCATGGACGCAAATGCCGCGACACGCAAGCCCCAAAGTCCCAGAACAGCTCCCTGTCCACCTCTCCAGCTTTCTACAAACACGTGACGCTCCTGCTTCTACCCCTACTCCTACCCCTACCCCTACCCCTGTGGAGTTCATGCCGCATGTCGCTTTCACTTTTTCTACAAAATCACCGTTTGGCTTTTGTTTTACGCCACATAAATGCAGACATTTAATGCGGACTGCAAACATGGAGTTAACCAAGTTGAGCTTTCCTTTTGTCATTTAATACAATGGAGTTTAATCTTGGAGTAAGATTCGCTATTTAAAATATAATTTTATGTATGCTTTATTGTAATAATTTGTATTTTTGACTGCACTTCGTATTGTGAAATTAGATTCGATTTTTAAAATATAGTTTGATAACTTCTGTGCTTGACTTGAGTTGGCTTTAATTTATAGTCAAATTCGCTACTTAAAATATAATTTTATTTTTGCTTTATTGTAACAATTTATATTTTTGACTGCACTTCGTGTGGTGAACTCTGATTCGACTTAGATTTGATATCTTCTGTGCTAAATTAGGGTTGCCTTTAATATATATTTTTCTAATTTCCAATCGCATTCCACAGAGCTTGTGGCGACCCCCAAAAGGCGGGCGGTGCAACAACCTCGTTTCGCTGTTTGATTGCTGCATGTGCCTCGTGCGACCTTGAACCACTTTCATTTCTAATTTTGGTTGTGGACAAGTTGTAGACGCGACGTGCAGCTTGGAATAGCTTTGGATGTCGACACAGAATGTGGCAAAATGTGCGCTCGCTTTTCGTATTCATAATGAGCAAATGCCAAACTGCAATTTAATTGCACATACAAGTGGCTATACAATTAATGTGTGTCTGTGTGTGTGTGGGTGTGTGAGCTAGGTGTGTGTGTTCGGTGTGTGTGCAGCTGCTATGACAGCAACTAAAAATAAACAAATGAGCCAAGAGCCCGAGAGTAATGCGAAGAGAATCTCAGAGAACTGAGCTGCGAACTGGAAGTGAACTGAGCACAAGGAAGCGTCTGCGCGTAGAGAGCAAGACATAGAGAGTGAGAGAGAGAGAGAGAGAGAGGGGGAGCAGCATAGTAAGCTGACGCAGCGAGAGAGAGTGAGCAAGAGAGTAAGAGTGAATTGAGTGTCTAAGTTGTTGTGGGGCAAAGGATTTAAAGGAAGCAAAATTGCTGCAGACAGGAGTTTTCCCGACTCAACTGTCACTTCCTGTGCATGTACGTAAATGTGTGTGTGTGTGTGTGTGTGTGTTGGAGCATTTTGTTTGTTAGCAAACACGTTGAGCTGACCCTTCCCCCTCGCTCGCACACACACACACACACACACACATAGACAGAGAGAGAGACGCTCTCACACCTCGCTTCCTTACGGCTCAGTGGCTCCACTTAAAAGTGTTATATTGGCATTTGGCTACAATTTGAGCTGTCCAAAAGCGTTATGATTTATGCTGTGCTGCATATGTACACACATCCATAAGTCTGTGTGTGTATTATATGTGTGTGTGTGAGTGCTGTAATCGTTGCTCTATTTTTAGTTGAGCAACAACAAAAACAGCGCGCTGCAAAGCATGCTATAAATTTGTGTTGTTCTTGTTGTGGTTGTGTGGTGGGCGGCAACATTTCGTGTATACAACTAGTTAAATAAAAAAGAATTTCATTTTTTTTTTTTTGATTTTTTTTCTTTTTTGCACTTGACCCACCTTTTTTTTGGTGTGTGAAATTTATTTGCAGCTGGGCTTTCTTCTTTGCTTTTCTTATGTTTTTGCTATTTTTGTAGCAAATGCGCGGCACGTTCCCAAAAAACAAATAAAATAAGTTTCTATTTCAATTTCGATTTCTATGACAAGGGCACGCAGAAATCTAGCAAAAATTGCCTTTTTATATGACTTTAAATGCTCTGTGTGGATGAGTGTGAGCGTGTGTGAGTGTTTATGTGTGTGAGTGTGTGTGTGCGCTTTTCTGGCTATGCTCGTCAAGTTTTATGTCAGTTCATTCATCGGCCAAAATGTTCAGCAAAAAACGCAGGCTGTTGTCGCCTCTGCATATGTATGCGTGTGTGTGATTGTTTTTGTAAGTGTATACGTGTGTGTGTGTGTGTGTGCTGCGTGCTCCTGCCAATGTCAGATTTGTATTTTAGCGTCGATTTCGTTTTGACTTCCTGCATGTTCTCCACACGTTTCATTTTTAAGCACTTTTAATTATTACAATTGCAAACAACACATTTGTATGTATGTGTTTATGTATGTATTTATTTGTATTATTTACTTTTTCAATTAGCGAATAAATGCAATTTACGTTTTGCATTTGCATTTGTTTTGCAGCGGGCAAAATGAAAATCATTATTCAGTGCGCCCGAAAGTGTGCAACGTTTTTTTCCTGTGCTGTCTTTTCGGGCCATGCTGCTGCTTTCAACATTTGCCTACACACACACAGGCACAAACACAGACACAGCGCGCGCACACGCACACAAACATGCACACACAGCCAGAGAGACAGGCTTGTGATGCTTCTGCTCTGCTGCTGCTGCTGCTGCTCGTATCGTATACAGATAGATAGACGCACTCACGGACAGAGAGAGAGAGAGAGAGAGAGATAGAGATAGGCGTTCGCGGCACAAGTTGCTGCTGTGTGTGTTTGTGTGTTGGTGTGTGCTTGTGGAGATAGCGGGGAGAGTGGGCAAGGCGACGTTAGCGACGTGCAACACAAAATAGAAGCAGCAGCAGCAACTACATCAACAACGGCACTAGCAGCAACAACAAGAACAGTTATATTAGTAGAGGAGCAGTGGCAACACTTTCGGGACACGGGCAGCGGAATAGCCTAAAATCGAGTCACGTTCGGACGTTAAAAAACAAACGACAACCGACAACGTTGAAAGCCAGCAAAAGACTGAGAGCCCAAAAGCTGTCGCGAGCCCAGCTGCTGAGGCCAGCAACAGAGAGAGAAAGAGAGCGCGCGTGAAGAGAGTGTGGAATAGAGAGAAAGTGAGAGTAAAAGCTGCAAGTCCTTTGCAGAACTTTATCTGATTCCGCAACTAATCAGACTATTTTTAGTTATTAATGATTATGCTTATTAATTAATTTGAATTAATAAATTAGTTGAAATGTAAGGAATTGGAGAGTAACGAATTGCAAGTAATTCTTATAGCTACTCTAGTAACTGTTTCTATAACATTTATGAAAGTAAATATAAACATTTCAATAATTGTCAAATTCAATGCATAAATAAAACATATCCGATTGAAATACAACTCAAATTCATTTTAAACTTAAAATAAAACTTCCTCCATTTCAAGGGACTCCTTTTGCGATGGATGAGTACGCCAAATATTTAATGTACGGGGATCTACAATATAGTAAAAATAAATGCAGCCCCCAAAAGGTAATTTAAAATGGGTCTTAATTTACCCAAAATCTAAACACAATACCAAACTTCAAATTTAGCATAAGCAGCATGTTGCAGAGCAATCGCAGCTAAAGACGCAAGCGAAGCAAAAGCTTGCGCCAAAGGCGGTGATGCAGCAGAATACGACCAAGGAATTGATGCAGAAATCCTCACAGACTTGCCTATTGCTCACTCAGCCGGAATCATTGCATAAAATGCGATCGCTAAAGCAAAAACAGAAAAATCAACGGGTATCCCCGCATATTCAGCCTGAGAAACACAATAGAGGTCAGTCCCAATCAAGCTTTGTGAATAATGCATCAGGTTTGCCAAATGAGGATTGTTTGAATGCAAAAACATTTGCTAATTATGAACTGGGGGCCTACGGGGCTTGTGTGCAGTACATGAATCCCCATTTTATAAAGGGCACCAGCTCGTCGGTGCTACCCGATGTCAAGCAGGGAACAAGTAAGCGTGGCTTTTATTCGCAGGAAACGACAAGCGAACATTGTAAGCAGATTAATGCGCGATTTGATGCCCTCAAATTAGAGGAAAGTGAATCGATGAACACCGTATCGGCGCGAACGGTGATATCGGGCAAGAGCGGTACTGATTTGCGTGCCATTGTGCGCTCCCAGTTACAGGTGCATGACCTGGTAACACAACCCATAACAAAAATGTCCCATTGCACAGGTCTGGTTATGGATCCAAATCATCTAAAATCGACGAATAAATTAGAGGTGAATAATACGTTGGTCACTGCCAAGGATATAATTAGGTGCAAAGTGATGGCCCCCATTATGCGACGCGTTCAAAATTTGTATTATAATAATCTGCAAGAGGAAATTAAGATATTAAATGATATGGAAAATGCCTCAGAACTCGTCGACGAAATATACAAATCTTTCCATGGGCATCCCGATGCGAAATAGTCCCTAAAATAACTGCTATACTTTTAATTAATTGTGTTATATTTTGTTAAGTTATAATAAACACTATAAAAAAAATTGGGATGAATTTTTAAAAACAATTGAAATCATTTCATTTGAGACTCAATGTAACCAGCTACTGCAAACATGAAAATGTACAAAAGAGCATCGATGTTTTTAGGCATCGATACCGCGGACTACAGCTATTAAGACTCGTTTAATTCTTATTATGATTATTCTTTCAGGTACAGCATAAAGAAATTTAGGTAATTATTATTATATAATATGATTATTATTAAATTAAGACAATTTGTCGCTTGCTGTTAACAATTAGCAGTGCAAATGTTAATGTAATGCTGCACGTCGTCTGCAGCCCTGGTTTCAAATGGAGGGGGGCTTTCACATTCCCAAACATTGATTTTTCGTTATTGGACGCTAGTGAATGCTGCCAAATTGGCCTAACACAAACAAAATTTGTTAACAACAAGTAAAGGAATTTATCGGCTAACAAAAATGAGCGGTAAGCTTACAAAAAACTACTACAACTACAGCATAAACATAGTGCAAACAAAGAGCGCATTGTTTATTATTTTGCTGCTGTTGGCGTCTGCGGCATGCATAGCAATGTGGTGCCTACTTTGAGGGGGGTTGCGAGTTCAAGCGTCCACCCAGAACCACCCCCAACACCTGCATCGATGACTTCATCAGTGTTCTTTTCTCTTTCACTCTTCCTCTTCTTGCACTTTCCTTTTGTCTGCGACAGGCGACGACGAAAGCTGCAGCGAAAAGCAGACGCTCAACTTGTCCAAGCAGCAGCTGAAGAAGGTGCCAAAACAGGACGATGCTCAGAATATACGCAAGCTAATCCTCGACGAGAACGAGCTGCAGAAGATCGACAACATTGACTCGTATCTCAAGATCGAAACGGTGCCTATTGCAATATATATATTTATATATATACCCAACTTCAACTTCAATTAATATTTTTTGTAAATTTCCAGCTTTCGCTGAGCAAAAACCAGCTGCTTCGAATGTATGGCGTCTGTCGACTACACTGCTTACGTGAGCTGAATCTCTCCTTCAATGGCATACTCTCCATTGAGGGCCTGAAGGAGTGCGTCCACTTGCGGCTGCTCAACTTGGAGGGCAATAACATTAAGACAATTGAGCATTTGAATACGAATGTGAATCTAGAGTCACTGAATCTGGCGGACAATAGCATTGGCAGCATCTCGGATGTGTCCTATTTGCGTTCGCTGCGCGATCTCAATTTGCAGGGCAATCGTTTGACGCATCTGCGCCAATGTGACAAGTATTTGCCCGTCTCGTTGGAGACGCTAACGCTGGGCAAGAATAACATCAATGATCTGAATGAGATTTGTACGCTGTCGCATCTAAGCAGTCTGCTGAGCATCTCCATTACAGAGAATCCGTGTGTGACCATGACACTGGGACCAAATAGCATGGAGTAAGTTTAGGGATAATCCTCTGTCTGAGATAAGTTTTCATATACCAAATCAATCCTGAATCATTCCTCTCTTTTATAATTTAGTGGCTTTGATTATCGTCCCTTTGTGCTCAACTGGTGCATGAGTCTGAAGTTTATCGATGGTTACGTTGTCGATCCCATTGAGAGCCTCAAGGCCGAATGGCTTTATAGTCAGGGACGTGGTCGCCAGTTCCGCGTCGGCGAGCAGGCGCCACTGGCCAAATACTTGAGTTCGGTTTGTCCGCTGGTTGGCAAACCGTTGGAGAATGAAAACGATCGCAAGTTGCGGCTAATCTTAAGTAAGGCACAGCATCATCAGCGACAGCTGCAGGAGGAGATACTGGACAATGCAAATAGCTCGGCAAACACATCGCCATCCTCGCATCGCAAGAAGCCAACGAGTCGTATTCAGTCGCCACGCTGTGAGATCTCTAGAACTGCTCCTATATAAAATATAATTATTAATTGTAATCTTTGTAGTTTCGCGGCTGAGCGGACGTCAGGGTTCACCAGAGTCCATGGCGAATAGCTATCATGGGAATAGCTGCAACAATAGCATCAGCAGTGACAATGGCATCTCTAATCATGCACTGCAGATGAGCACATCGCTAATTGAGAACATTCGGAATGAGGGCGACAACTTCTCGCTGGCCAGTCTGTCCGGCATGTCCAGCAGCGTGACCACCAAAACTTACAATTCCACGGAATCAACGCCTCGCAACATAACGCCTAATCCCTACAACGGTTCGTAATTTTATTATTATTATATTTATATTTATTTATTTAAATATTTGTGTTTATTTATTTAGAACAACAATATATTGGTCAGGCGCCTGCTGGTGGCCCCTTGGCTGCTGCCTCAAAAATGGTGCCTGTGCCGGAGACGCTGATGAGTCCCGATGTATGTCCCGCCGCCGTTGCCCAGCGTGTCACCGTCACAGCGCTCAGCTCCTCGCAGCTGCACAAAACTAAAGGCACAAAGAACAAAGGTAGGCGAAGTGAAAAACATTATAAATTCAAACTCTAGAATATTGCAAACTTGATTCCAGACAACAAACTGAATTTGCCGCGTGTGCGCAGTCCACAACTGCGACGCATTCAGAGCCCCACAAGTAGTCCACGCAAAACAGATCGCCTGCAACATCAGCAGCAGCAACAACAGATGACTGCAATTGCAACTGCCACAGCGCCAACCACCGATGCTGGTGGCTTCAGCACCGATGACGATGGCGAACAGATCAACATAGAGAAACTAAAAACCATTCGGAAAATGGCCGCACAGCGGCAACAGCAGCTGGACAACAATAATCTCAATTGTACGGATCGTCTGATAGAGCACGTGACTGAATCCTCGGCGGTGACCATACAGAAAATGTGGCGCGGCTATCATACGCGCAAGAAAACCAAAGACATTGCCGAGAAGCTGCACAAACAGCGCACACACGAGTACATCGAGTAAGTGCACGCAAAGAATCTACACACAGTCTATATCTATATCTTTATCCGCATATTCCACAGCAAGCTCAACAAGGACATGTTGCTGACGAAGGCGCAGTTGCAGAACGAGCGCAAGATTCAACAGCTGCAGATGCAGGCCATCAATGCGCTGTGGAAAAAGGTATCCACCATGCAAGTCGAACCCAAAGGTGAACAGGATGAGAACAATACTGAGGATGCTGGCGGCAGCAACAGCAGCAATCCAGGACAGCAACAATCCCAAGTTCGTTTGGATAACAATTCGGCAGCGGTTGTCAATGATTTGGCCAAGCGTTGCACTCTGCTCACGGATCAGGTGCAACAGCTACAGAGCTCCATTGGCACCATTGTCAATTGTCTGACCATGGTCTGCAATTTGCCGCAGGATGCGCTGCGCAAGCACATCAATTCTTCGGACGGTGAGGATATGGACTATAATAATTTTGAGCCAAGGGACACAAGCTCCACGCAAACAGATCTGATTGCTGTGCATACGCCACAATTTGAGGATTTGAGCAATTTTCCGTTTACGAAACTAAGACCATCAACATTGGCACTGGAATCCAAGAATGATACACTGCACGAGGAGGAGCCGACCGATGCGGCGGCGGTAGCTGCTCAGGAGGAGGAGCATAAGGAAAACATTGAGATCTGTGATGCACAGGAGTAGAAATTATTAGCCCCACGACAAAAAGCTTGCCACAAAAAAAATTTAGATCTCAGCGCGCTTTTTAATTCGTAGGCTTTTTAAAGCTTTCTGCAAGCAATTTTTATTGGTTACAACAAAGAAATCGCCGCAAAAAAAATTCATGTATTTTTTTAGTTTTAATTTTTTGGTTTTATGTATGTAGTATTAAAGATACACAATTTCGTTGTTAACAGAGATGAAACTAATTGGTTAAAAAATATACATAGCTAAACACTTTTGTAATGCACAAAAAAAAAGAATGCATCGCAATTCTTCCTCAGTCTTCAGTCTTCTTCACTGCTGCTATCCTCATCCGTTTCATCATCTTCGTCATGTTCTACGACCACCGGTCGATTTGTGTTTGGGGAGATCGGTTCATCGGAATCGGAATTTGACTCTGTTCTTTGCGGCGCCTGCGTCGCCTTCTTGGCAAAACGTTCTGGCCAAATACCTGATTTTGTGTACTCTTTGACATGTTCTGGTGTTAGAATTTTACTGATTTCCGCTTTGACTTTGTCACCCTCCTCGATGGGCTCGACAAGCAAATAGGCGCCACGCTTCACCCACACATTCTTGCGAAATTTGTTGGGCATGGAAACTGCGAGATCAAAACAAAACAATGCAATTAATTTATCGATTAACACCTATTTCACCAGAGAAATGTGCTCACCCAGAAAGTTATCTGCGTCTGTTGTAGGCGCTTCAACCTCGTGTAGATTGTTGCCGCGACTGCTGACCACACGCACGATCTGCTGTTGCTCTGTGGGCAACGAGTAGTCGTCCTCCATCATCTCCTTGAGCACATGTTTGCGTCGCGTTGTATTTGGATGTGACATGTTGTTATTGTGTTAATATTGTTTATTTTGTTGCGGGACGCCAGTTTTGCAGCTAGATTGCGGTTTGCTCAAAATGGTAAGGCAATAACTAGTGGCGGTCGGTCGATAGCCCAAAATTGAATAGACAGCCAGTGTTCAGTGTTGCAAAGTGTTCATATATATTTAGCGCTATTTTAAATACAGTATTTTTTGAAATTCGAGTGTTTTGAGTGATTTCGCATGGCGTGCGAGGCGTTTTTCTTTTTTTTTATTATTATTATTATTGTTAAGCTTATATAAAAGTACTGCTAATTTTGAACTAACTACTAGTTTTTGCTGCGTCGCACGCGTGCTTTGCATGAAATCCGCTCTTTAACGGAGATTTCGCGGCGATTTTCAGCAGGCACCTGTTTCGGTTTCTTGATGCTGCAAGAGAGAAAAACGAATGAAAACCGTTAGATGGCTGCAGAAAATTATGCTTATTGATTTATGCTTACATTTCATTTCTCAAGTTTGTTAGTTCCTTTTTCCAAATATCCTTAAAATCGTTGGTGAAATTAGTCCAATAACCAAAGAATTGATCGGGCATACACTGAGCCAATGTCAGGGTACAGCCCTTGGGCGAGAAGTGATAGAAGCGCATAGTTTCCAGGAAGAGATCGCGGCACTCATCGATCAGCTGATTCAATTTGGCGACAGATTTCTCAGCACTCGCCGTAAACTCCTCCATTTTGGAACTGAAGGGTTCGCTCCTGCTGCTGGATGCATTCAGCACCAGAGCCGTAGTCTGCTTACAAGCTGTGCAATGAAGAAGGGACATGAGTAGCTGTGGACACTTTTTTCTATTGTTAGCAAACTTACCTTTGAGCTTCTTCTTAAGCTCCTTGATCTGTTGCTGCACCTCGTCAAAGTCCAGTTGGGCGGCACGTTCCACATCCGAGGGTTCGGGAATGGGCAGCGTCATCTCCTGCAACGTTCGCTCCTTGCGTCGCTGCGCTATGTAGGTGCGCACGATGAAGTGGAGCAGTGTTGTCTGCGACTCCTTTGATTTGACGTCCTTCAGTTTGCCAAGTATATCGAGATTGAAGCCATCTGCCTGTCCACGCTGTCGATTGCCACCATTCATGTAATTGCCCAGCGTCAGTATGATGGAGAAAACAAGCTTCAGATCCTCGCTCTCCATCAGCTGCTGCGAGAGCTGGGAAACAATCTCCAGCTTGCGCAGGAGTAGCGTTACAGATTCCTCGAATTCGGCTTGAAAGACTATGCACGAGATGCGCTCACTGGCCATGGAGATGAGGGAGATGTCGCGCAGAAATTGTTCGGGATGATCGAGTGGAATATCACCGCCGTCCGCCTCCTTGATTCGCTGCAACTCCTCTTCCGTTGCACGCATATGACTAATCTGCTGCAGTGTCTCCAGGCTAATCACTGAGGTGTCCACATTATAGATCGCATGCTCAATCTCACTGGACGGCATATGCAGACTTCTGGAGAAGATGCCCACATTCCGCGAACGTTTCGGATCCAGCACCTTAATGGATTTCTCACGTTTCAGTTTGAGCTCCTTTGGCTTGCTAACTGGTGCGATTGCCTGGCGCGAGAAGAGCTCGGTAAATTCATCGATATTGTCCAGTGGCGTCTCATCAATCTCTGTCCACATCTCTTTAGTGGGCGGAGCGGGTGCGGGTGCTGGCGCTGGGGCAGGAACTGGCGACACGGAGGGAACGGCAGCATTTGTGGGCACCTCTTCCGGTGAACTGGTGTTATTATCTGTGCTATCCGTTGAATTGGCCAGCGATGGGGGACGCGGCACGGGCGGCGCACACGTCACAATTCGTGTCCAGTAAAGCGGACGCATCGGCTTTGGCGGGTTAACGGCGCTTTTGCGTTGCACTGCTGATGGAAAATGGAAGAAGAAAAGGGGAGAGATAAAAGAGAAGCAGGTAAGTAAAGCGTATGACAAAAATGAATTAAGCAGATACAAAGAACTATTTCTCGAATGTCTTTAAGCAAACAGTTACTGTACAAATAATGGTAGCTCTGCTTGATGAAGTGGAAATTTACGTTTTAGATTAACCTATTTATAATATTCTGTTTATGTTAAGATTCGTCAATTACTGCCTGTAAAAACATATAATATAAATATTAAAACTGAACGAGTTAATGAAAATTTTTACTCAGTGAAAAAGTACAATATTATCTGACTATTGCCTGTTTTGGGAAACGCAAGATGGATTTAGAAAATACTTCAAAAATGGCATCGAGTATTGATACTAATTCAAACGTTCTAGATAAATCAGACAAATGCTAAAATTCAATCCAATCTAACAAAATAATGCTTAAAATATAGTTCCAATGTTATGAAAATTGTATTTTATTTTTCTAGGAAAGCTTAGTAAGATTTACTTCAATTACTCCTAGTATTTTGAGCGGCTTATTAGTTCTAGACTAAAATACTTTAATTTATTTTATTTTTTATTTTTTTATTTATTTATTATACTAGCTATTCCATTATATTCTTTATCGCTATTCCATCTTTTAATGTTTTCTCCAGTTTTGATTGTTTATTTTCTCAAGTAACACCAATTCATAATTACTGTAAAACTATATTTAATGTAACTAATTCTGTATGTAATCTTAAGTAAGCTGGTGTATCTTGTAGTCGGACATATTCCCAGTTGTATATCGATTTCACTTACCGCTTGTGCGAAGAAACCAATTGCCCTCAGCGGGATCTGGCAGTGGTGCCGGCGAGATGGCTGTGCCTGACTTGGAGGTGCTAAGCGGCGGTGGCGGTGGTGGCATATTGCCAGAATTGGGTAGTGCTGGCGGTGCTGGTGGCGGCGGCGGGGGTGGTCCTCCAACACCAGGTGGTGGTGGTGGCGGCGGCGGTGGTGCACCGACGGCTGCTTGGCCGGGCACAGGCGGTGGCGGTGGGGGAGGCGGTGGCGGTGGCGGCGGGGGTGGTGCTGCTGCTGTTGCCGGAGTAGCCGTAGCACCATTTTGTTGCTCCTGGACAGCGGCACATTTGCAGGAGCCGAGACACAGTTCGTCATCGGTTTGAGTGCCGGCATCCAGAAAGCATTTACCCTCCTGGGGTCTATTGTACTCGTAAATGGTTGCTTCGCTGGCGTTGAGTAGCTCCGTGAAATTGATGCAGCGCTTCGAGGGACGCCTCGGTGGCTCATCCACGCTGCTCAGCAGCTCATTGACAACAGCATGGACCTCGGCCAAGGTGGCACAATTGAGCAGACGCTTGCGCAATATGTGTTGCAGTGTCTTCTGGCTGTCGGTCAGCGTGGAGCCGGCACCCTCCAAGGGTTTCTGTGAGGCAGCTGCCGCTGCTGCAGCAGCCGCTGGTGTGCTGGAGAACGGCCAGGCGGCGACCTTATCCAGTTTGCCAGGTGTGAGGGGCAGCGATGTGGTTGGCTGCTCCGTGTGCGTCCACTGGTACATCTCATAGGGCTGCAACACAAAAGAATGGGGGATACAAATTGAGAGTTAAGCTTTGGAGATTAGCCCATTGACTTCTAATTGCAGCTGGAGTGCATCAAAACCCTTTGAGCCGGTGCTCAAGTGAGAATGTGTGTGTGTGTGTGTTTGTGTGTGTAAAGCGACAAAAACTTAAAAGCCATCTGCTCCCTAACCACCTCGTCTTCTATTCCCGCCATTTCCCCCCCTTCTGTGTCTGCCCGTTTATCCCCAGGCGTTAACTACACTCTGAACTTTGAAAGCTCAGCTCTTCAAATTGTGCACACGTCATTGTTGCCACTGCTACTGTTGCTGTTACTGTTACTGTTGCCGTTGCATGTGTTTCCCTTTGGCAAATTTCCCATTTGGGGAATGCAAAGTCAGTTTTTAATGCCTTTTCAAAAAATTCAGCTTACACAACTAAGAAATTCAGTTGAATTTGACTTCTTGCTGTCAAATATTTATCTAGCTGATAAATTTTGATTCTTAACTTGACTTTTAAGCAGCAGAACTATTTTATTTTTAATATTCTAATTGCTGCTTATTATTTAATTTTTAATTTTTTTTTTTGAAATTATTTCATTTGCAACTTTAGTATTGAAAACTTGTATTTTTCTATTTAATGGACTGTTTTAATTTATTCATTAATTATATAATTATTATTATTATATATATTATATTTTCAGCAATTATCTTTTATATCTGTAATAAATATTTGCTCAGTTTTTTTTTTAGAGCATTTCAAGATCGGATTTGCCCCACAGTTTTTTTTTTGGGTTTCTGGTTTTATTGTTGCACTTTTAGCTGCTTACCTATTTTGCGTTGTCATGCGTGAGATTCTCGGTTGGGTTGGGTTAGCTTAAGATTAGGATGCTTGAGCTGCGAAGGGTGGCCAAGGGGTGCGCCCGAGTTGAGGGGGTAGGAAATGGCTCTTTTGGGTTAGCACGCAATGCGACGGCATGCAAATTGTTGGCACCGTCAAAGTGCCAACACTTGAGTAAATGGCGTCAAGTGCAATAAACGTGACCACGCCCACTTATACACACACTCACACACACACACTGCTCTTTAAGCAGCTGAGTGTGGCAGCTGGCTGCTGCACTTGATTTACATTTGTCATTCCAATGGATGATGCCACAACTCATCAGCTTGATGTGATTAGCGGCATGTGGTGTGTGTGTGTGTGTATGTGTATGTGTATGTGGGTGTTGGTGTATGTGTGTGTGTGTGTGTGTGTGATTGCGTGTGAAACAGCAACACATAATTGAATTTGAATATTTAATTGCATTTCGTGTCGTTGGTTTAAGAAGTTACTAAAAGAAAAATTGTTGAACTTCTGATTATTTCTAACTACTTTCGATTTAAGTATTTAAGAGAATTTGTACAAAATTTCATATTGAAAGATTTCATTATCTTTTGAGATTGAGAATATTTGTACAATTAAGCAAGCTAACTTTTATGATTTATTTCTTTTGATTATTTAAGAATCAAAAGATATTTTAATTCTTGAAAATCATAACTATTATTGAAATAAAATAATTTAAAATGGTTAAAAAGAGAATCAACAAGTTATTTGGACAAACTAACTTTGATGATTAAATATTTTTTAGTTTTTAAGAATCAAAAGCTATTTTTTATCATAAAATTATTTAAAATGTTTAAAAAGAAAATAAACAAGTTAAGTAAAAGAATCTGACAGGCAGAGCAAATCATTTGCGAGCTCATATAATATATATATTCTTGACCTGCATCACTAGACAAGTTGCTTTAGCCAATTTTGATTGTTTATTACCAATCTCAGAAAATATAACAGTTGCGTAGAATTTAAAGTTAAAATCTCAGAAAATATAAGAGTTGTGTAGAATTAAAAGTTGAAATATAAGTTGTAAGTTAAGATTTTTTCATTTTATCGCTAATTTATTGCATTTCTAAAATTTAGATATGAATCGATAAGCGAATGATTTAAGTTGAAACTTAAATTAAGCATGTATCAAAATCTCATATCTAAGGAATATTTCAATTAAATATAACATATATGTATACATTCATATGCATATTTTTTGCTATTCTCGTTGAAATTCTCATCATAAAACTGTTTTAATTAACAAAAAATCCGCTTGCAATCCGCACAAAAACTCTCATTTTATAGTTTTTTCAAGCAGAAGCACAAAATTGGTTTTTCTTATCTTAGAATCAGGTTCACATTAATACCCTGTAATTTGAACTATTTACGTATCGCAAACGCAACTGTGGGGGGGGGGGGGGAAGGAGGGGTGGATGTGGTTGAAAAAAAGTTGTCCCTTCTTTGATTTTCATTTTGCGATGCGATGCGCCGAGCACAAAAGAATAATAAACGCTAAACTTGCGGCAAAGTAATAAAAACGCACAAAACTTTCAATGAGCTGCAACAACAGCAAAAAGAAGAGTGCCGAAAAATGAGGGGAGAAATGGGGTGTTTGGTGGGGTGGGGGGGGGGTGTGCTGGGTGGGCTGAGTTGTATGGGAATCAAACTTAAGCTTGCCAAGTATCTTTCTGGCCTGCTGCCCAAAAACTTGATGACGCGCACATTGACAACGGACACGTAGGTCACGCAGGATGCGCGGGGGACACGCGGGGGACACAGAGGACATGCAGGACACATTGGGGCAGAAGTAGTAAGAATTTTGTGATATCATAATCTGGTCGAGCTCAAGTATCATCACATAGAAAATCACTTAACGCTGTTGTCTGCTCGTTTTTGGCGGACTTGGTCTTTTGCTCAGTGGGATTTGAGGTTAAGCTGCTGTGGCTAAAACTTTTGGCCTAAACTAATTTGGGCCAAAAGACGAGTGCTTGATTATTTGTTAGTGTTGTTCTTGTGTCTGCGTGTGTGTGTGTGTGTCTCACAGTCTCTTAGTATCTCAGTCGGTCTCCGACTCCTCTCATTCTCTTGTGTAATGTCTTCAGGCCAATAACACTTAACGTTAACTGTAGGTAAGAGCCAAAGAAAGGCAACACGTGAACATCGTTTGTGGAGGTCGGTCGGGCGGGTGTTGGGCGGGGTCCATTTTCTCAATTGTGCCTAGGTTAACCAGCAATTAAAGCAGCAAAGCGTCAAGAGATTTTGTTTAGATAGCCACAGGAGTAGACCAAGCTAAACCGGAGTGGCAATGACCAAGCCAATGAGGAAGGAAGAGGAAGCAGCACGTTGGCCAAAAAGCAAACGTATTACATAGTCCATTAGTCAGCCGCACCCAGTGTGAGTTGCAGATTCAAACAAACTGCTGCTGCAATTACCCTCTAACAACCCCTCAACCACCCACCCCTCACCCACTCCTTTACACAATTTACTCAGTTTTGAGCAGTGCTTTAAAGGGGTAGAATAGAATTTTGCATAGAAATTGAGTTAATATTTTAAATCTATTTAAATTTATATCCAACATTTTTATTTGTTGCCTCGAATATTGTATTTTTGGGTAGTATTTATTATTGTTATCTGTTTTTTAATCTTTTTAAATTTTTAGTATATTCAAATTTACTGAATTTAAAAACTTTGTCAGACAACTAAACTCAGATTTTATAAATAATAATTTAAGGTTCTTTATATTGCTTTGAAAATGTGTCTTCTAGTTATAATTTTTAATTATTTGTATTTTGGAAATTTATGCTATAAAATTATTTAAAATTGAAATTAAAATTGAAGAGTGTATTGTTAGCTGTAATAGATTTTCAACAACAGAAGTTTTTGACAACATAATGAAAACTTTATATGCATATTTTCTTTACAAGAACTCATATTGGATATGGCTAAATTGACTTGGCTATTGATGATGATAATGATGTATCAGTTACGATATGGAAAATGTATATTTTATGGGTTCGTAAATGCTGCTATTAGTCTATAATATTTTAAACAATTTTACCCCATTTTCTCCTAAGAACATTAAACATTTTCAATGAATTCAGGGCATAAAAAGAGGACAATTTAGATTTTAAAATCATTTGTCAAAAGAAATCCTTAAATCCCATTAAATAAAATCAGTCCTGTCGCATACAGGATATGCGTCAGTTAAACACTTTCAACTATTGCAGTTGCCAGCTTGTTGATTTCATAATTTAGCAAAAGAAAAAAAAAGGCTGCTGTTGGCCAACTATAAACTGGGCAGTTAGAAATTGAGAGTGGGAGAAGAGGCGTGTGAGCCCTGCCGAGTTGATGGCAAACTTTTAACAAGTTCTGACACTTGCAGGCACGTCACCAGCTGCAGGATGAGGCATGTTGCAAGGGGGGTCGGGGGTCGGCAGTTGGTAGTTGGGTGCAGCTGACATGAAACAGCAGCATAAAATAAAAGTGCATTGCGATTTGCCTAGCAATGGAATTGCTAA
Organism: Drosophila fungiperda; assembly: GCA_035042345.1. Classification (NCBI taxonomy): domain Eukaryota; kingdom Metazoa; phylum Arthropoda; class Insecta; order Diptera; family Drosophilidae; genus Drosophila; species Drosophila fungiperda. The sequence goes on along the minus strand of JAWNLM010000145.1, from coordinate 4,928,946 downwards.
TTTCCGGCATAACTTTGTGGCTCATTTTCGTGTTGGCCAAATTAGAGAATATGCACACACACACAGAGAGAGAGAGAGAGAGAGAGAGAGAGAGAGAGAGTAGCCGCAAGAGGGAGGGGGCAGGTAAGTAGGAAGGAAGTCGAAACACAAGTTGAGGCCCAATGCGTAGCTTATCAATAGCTAATGACTTGCAAGCCAAGTCGCCAAAGCGCTCTCTAAACTAAGTTACAGCTAGCTGGGAGCAGGCTGCGAGGGTTGGGGGTGGGTGGTAGTAGGCGTGGCACTGTCGCTCTATTTCCGTTAGCGCCGTGACAACTTCCGCCCGTTGACCAATTTCCCGTGTCAGAAGGTTCATTGAACTTACGCTAAAGCCGGATGTCGATTCCAGTTGCTGCTGCTGCTGCTGCTGCTGCTGCTGCTGCTGCTCGTTGGAGATCTGCTTGAGTACGCCGACATATTTGAGATTATGACAGAACTGCAGAGCCATCGCATTCAAAGACTCCTGTCCCAGGTTGCCCGGTGAGCTGCTCTGCTGCAGCGTCGAGATTAGCCATTTGATCAGCATTTGACCTGTACATTAAATAATGAGAGAATAACGGTATATATATATATGTTGCATAGTCGATGAAATGTTATAGAACTTAAGAAATATATTGGGGAACTTATAGATAATATAATATGAGAAACTGCGAAAAAGAAGTCATTAAAGATAGCAATTCTTAAAGAGAAGAAGGATAAGTTTAAGTAATAAATCACTTTAAGAAAAGGTTTTGAAATTTGTAATGGAACATTGCAATCAACAAATATCGCAACTATAAGGAGTAGCTTAAACTTTTTTGAACCCATAACCTGCCACAATTTGGTGGATTCTATGGCAAGTACAACTCTTATTGAATAAGAAGATTTACAAGAAAATACAAAATAGTCTACAACTCGAATAAAGTCCTATTATTAAAGAGAGAAGAAAGATATTTATATGTGATAAAGTATAGATCATATAATATGAGAACCTGAGAAATAGAAGTCACCAAAGATAGTAACTCTAAAAGAGGAGAAGGATAAGTCATAAAGTACTACAAGAAAGGGTTTTAAACTTTGTAATGTAAAATGGAAATCAACAAAGACTTTGGGAAGTAGTTCAACCATTTTTGAAGAAGTTACAACAATTTTGTCGATTCTATGGCAAGGTCCTCATATTGGATTATAAAGCACTGCAACAAAGTACAAAAAATCAACACTTTGAGGAGTAGTTCAAACATTTTCGAACCCAATAACTGCAAGAAGTTGCCTCAATTTTGTGAGATTTAATTCAAGACTTTGTGCAACTCTCATTGGATAAGAAAAACTGCAAGAAAGTACAAAAAAGACTACAACTCGAGCAAAGTCATTATCTTAATAATAGTAGAGCCATATTCTTTTAATTATATATGCTTGCAAACCTTTTTTAATCATTTTAATGGAAATTATTTGTGTTATTAAACTTTTCAAAGCTTAAATGCGAAGCTCTTATTAAACGACTATGGTTAAAATGGCTTTTTAATCCTTTTTATACATTTTAAATTTAATCTCTACGCAGCTAGAATAAAGATTAAAACAAAACTCACTTTAAAATTCGGTTTAGCTCGCTTTTTTCTCAATGGGTACCTTTTTTTTTAAAGATTTTTTATATCTTATTTATTTATTCATTTTGGTTAAGCTTGAAAAAGTACAAGTTAATGGTTGAGAAAACTGGTCTGCAAAGCTGATGGAGCTGGGAATTTGAGGGAAAAAAGATGGCCTACTAGGAGTAGTGTACTTCCTTTAGTGAGATTAGGGGTCTCTATAAAGTTTGGCCACAGCTGCGCAGCTGGGCAAAAGTTGGGCCCACATACAACACACGCGGGCCGCAATGATTTATGTATGTTAGCGTTGGCAGAAAAAGTCAAAAGGAATGCAAAGGGGAGCTAAGAAGTGGACAGCTTAGGGGGATGGGTGGACAGAGTGTGGTGTTTGGGGAGACGCAGTGATGTGTATATGGGTTGTTGTCGACGTGTTGGCTGCCAAAACATTAGGCATAAATAAATTTAACTGTTGTCCAAAAAGAAGTCGACAAAAAATAAGACAAAAAAAAAACCCCCAGAAAGAAAAAAAAAACAGGCTTTTAACACTGCAACGAAGATAAGATACCCTATTTTGAGTGATTGCCTTACCTATTAGCTATTGATAGATGTTTTTTATCTGCGATACAATTGACAATTGACTTGGTAGCAATTCTGATCGGATCCAAACACAAACATGCAACACGTGTAATTTTCTATTTTATCTTGTTGTATTCTCAAAATTTTAAGTTTCGTTTTAAATATAAACTATTATGTATATTTTTAAGTTGCATTTAAAATATAAACTATTGTGTATAATTATTGTTATGTGTACATGTTCAAGTGTGTACTTTAAAAAATAATGTATTGCTAAGTGTAATCAAAGATTAAAGCGCTATTGTACTTTATAGATAATGTCTGAATTTTATTGTAAAAAGTTATAAAGTAATATTAATTATTCAACTTTTAACTCTCAAAATTTAAATATTAAAAATATAAAATAAATCTGCAGCCTCTTTTTCATTTAAAGTTAATTAAGATAAGTTGTATAATAATATTATTAAGTTTAATTTTAAGAATCGTTTAATAACAGAATAGATTTTAAAAAAATTAAATACAGAAAATTTACAATTTTAACAGAGTTTGCAAAAGAGTTATTTATGTGTTTTAATTATAAATGAATCAAAACATTTAATATTTTATTGTTTATTTAGATTTTTGCTTTGTCAAATTGTTGTGGTAAACTTTATGAACCTGTCAACTATTTATAGATTCAGATTAAGTACAATATTTATAATGATTAACGACAAATAAATGAATCACTTTAAAAATAGAATTAAACGATACAAAAAGTGAACCACAATGAAATTAAAATAAACACTCAGTTTGCCTTATCATATCCCATTAAAACTAATCAGGAAATATAAATAAAATATAAAGATTTAAATATAAAGATTTAAACAAATCTTACACTCGAATGCATAAGCTTTATATTAATATTAGTGTAGAAAGTGTGGCAAATAAAAACTTACGCTGGCTGTCAGCGCGTGTTTGTGGAGCGGGAAAGGGAGCGACGGAGGGTAGCGGGTGTCGAGCGGGGACAATGTCCATTGCCAGCTGTGGATCAGCAGACGCGTGTGGGTCAAACCGAAGGCTGACAATGTGCACGCTAATGTTGTGGACCACAGGGGCAGACGAGGGAGGGTAGACTTTAACCTTTGTGGATGCTGCTGCTGCTGTTGCTGGTAAATCGAGTGCGACATCAGGTGGCTGCTGTGGCAACAACATTGAACATGGTGGCAGCCGTTGGCGGGTCAGTTGAACGCGTTTGCCCGCCGTTGACATTAGCTGCAGATAATGCGGCATTGATTCGGCCACGTTGAGCAACGCTTCCGGCTGCGGCTGCGAATCTGACTCTGACTGTAATTGTAACTGTAACTGGGTCTGCGCCGCACCCCACCAAATGCCACAATCCGGCAGACGACTAATTGGCACGTGCTGCTCCAACTCCAACTCCAAGTCGAAGTCCGTGTCCAGCTGGGCGCATTTGGCCAGCAGTGGACACCAGACATTGCTCAGCACTGGACTGCTGGTAGTCATTGCATGCAACTATTTTTCTTTTTTTTATTATTTATTACTTATTTACCGTTCGACTTGTTGTCGACAACTGTTTTCAACTAAAACGGGCACTTTTCACTGTCAGCTTTTTTGCGTTTGCTTTGCTTTTTGTTTGACAAAATTAAATGTGTCAACACTTATCAGAATTATGAAAGAAGCACAACAAGTTCGACTGGCAGATACCCTGCTTTTAACTGTAGATGAATAAATGTTCATTTGTGCACATAATTAATTTAATTTTAATTTTTAGTAATTATTATTATACCATTTTTGTTAACAAATTTTGACAGCTAATCTGTATTATTTCTAGTTTTATTTTAACTATAGTTATATTTGTAAAATTGTAGATTTAATTAAAAGTTAATTTATATTTAAAACATGTAGTTTTTGCCTCTAAAAATCTTTAAGAGTAGTCATATTGATATAAATAGATAGTCGAACATGGTTAAATTGGCTTCCTGGCTATATCGACTCGGCTGTTAATCCTGATCAAGAATACTTTATGGGGTTAGAGGTGAAATCGGCCTATTTATATTGACCGACGACTTGAATGTGGATGCTGTTCTATAATATGAATAATTTTTAGAACCGGAATTGTTATTTTCTGTCTTTTGCTTACTATATTCAAATTCAAGAAATATATAAAAATATATAAAATGATGAAGCATATTAAGTTGCATACATCTATAAATCGCTGCCAGTTATCAGCAGACATTATAAAGACTTCGAATCGCTGCACATATATATACCTTCGATAGCTCAGTTGGTAGAGCGGTGGACTGTAGAGTGTTTAACTATAGATAGTCATCCATAGGTCGCTGGTTCAAATCCGGCTCGAAGGATTGTATCATTTTTTTTTGACAATTGCAATTCTTGTTGCAATCGAAAATAGATGTATATCGAACTAAGACCAGTTATCGATAAAATGAAATACATTAATATTTAAATATATGTTCAAAATTTGTGTGCTTCAGCTAAATCGACTTGCTTCTGCCCGTTTGCCTAATTTGGCGCAATTTCATAAAACACTTTTTGGCCATATTCATGTTTGCAGGGCATAACAAGTCAGAGTCAATGCTCTATTTTTTAGTTAGTTGTTTTGTTGTTTTCCGATTAGTTCTGGCGATAAGAGGCAGTTGATTGTAGAAACGGTCATTGCAGTTACTCTATCTATGTCTCTTTCAATCTGTCCCTCGCAAGGTCGCCGGCTATCAGTCATGGCCTGATAAGCAGAATTGCAGGTTTAGGGTTTTTTCTTGGCATATACCACATATATAAACATTTATATAAAGTGACGTATTAGGTAACAAATAAGCGAAAAATAATGAATGTACTTTATTTATATTTTTGGATTTTTGCTTATACATTTTTTTTTAATCAGTTTTATATAATATTCTAAAGATTTATGTCACAACTCAGCTTTTTTTAAGCTCTTAATTAACTATTAATTTCTAAGGCTTTCATTTAATGGCTTAACGTCTTTTAAGATCATGATAAAGACGAACATAAATATTATTTCCATTCTGCAGGTTATACAGGATATGTTCGAGTCAAGCACTTTTAATTGAAGCCATTTGCTTAGAGATTTGCATCAGGAGTGCGTCACAAACCTGTCACAGAACTGAGTCATTTCATTTGTGAACTCTGATACAATTAGAAATTACGATAAGCTAAAGAATCGACGAAAAAAACTGATTCAAGTACTTTGAAATTTTAATGATTTTGAGCAAATGTTAGTCAACTTTCTTTCTTGAAAACTGTGCTAAAGTTAAATGCATTGCAAATCATTAAAGTTGTTTACGATTCGATGACTTTTGACTGCGGAAAATTACGACTTTTGAAGTGTTGACTCATTAAACGGCTTAGCCAAGAAATCAGTTACACAACTGATAACTGACAGCTGATATAACTGATATGGGTACAATGGGTTACAGACGGAAGGAAGAACAGACGGATATGTCTTTATCGACTAGGCTGTTGGTCCTGATCAAGAAAATATATACTTAACCATTATACACTTTTTATTCATTTTTATTTTCAGGGTATAAAAAATGAGGGAGCGATTGAGAAAGGCTTAGTGCGAAGAAAGCTACATTTTAGAATAGATGTGCAAAGAAGCCACTTATACCTCTATAGTCCTTGACAGAACTGACCTGTTGAATACATAATATGCTGATACTAATCATTTCAATATAAACATTTAATTATATTAAAGTTAATCAAATTATATTATATCTCAATTGGAAGCCTAAAACTGGACAATTGCGACTTTTGTTGCTATCGCAAATATATTTTTATCGAACTGAGACCAGTTATCGATTTATCGATTAAACATGCGTTTGGTAAATAAAAATATATATATTCCAAATTTATGGGCTTCAGCTATGTTAGTCTGAGAGATCGACTTGTTCATATTGACCGACGACTTAAAACTGCATAAATTTACGAAATTTGTCAGCTGCGTAGAGCTGATTATGCATATTTCTTAGAGTGCTGCCAGTTATCAGCAGACATTATAAAGACTTGGAATCGCTGCACATATATATACCTTCGATAGCTCAGTTGGTAGAGCGGTGGACTGTAGAGTGATTTACTATAGATAGTCATCCATAGGTCGCTGGTTCAAATCCGGCTCGAAGGATATCATTTTTTTTGCCAATTGCAACTCTTGTTGCAATCGAAATAGATTTAAATCGAACTGAGACCAGTTATCGATAAAATGAAATACATTTAAAATACGTATGGTAAATGAAAATATAGATTTCAAATTGTTGAACTTCAACTATGTTAGTCTCTGAGATCGACTATTCATATTGGGAGACTACTCGACTGTTGATGCTGACCTAGAATATGAATACTTTATGGAATCCGAATCGTTATTTTGCCAGTTGCCATAAAGCACAATTCAAGGCGCATTAAATCTCAAAAACCTGATTTTCCCTAAACTATCCAAAGGCGAAATTAGGCTGTTTTAATTAAAGCTGATAAGCGGACGTCATTGATAGGCCCAAAGTGAGACGATGTGCGGCTTTCGGCTTTTGGCTTTCGCTTTCGGCCTGAGCGGCCTCTGTTTGAGCTGCAGACAGGTAGACAGTTGTGGGGGAGATGGTGGGAGTGGGGGAGGCTGGTTTGTGGCAACCAACTTAGTGGCTGGCAACGTTTGGCAACTTTTGATGAAAGTGCGCGAAATGGCGGCCAACAAATTTGCATAACTGCTGCGTTGATTGGCGAGCGGGCAGAATCCAAGAAGAGCACGTGCATGCAGTACACTGAGAAAAAAAACTTACAGTTTAAAGAAAAAAGTAAATATATACTCCTGCGAACATGCAAAGAATTTATTATCATTTTAGAAGTAATGTTTTTTTAAATAAGATTTTGCATTTCTAAACTTCCCAAATGAAATTCTTTAATGAACAAAATATTTCTACATCAATTTTTTTTTTTAGAACTTTTTCTATAAGCTAGAAAAATATACTGGTTGGTTTTTGTTGAGTGTTGGGCAGTTTGTGGGGGTGCTGATTACAAGTTAGCTGTGGGTGGGTGGAGAGGCAGGACACTGCACGCATGCATGCGTTGCATTCATCAACGACAACAGTCAACGGCAGGCAGAGGGGCAGACGGGGCAGACAGACAACACTTTCTACCGACAACCTCCAAAGACTGCAACAACAGACAACAACAACAACAAATCTGATGAAAATGAAACGTTGCACAGACAAAAACCGCACACGGCAACAACAAGGAGCAAGAGGATTCGTCTCGGAAGTGCTCAATATGAGATACCCTAGATTGAGATGCAGCAGAGAAGCCAAATAGATTCCCCAAAATAATAATAATAATAATAATAATGATAGATATAAAAATAATAATAATATTAATAATAATAATAATAATAATATTAATAATAATAATAATATTAATAATTAGACATAGCATATGAAAATTCATAGCTTGCAAGTTGTAAGTAAATCAGTTTTAGACAAAGGATTTTCCTCCCTAGAACCCATCACATGATCATCCAATTTTATTTATATGTATCAACTATAAGTTCTTTCGTCTTTAAATTTATTCAGCATATATATAATATGTATATATAAATATATAAAATGATAAAGCATATAAAATTGCATACATTTACGAAATTTGGCAGCAGCGCAGAGCTGATTATGCATATTTCTTAAAGTGCTGTCAGTTATCAGCAGTTAAGAAACACATTATATAGACTTGAAATCGCTGCACATATATATACCTTCGATAGCTCAGTTGGTAGAGCGGTGGACTGTAGAGTGTTTAACTATAGATAGTCATCCATAGGTCGCTGGTTCAAATCCGGCTCGAAGGATTATATCATTTTTTTTCTTGGTTGATAAAAACTTGTCGACATTTTTGAATAATATAATTTTGGCATATTGAAAACCATTTCGAAAAAATTTATTTTTTGAATAAAATATGAACTTTTGGATGAACTTAGTTAACTTTATTTAAATTATTAACTATGCTATGTTTATATTGAACATAAATATAATAAATATTTGAGTTTCTAAGAACATTCAGAGTAAGCTGATAGCTCAAAGGCGAAGTTTCAAAATCAAAATTTGCCCATGTTTTTTTATTATTTGAATAATAAAGATTATTGTATATATTTTCTAAATGGATGTTTCTTGTATAAAATTATAAAAGGTCATAGAAAGGCACTCAAAAAGTTATACGTATTAATTTTTCCAATTGAGGGCTCAAAATTCGAGTATTTCAATATTTAAATCTGTTTGAGCTACAGACAATTATATCAGATGTCCAATTACAATAAAGCCAATTACAAATTAAAATTTTTAACTCCCTGTTTCGTATAGTTGACGAGATCACCGATTTGAAGAATTAACCATTATATAATAACCCAAATCTGACCCGGCAATAACACACTTAGTTTGAGAACCAGATGCAGAATCTTTAATTGCTAAATTTTCTTAGAGAAAAACAAACTTGAAATCTAACTTTGACTTGACTTAAGCCATTTATAAAATGTCTACAGGGTATGGCGAGCACATTTCCAGTGAAGCTAGTTGCAACTGCAGCAAGTGCCCCTTAACCCCTCCCCCTCCTCATCACTCTCTTTCTGTTACGCGGCCAACAACTTTGGCGCTATATTCGTCTACTAAAATATTGTTTCATTAAGCGTTGCCCAAACATTGTTTGGGACTGTGGATGCCGAAGAGCTGATGAGGATGATGCGCCTCTGCAGCTTCTCCTTTTCGTGGATCCTTTTGCAGGAGTAGCAGGAGTAGCAGTATCAGCAGCTCTCAGCGGCGAACGCAGTACGTTGCCGGGCATATAAATCAGATTTTTGTGGGTTAACCGCGGCAAAGGAACGAATTGATGGCCACTTCAGACAGAGTGACAAGCAGCGGGGCGGTGCACGCAGGACTTGCAGGCAGGAGCCGAATCTAAAAGGACAGTGAAAATTGCGTGGCGCTTTTAGGTTTTCAATGCAGTCGTCGTCGTCGTCGTTGTCATCGTCCTTGGAGCTTTTGTTGTGTGCGCAGCGAGGCGTCCAAATGTTTGTTTGCATTAATTTGCCGCAGACTTTAGACTCGATTGCAGCAGGCAGTCAGGCAGCATGCAACCAATTAGCGTGTGGCATACACTCAAAGAAAAAAACAACAAGTAGAGCATTTAAAAATGGCCCCAAAGTTTGCTGGTGCAAGTCAAATGTTTTGCATGGTTGCCGCCACAGATAAGCGCAAAAATGTGGCAACGCTGTGGAGATGGGGCAGTGGGCGTGCCATGCCGATTTCTACAATGCGTCGCATCGATTTAAAGCTACCTCCCGCAAGTATGCCACAAATATTTGTCTGCCGCAAAGTGAAACTTTAATCTAATCAGAATCACAGTGGAGCATAGCAGGCCCAGGGGAATTTTGAGGGGAGTTGGAGCAGTTTTCTTAAGCAATATATGTGCCCCTTGAGGGAAGGGAGAGGGGGGGGGGGGGTATGTAGGAGTGAAAGAATTTGTGAATTTGCATAGCTCGTTACTTATGTTCAACGCTGTCAACTGCAGACGCAACCAAGCAAAAGCAAACACTTGAAACAAATCCCCATAAATTCCACAAAATAAATTTGCAAAAAGGGAAGCAGAGGGGAATTTTTGAAAAACTATTAAGCAGCAGCATTAAATGAAATTCAAGATGTTCATTTACAAAATAATTTCATAGAGTAAACTAATTATTTATGTTAGCGTTAAAAATCAGCATGGAATTTGGCAAATCCTTGCGATTATCCAAAAAAAAAAATAGTCAGTCAAGTTCTTAATTCAAATTTTACATACTTTAATTGGAATTAAGTTGATTTTTTTTAGATACTTTTTCTCAAGTTTTCATAAAGTTTATTAAATTAGCTAAAAACTGCAAATACTTTTTATTTCTTTCTGATTTTTAACAGTTGAAAGCATTTCAATTAGAATTAGGTTAAGTTTGTAAATACTTTTTATTCATTTTTCATAAAGTTAATAAGTTGAAAACTGCAAATACTTTTTATTCCTTTCTTTTTTTTAAGAGTCTTTCACTTCGGCAAAGGAATCTTAAAATTCCCTAAAGTTAGAAATGTTATAAATACGTTGCTAAAAGTGAGTGAAGCTTTTATTTTTTCGTAATTCGTATTTTAATATGTGATTAGTTCATATGGTTTAATATTTGTATGAATTTCTGTTCTAAGCTATTATGCAACATAAACTGAGTAATTCTTATTATCATCAAAAAATAAATACTTTTGACAGCATTCGTCTGTCGAATTGTATTTGTAAAATGTCATTGATCTATTGTATATTTTTATTTGTTTATTATTAAATATTTTATTTATTTATTAAATACATTTATTTTTAGCAAGACGCAAGTTATGCATTGCAATTCGCTCAAATTTAAAGCAACATGGAGCTGATTGCACAAATTGCTATAAATTTGGTTATCAGCTCAAAATAAAATACCTGACATCAAAAATACATATATTCGCTGTACAAATGTATACCTTCGATAGCTCAGTTGGTAGAGCGGTGGACTGTAGAGTGTTTAACTATAGATAGTCATCCATAGGTCGCTGGTTCAAATCCGGCTCGAAGGATTATATCATTTTTTATTTAAAAATACATACAAATATATATATATATATATATATATGTATATATGTATGTATACAGGTAAATACTTAACAGCGCACAAAAGTCTTTAACTAAAATAATTCCGGTCTCTTTTCAAGACTGTTGTTGCAATTGTTAAATGACAAAGACATTAAAAATAACTTAAAAATTTGCAAAGAAAAATAGAATAAATGTTTTTGAGTAGGTTTTCTTTTTGAAAAGTATTTGAGTAGCGAAAGTTTACTCGATATAAATAAAAATATAAGTAAGTAAGCCCTTTGATAAATGCGCAACATTAAATGATATATTTTTGATCAGACAGACAAAAACAACAACAAAGAAACAAGTTTAGCGAATGAATTACACAAATCAAGGCAACAATAACAACATTTTGTGTGTGATAAGCATTCACTTTTATTGAACACGCACTGAAATGTTTTTGTTGCTTTTGTGTTATTGTTGTTGCATTGTTGATTAAGCTGAAGCAGCTTTTCAACCTGATTTGTTCGCGAGCAAACATAGACCTTCGATAGCTCAGTTGGTAGAGCGGTGGACTGTAGAATTGGGCAATTGCATTTGATAGACATCCATAGGTCGCTGGTTCAAATCCGGCTCGAAGGATCATGGTAATTTTTTTTTTCAAATTAATTTTTTTGCAATTTTTAGAAAATTTAAGTACTAGTTGCATTAAACTTAAACAACTTTTAACAGTTGCTGAAGCATAATAAATGCACAAACTGTAGCAAATGTTGGGCCATAGATGGCGCCAGGCATAAATTGTTATTGTTACATTTTTGGGTGAGCAAATGATTCACTCAAGTGGCGCATTGTCTTTTGATTGGTTAACTGATTTGTGTTGCCCCAAGGGACAAGGCGGAAGATGGGGGAAGGGCAGGTGTTAAAGTAAACTAATTGTTAACTTTGGGTAAACAAAGAGGAACCGAGAAACGCAATCAAACGTGGCGCACAAAATTGGCCAAGCTCAACGGCTCAAAGACAAACAGCAAGCAAAGCGCACAAAAATGTCAGAATAAATGTGGATATATATAAAAATGTATATATATATATAAATATTTATACATAAAAATGTGTATATATATAAAAATGTATATATATAAATATATATGCATATACATAAAACAGATAAAAATAACTCCCATCTCAACTCGACAGGCTGCGCTTGAGTTGAGTCATTCAACAGAGTAAGAAAAAGAGAGAGAGAGAGAGAGAGAGAGTGGGGGGGGGGAAGGTAGAGATAGAGAGAGAGAGAGAGCAAGACTTACCTTCGAACTTTTCATAGGCAGCGAAGCTTAACTTTTCCGGCACAAAAGATGAGCCGCGACGCGACCCAGCGTAATTTGGCTGCTGCTGTTCGAGTTGCGTTGGCGTCAATGTTGACTCCTTCTCGTCGCTAGGCGGCGCCACAAGGGGCGACTGAGCAGCGGGCGCACAGCAATTGCTGCTGCTGCTGACGCTGTTGTTAATGTTGCTGTTGCTGGTGCTGCTGCTGCTGCTGCCCACCGACGATCTCTCAACCGAGAAGCTGGCCACCTTTTTGAGCACATTGCTTGACAGCAGCGGATTTGTGGGCGTTCCATAGCCAGGCGGTGGCGGCAACGGTGGCGCCTCAACATCCAGTTCATCTGCCAGCTGCAACGGTTCCTCACCAACCCCAGTAGCAGTGGCAGTGGCAGTGGCAGCATTCTCTGTCGCTGCTGGCCTTTGAGACAGCACAGGTGTTTGAGATGATTTAAACGAAATTATAACAGTTGATTGCGTTTCCAGCGCGGACGACATTGCGGATGACGATGTTGGAGTCCCAATTGTTGTTGCTGCTACTGCTGCTGCTCCTGCTGCTGCTGCTAAAATGAACCCAAACGAAACGAGAAATGAAATACTTGACGGCGCCGCATTAGTTGCTCAAATTTGTAGAGCGAGTGGAAAGATCAAAAGCGAATTTGAATGCGTCAGTCGCAGTCAGAAGTAGTCATAAAATGGGGGTACTTTGCTTCCTATTTCCGCTCGAAATAAGTCCCGTAAATGTTTCCATTGTGTTGCAGGGTAATCAATGTTGTAAGAATGACGCAATGTTTTAGTCATAATAATTACAACATATTAATAATAATTATATATTTAGTATGACATTAAATCGTAAGAGTAGATTTCTAAATATATCATTTTTAAATATATATATAATATATATATGTAATATTAAAAATTAACTTATTTCTTTAAATGAGTTTTTGAATATTTATGTTCTTTATTTTAATGCTTTTAAATATATATCAAAAACTTTTCTGACACGTGTGTTCCGAGTTTTAATGTATAAACATTTTTTTTATTTAATTTAAATAAAATTATATTTATTTATTTGTAATATCATTGAATAATAATAAAATTCTTTCGAAAGTAGAGCTCAGTATTATTATTGGTATTTTTACATATTATACAAAATTGTTTAATAGTCGAAAGCGGAGCTCAGCATATAAATAAATATATAAATATATTTATATTTATATATATATATATATATATAAACGGTTTGACAAGCGAATAAATTCATATTTACTCATTTCCAATTCAGCAAAACACAAAAAATTTAAAAAACATGTATAGAAAAATATGTCGGAAACGTGTTTAAAAAAAGTTAAAAATAACTCAATTTTGTCTTTTGTCAATATATATTTGCAGCTTGCTATATTTATTTATTTCTATTTTTTTTTTATAAAATTATAAAATAAATGCTTTCTATACATAAAATAGCACAATTTTCTACCCCCACAGATCTAAACCTAAATTGAATTTATGTTTGTAAAGCAAAAACTGGCCAAAAATAAAGTCAATAATCGCATTTGAAGCGCAATCTTGAGTATATTTAAATTTTAAGTGCCACCAATTTGATTTTTTTTTTATAGAAATGCGTTATTAAATGCTGCAAGCAAGCGAACAATACATGGCCAAGTCTTGCTCCTGGCAGTGGCACATCTTCCCCAACCCTCTCTGGCAATGTTCAATAGACTTGGCCAACATTTGCTTTGTAGGCAATTTCTGAACAGGCGCCTGGTGGCGCCTCTGAGCACACCCAGTGGAGCGCTTATCGCTACCATCATCATTGACTTGTGTGCCCCAAGTGGCAAGATGGCCACACCCCCAACGCCTGATACTGATGCTACTGTGCTGCTGCTGCTGCTGTTGCTGTTCCCACGTGCATCATCCTATATACAACATGATTTAATTAAAATTTAAACTTTGTTTTTTTTTTGGGTGTTTTTGCTGTATTTTATTATTTTTGGCAAGGGAATCAAATGGTTTTGAGATGAGGGAGTGAGGCGGTTTGAGGCGGTTTGAGCCTTAAGCCAGTTTCCGGCCAACATTTTGTAAACAATGAAGACGTGTTTGCAATTTTTAAGTTTTTTACAAATGTTCTCGGCGTGCCGGGAAGCTAAAAAAAACGCCGCGCCTCGCCACGCCCCCACCTTTTAGCCTTCTATTGTTTGGCGCAATTAGATGGACATTAAAGGGGGGTGCAGCGGAGTTGGGGGTGAATGGAATTTACTCTCAACTTAAGGGTGCGCTGGGGATTTTGTTTATTTTTTATGTATATATATATATATATATATATATATATATATATTTAAGGCAGCAATTATATATACATATCAAATATGGTATGAACGAGCCTTTGCATAATTGTGCCAATAATTACTTTTCAACTTTATTGTTTTCTTAGCACATTTTTATTTTTGTTTTTATTTTAGGCCCAAAAACTGATCGAATCAGTTAAAAAGTAAGTGAAAAATATTGAAATAAAAAAAATGGAAATGGGAACAAAAGTTGGCGACACGAGTTAATTAAAAAACTTGAAACAAATTTGCGAAAAAAAGAATAGAAACAATAACAAAAACAAATCAGCAGCCGTCAAGAAATAAGTTGAAAAAGGTCAACAACTTAAGGGTTAATAGGAGTATGGGTTAAGCAATAAGGGTTATTGGAAGTAGGGGTTTATCTCTAGAGCAATAATATAAAGTACGTGCCTAAAAAACAATTGCGGAGAATACATAAAAAAACATTAATTTGTATACTAATTTGCAATTTGCAGATATAATTCAATAAATTTTAGATAAGAAATTTCGAATAGTTATTGTAAGAATTTTAAGTCGACTAAAAGGGAAATAATTCTGATGAGAACTCGTTTTGAATAAATTTGTTAAGGCTATTCGGATTACTTGATGAAGTTTGTAACGCATAAAGAATTTTTTTTTAATGGATCAGCAAATTGGTCTATAAAGCGATGTTTATATATATATCTATCTATATTTAGATAAACATTTAAAGATATTCGTATTTTTACATATCTCAAAGCAGATCTAATCGAATCACTATAAAGAAACAATCGTTCGAAATTGATAACTTACTCAATTTCCAAGTTATCCAATACAAAACTTATTCAATACAATTACAAAAATCTTGGAAATTAAACTACTATATCATATATATATATTCCAAAGATAGATCAAAATCGAAGCGGATAATTTTCTGCTGAAAATGCAGCAAACGAAGCGAAATTCAATCTCAAGTTGACAGTTGCAAAAGTTAATTTAACAGTTACATTCTGAAAACAAATATCGAGATAAAATATGAAACCAATTTATATCGATTAAATAGCAAAATAAGTTGATTTAATTGCGCCGTTCTGGAAACAAATATCGAAATAAAAATCGAAATCAATTTCTATGCTTTAAATAGGTTTTAAGTTTTTTTTTACCTTTGCATCTTTCGTATTGGAATCGTAATGGGAAATACAATTCTGATTTAAAATGAAACTTGAAATTTAATGTCGGCAGCTGCACTTGATCCCACAGGGATATATATATATAATCGAAAACATGACCCACTTTTGCACTTGGTCCGTCTTCAAAACACACACAATTTCATCCACACTGAAAGCTGTTTATAAACAACATTTCAAATACAGTTGTCTTTTGCATGGGGCAACTTCAATTATGTTGGTAGCAACCCATTTGGGATTCGGGATGTTGGCTCTTGGCACTCAAACCGTACAGTTTGGCAAGCACTTGTTCGATATTTTTATTTACCTTTGAAATTGGCTCTGAACACCGAAAAACGGACAAGGCTTTTAGTTATTTTCTACTGCTTCCTTTTTTCTATTCAATTTCTATTTTTTTTTGTATTTTTGGACACACACTTGAGCATACACACATGGCTTCGAGTGTGCCACAACAACAACAACAACAACATCAAGGACAAAACAGTTGAGCTTGAATCGTGCAGCAGCCTGGATTGGGTTTGTTAGTGTTTCGTTTATTTGCGACGGGGCCAAGTGGGAATTTGAATAATTCCCGCATTTTGCCAAAAGGCACAAACTCTGCACATGCCACCCTCCTCCCACCACTTACCCCCAACTACCACTCCAATCCCGTTAAACCCCCTCGTAATGC
Source organism: Drosophila fungiperda (assembly GCA_035042345.1). Lineage (NCBI taxonomy): Eukaryota > Metazoa > Arthropoda > Insecta > Diptera > Drosophilidae > Drosophila > Drosophila fungiperda. The sequence continues at coordinate 4,912,667 of JAWNLM010000145.1, read as the reverse complement.
GTTTGTAATGGCAAACGGGCAACCCCACGTGACTTTAAAGGCCGCCAGCCTCGTCAGCCTCGTCCCTGAATGCGAAATGAGCAAATAAATGCGTGCACTTTGGGAATGGAATGGACAATTGCTGGGAATTATTTTGGGAATAATGGCTTCAAATCGTTCTAACGTTTAAAAAGAAACTAGAGTATTTACATATTAAATGATTTATTAATCTAGACATTTGCGGGAATTGCTTTCAAAATAATTATTTAACAATTGCCAGCATTTTAAAAGTTTGTGAAAATTTACCGATTTTAATTTTTATTATTTCAGTTTGAATTATTTTCATTTACCCAATTTAGTTTTAAACGATTATCAAAATTTGTCATAAAATACGAATATTTTTATAATAAATTGCATATTTTTTCTATTTTTATTTTGTTAAAGTAAATTTATCACTTCAAGCTTTCTCGATTTATGATTACTAATTTTATTCATTTGTACATTTTCGAATTTTATTCAGATTAAATAGTTTTAAGTCGATTAATTTGCCATTGAAATTAGTTAAATATGTTTTATGAGTTTTAAATGAAGTAAATGTGAATTTAAAATAATTTAAAAATTGTTTCCCTTTAATTATCTAATAAATAATTTGCATTTATCTAGAAAAAAAATATTGCAGATTCAATTATTAAAGTAAAATCTGAAATTATTTAGAAACTGGCAGAATCTAAAAGACTTTCGATCTTGGTCAATAATAATAATAATAATAATTAATTCAGGAAAGCTTAAGCCACATAAATATATTTAATAATGTTATTTATCATTTAATATAACATATTATATAAAATATATGATTTTTTCCTTGAACACGCTCTCAAATCTATCATACATCCTCTTTCCCCTCCCACACCCAATTAACACTCCTTGAAATGTTCTGTTGAACTCACCTGATGCTGCTGCTGGTGACGCCTCCGTCCCGCTTGTTGTGGGCGTGGCTGGGGGGTTGACAGCGGCACTGAAACGCGACGATAAATTTTGAAGTTCGACCTTTTTGGCCTTGGATATGTTGAACATTTCGCCATTGCCCAGCGGAGAGTCGACGCGAGGCATTGCAAGCGCAACGGAGGCGCCACTCGTTGTTGTTGCTGCCGCTGCAGCTGCTGACGGCGTATCAATAAGGGGCGTGGTGGCTGTGGTGCCCAGCACCTGAGCCAGCTTCTTGCCCAGCTGCAGCGCCATTCGCTCGTCCGGCGAACTCTCCGGCGTAATTATCAACAACTGCTGCTGCTGCTGTTGCACTTCCCCCCGCTGCTGCCCATCCGTCAGTCGCTCATTGGCAATGCACAGGTACGTGATGCGACTCAAACTGAGGCAGGCGATTTTATCAGCTCGACAACGTCGCTGCAACTCCAACAAATCCTTATTATTGAGATCTGTTGAAAACCATATTTTAATTATTTTTATTTTTTTATTTATATTATTTATTTTACTAAAAAAATATACCCAAAACAACATTTTAAATCTAGCTAAGTTTTTTTCTTTGAAAATGTAGATTAAAAGAAAATTGCATATAGCCAATTGGATGTAAGCAATATCAAATTCATATTGGATTGCAATTGCAAATAATGCCAGTTGGAACTTAACAGTATCAAATTCATATTGGATATTGTATGCCAATTGCAAACATGTGCCAATTTCGAGTCGAATAAGAATATTTTGTTTTTTGCTTAGTTACCAAAGAGAGAATCAGAATCGTTGCTTGGCGTGGAACAAGTAGATGAAGAAGAAGTGATAGAAAGGGAGTGCAAGCGTCGCTGCTGCTGTTGCTGCTGCTGTTGTTGGTGCTGCTGCGTCAATGTGGAAGTCGATGCATAGCAGCAATCTTCGCTGCTGCAGTTGTGAAACTCTGCCGAGTCGCTGGTGTAGTCCAGGCTAACGACGTCATCTGGTGAAGGCAGCGGCGAAGTAGGAGAAAAGTATAATAGAAGAGAAGAAGAAGAAAAGAGAGATAGAAGTGCCGACCAGATGAGCTATGTGCACAAGAATTCCACAATAAACGAAAAAAAAACTATACTCATTGACTTATGAGTTTTGTAATACTCATTGAGAAAACGAAACATGTGTGGACAATAAAATAATTAAATAAAACTAAATAAAAACAAAGCGCCACTGGAAAGCGGCTGGCCAACCAGAGAGAAATAGAGAGAGAGAGAGAGAGTGGAAGTTGACACGCTCTCCCATTGGAAAATGGCTACAAACAACAAAACGTAAACTGAAAACCCATATAGCAAAAAACTATATGAAAAATCCATATGGAAAATGAACTCAAAAGCACACAAAGGTAACGCAAACTGACAAATGATGGCACAAGAGAAAAACACCAAAAAGAACAACGCGAAAAATGAAAAACCCAAACAAAACAAAACAAAAAGCAAGCAGCCAACTTGAAACTGGTTTGCTTATGGGCTAAAGGTTGGCTAGCGGGTGGCGGGGGCAGCGGGAAGAGCAAGAAGTTTCGGGAAAGGAAACGAGAACAGCGTCATTTTTTTGTATGTATTTGTTGTAGTTGGTCAAACAAATTGTGCGTGTGTAACAAAATCAAATCATAATCTAAATGCCAAACAAAACCACAAAATATGAAGTGAAATATTGTGCCGCACCTGTTAAATGTAACAGCCGCAATAATCTCTCTTATTCACTCTCGCTTGTTTTTTGCTTTATAGCTTTAAGCGTGAATTTTAACACAACTTTTCACTTTTCACTACACACATTTTCCAATTAGCCGAAAGCGACGACATCGGCGACGACGACTGCGACGCGACTGCGACTTGAACGATCTGCGCGACAGCAAGCACAAAGCGATACTAACAACAAAAAAAAGAGCAACTGGTTTGTTAGGCCGCCGCATATGCATGTGAGAGGGAGAGAGAAGCCGTGCTCACTACACGCGCCTGGAAGTCAAGCCGACCGCGTTCTGCGCGAGAGCGTACCAAAGAGAGCGTTTTAGTGTGAGCGTGGACAAGAGCAGGTTTGGCATTGTTGGCAGCGGCTTAAGCTAAAATGTAATAAACAAAGTGCGAGAGAGAACAGGAGCAGGTTCATAATTGTTGTGAGCGGCATAAAGGTACCATTTAAACAAAAAATAAAAACAATGCAATAACTAAAATAAATATGTAAAAAAATTAACTTATGCACTTTTCTTTATTCATGGTAAATCTATCTTTAATATTTTCCTGGTGCGTGTATTTTTACTGCTAGATGTAAGTTTGATGTAGATTAGCTTTTTTCAAGGCAGAAGTTTACTCTTTGCATTTTGTTACATTGTAGTTCTATATTCTGCCGACAGAGAACGGGAGAGTTGCGTGGATGGTGTGATCGTGGAATATACCGTTATTCTTCTATTGGTGTATATTATTATATATTACATATTAGGTCTAATGAGTGAACTTAGTCTGTGTGCGTTTGCGAATGTTATCGGTTGTGTCCTGGCACGGTAATTTTTTTTTTTTTTTGTTCGTGTGATGTGATTTTAGTGCGTAAATCTTTTCAATGAAAAATCAAAGGACGTGCTAACAAAATCATCAATTAATAAATTTAATAATATTTATAAAAATAAAAATGGTCGTGCATTGAATTAACAGTGCCTTGATATTTTTAAAATTTGAAAGAAGATTCCAGAATCTATTTATAGCTTTGATCTGCGACTACTGCGCTTTTTTGTATACTTTTAATTTTGCAATGTCAATGCATGTGTAAAAAAGCTCAGCAAAAGCTTTTACTTATTGAAAATTTAACTACTTGCATGTTGCATACTTAAAGGAGGCAAAAAAAATTTAATTTTCATTGTTTCAATTCAAAATGGTTAACAGTTCGCACATATTGTAAATTATTGCTTGTAGAGTTTTATCCCATATAATCAAATTTAATTGCCTAACACACAAAAAAATTGCGGCATTATAATAACAAATGTCTAGCAGCGTTAAACAGTTATTAAACCTGTTATTCATAATGAGGAAGGGGCAGTAAATAGCAGTGTGAAGTGTTGAAACTTTACAACTTTATGTGGAAATGTACAAGGAAAACTATTAAAACTAATTGCCATAAATATTAGCGGTCGGCCACGTGCCGTGGCAACAAAACTTTTTACCAGTTAATGTGTATGTGTGTGTGTATTAGTGTGTGTTACTTTGTTAGTTGTATGAGCGCTTAATTGAGCACGTTGCCAGTTGTTGTTGTTGTAGTTGTCGGATGCTGCAACGTTTTGACATAAAAATGCTGCAGTTGGCCTCGCAACTAAACCTAAACTAAGCAACGGCGTAAACTCTACACTGAGAGAAAAATCATGTATGAATTTTAATTTAGAAAGTCGTCACAGGTGAGTCTTAATATGTTTTTTTAATAATTACAAAATATCTGCTTACAAATTTAATCAATTTTGTCAGAAACTACATAAGTTGAAAATTAAAAATGTATGAAATGAGACTGTAAATATTATTTTAAAAAATTTATTTTTTATATTTATTTTTATTTACTTTTCATTTGAATTTTAGTGCAGTCTAATGACTTTTTATTTAATTTTTGCTGTTTTTAAAATTCTTTTTACAGTTACAAGTAAATTTTTTTCTTATTTTAACTTTTATGCAATATTGGAAATTCAAATTTTTTCGGTTGGTAAACGGCCAATAATTTTCTTTCACTTATAGTTTTTAAATACTAAAGCAAATATTTCTGCTAAGTGTAGAACCCAGGTGCACCCCCAAAACTCTCCCCAAGCGCTAAGCTTATACAAATTTGGCAGGCTCCTTTTTATATTTGTGCAAATGGAGCCGGCTGAGTTTTTGAAACGGGGTCCACATGAATTATGAATTTATGCATTGAAAAGAGGCTTCCAACAATATACAAGAAATAAATAAAATAAATAAAAATATAAAGAAAAACTTGTTGTGTTGTAAATGCAAAACGTGAATGAATTGGGAAATGGTTGGGGGTGAGGAGGGAGGCGGTGGGTGTGAAAGGCGTTTCTCCATGCTGCTGCTATCTCAGGCTGAAAGGGAATTTTTGATAGAGGGCAAATCGCTCCTTGGCACGTTTAGGATTTTTTCGCTGATTTGATTTTGGAATCGCGCCTGGCGCTGCATTGCAAAAAGAGAGAAGCCATGCAGCAGCGCCTTTGAATTGCTTTTTGATATGGCCAACAGCAACAACAACAACAACTCGTTGTCTGCACTCCCCCTAAGCAGACCCCAAACGCTCTACTTCCGATCAACCTCTTCGCTAGTCTTTCGCTTCAACTGTTTGGCATGGATGGAGTCTTTGGCAAACATAGGCGAAGGCATCATCACAAAATGCTCGTTCAGTTTTGGTTGTCGGCGTCAATTTATATACTCTATAATCCAAGTGCTTATAAATATATATAGAAACTATTAAATATTTTGGGTCTTTTTGTTGGAAAAAATTTATCTGGCTCAAGAAATGCATTTTAAAGAAGTAGATTTTATAGAAATAAAAAAAAAATCAGGAAATTTAATATTTTGATTCACAATTTTTAATTGGTTTACGGTTCAGATTTGATTTGATTTCTGCTTTTCTTACAAAAGTTTATAGAAATCGAAATGAAACCCTGCTGTAGGGTATAGAAGAGTCTGTCTATTTTGAGCATATTTGAAATGCGTTTCGGTTATATTTCAATTTGTTTGGCAGCAGTCGAGTTCAAGTCAAGCCTGCAGATTCAGCTTCTTTTTTCATTTATTTTTTTTATTTCAACGCATTTTTTAATAGACAGAGATGGGCTTTTGAAGTGGGTCTTTCTGTTCTGTGTGTGTGTGTGTGTGTGTGTTTGTATCTGTGTGCGTTATGATTGTAAACTGGCCTTGCTTTTAACTGCAGCCAGCCAAGTCATATTTTCACTCTCGGTATTATTTTTATTTTGTTTTTCTTTAAAGCATCTTAAAGATTTCACATGAATAACTAAAATCTATAAATTTTTGATTTCACTTTGCCGATGCGAAACGCAAAAGCGTAAAGATATTATTTTTGCCAGCTGAAATGCCAATAAGTTACGAGTACAAAAATCAGCAAAAACTTCACAGAAGGCCAGCTGTTAAATGTGAAGGAGAAACAGGAGCAGCAGCGAAGGCTGTTCCATAAAAGCCATGGTAGAAACAAAACACCGTTAGCCCAAAAGTAAAGCTCAGAGATTTTCTAAAAAGTCCAATGTAAGCAAAAATCAACAAAAGCGTGCAGAGCAAAAGCGAGATAACAATGATTTTTTCGAAAATACAGAGAAAACTGAAAAAAGAGTACAGCAAATTTTCATAAAACTTTAATGAAAAGTTTTCGATATTTTTTTTTTTTCCTTTTTTGTTTTTTGTTTTTCGAAGAAACTTGCACGAAAATTCCTATTTAAACTACGCTTAAATTGAAATAAGTCGACGGGAACGTGAGCGAGGGGGATGAAGAGAGGGAAAGAGAGGATACTGGAGAACTGAACAATAAAACAAACATCAGTAAAAGTTAACAACAACAAAATTAAAAACAAGGAGCAAAAAGTTGCCATATTGGTTAAATTTAATATATCTCAACTGACTGCACTATGATTATAATAGAACCGCTTTAAGGTGGGATTATAACGCTATATTAAATAAATAATTAATATATATTGAAATACATATATTCGTATAATGAAAAATTGGACAAATTAAAAATTAGTATGTTAAATCGAAACGTATTTCAGATCCGGTTCCGGTTAACGATTACTATCAATTTTATATTGCAAAAGCGGAAAATAATGTGCCAAATAATAAGAAATAATAGCCAAAATGTTATATATATAATATGTTCTTTTAATTTTAATTTAGTTTAGTTTCTAAATGAGTTTCTGATTCGCAAAATATACCAAACATACATAAAACCAAACGAAATTTTGAAAAATAAACAGAATAATTTAATCTATTTCATTTTAGATTATATTAAAGATCTATTCGAATAAAACTGAACATAATAGCGGAAAACAAAATTTTTATTATTTTCTCTATAAGATTTAAAATTAAGTTTGATCATTCAGCAAATATTAAGACTGATTTATTGCTGCCTCAGCTAAAATTAGCCGCTGACATTTGAAACATTTATATTTTAAATTCCAAATCGAATGCAACTTTTTAAAGAGAGATAAAATATTTATTGTTTTGGTTGCGCAGCTGCATTAAAAAGTTAAAAAGGCAAAATGATGTTAGTCGCTGACATGATTTGCCCGGTTTGAGGTTGCCACTAAAAAAATAAAAAATAAAACAAACTTACGAACAAACTGAATTGGAGACAACAACCAAAACAAATAACCAAAAAAAAAAATAGAGTAAGTAAAGTAATAACAATCAAAAACAAAAACTAAAAAAAGAAGAAAAAAAAAGTATTTCTGCTAAACTTTGAAATTGACTTACGAAAATCCATTTGTTCCACGCTGGCATTCAATTGTCCAGTCTCCTCATCCGCTGCGCTCCACTCCTGAATTGGCGACGCTGCCCCCGAAGTGGGCGAAACGGGCGTGCCAGCCACTGTTGCCTGCAGGAATGTGTCCCGGACTCGCTTCTGGCTAACCAAACGGCCGAAAACTCGCGCCCGACTGCTGCGTCGCTGCTGCTCTGCTGCTGGTTGGGGCACGCCTCCACCAGGTTGCACATTGTGTGCCCCAATGGAAGCCAGTCGCAGCAAGCTGCCCGACGCTGTTGCTGACTTTTCAAGAGCAGCGACGCCGCCGCGATTCTGGCTGTGTGCATTGCCCATTGAAATTTTACTCCAGGTCGATGTGGAATTGGAATTGAGAAGGGCGGGTGGTCTCCAACTGGAATTGGGACTGGCTCTCGAACTTGGTTTTGGTTTTCCTGACGGCTGCAAAAGAGACGAGAAGAAGCGAAGAGAAGTTTACGAAAATCAATTAAAAAAGTTTTCAATCAGCCGCAGTTGGGTGGGTTTGATTTTCGACTCTTTCTTATACCCTGTAATTTGCAACAAAAAATTGTAGTATATAAATGAGGAGAAGACGTGTATGAGATGTATATACGAGTATATATATTTTTGATCTGCTTTAAAACATGAGGCGGGACTATAAGAAAAATTCGATTGCTGCTGATAAGAACTCGAGGATCACAATTGGAAACGAAAATTGGCAAGTCTTTAAAGTAATATTATACTATAGTAATTCCTAGGCTTTCCTGGAACCCTTACTTCTCACGTACTTAAAATAGGAAATCGAAATGGAAAATCTATTCAATTTCACGCAAAGTATGCTTATTTTTTCACAGACCAACAAAATGTAAATTTAATACAATTTTAGTTATACAGGGTATGCTGCTAGTCGTGCACACTCACAAATGCTGCACTTTTATGTGGTTTATTTTGATTGCAGTGGCCAACAAAAGTTTTTGGCTCGAAAATGTTGCAGAAATATGAAATGAATTAGTTGCACAGGTAGCTGGTTGACAAAAGTTGCTGCTTTAGTTGTTTGATTTATAAAGGTATCATATATACTATATATATATATATATTTTAATTATTTTTTTTAGTTGTAGTGCAATGGCAAATTGGAACTTGCAACAAACTGTAAATTGAACTTTTACTTTTACAACTGGCTTCTAGCTTTTTCTTTCATAAAATAATGATCATTAAGCCATAAAACATTGCTGCAGTCGACAAAAATATTTATTGATTAAAACTTCAAACATTTCTTCTGCTTGTCTGTTTTTGCATATTTGTATTTAAATATCTTTGCTGCCATTTTTGGAAATAAATTCATTTATTTTCTCTTTAAGTGCCTTTAATAATTTAAATATGAGCTAGAACTGTGTGCAAATCAAGAATTTTATTTGTTGTATTGTTGTGCAATGCTTGGCTCACAGAATCCAAAAATATTTTGTTCATTGAGATTTACATTATTATTAATATTCAATAAAATATTATTAAATCTCAACTAAAAAAGTTGCTTTGTTTTGGCAAAGTTATTCAAGTTTAAAAACTGGGAAGTTTAAGCTCTAACAAATTGTACATACAAAAATATTTCACGTACTATTTATATTTTTTCCTGCTTTAACTTAACATAGCAAGAGTAATATAAAATATTAATGAATAATAATGCACCTACCCACATGACAATAAAATATTTTATTTATAGTATGTATTAATATTTAATAGAAAACAAATTAAAATTGAAGACCAATTAAATTATTAAATATTAAGTTCATTTTAATTGAAGAAATAATGTTGTGAAGTTTTTGTACATTGATTTTAATAAAACTTCACAAAATTATTTCTTCAATGCTTGCTTCACTACAAAATGCTTGAGTTTGAAGACCAATTAAATTATTAAATATTAAGTTCATTTTAATTAAAGAAATAATTTTGTGAAGTTTTTATACATTGATTTTAATAATAATGTAGTGAATTTTGTAAAGCACAATTGTAATTTAATTTGTTTTCTATTAAATATTAATACATACTATATATAAAATATTTTATTGTCATGTGGGTAAGTGCATTAAAAATAAGAACATAAAGTAAATATATTCTTCGTTGAAATTGAGTTAAATTAATATCTTTTTTGTTTGTCAAGTAATCCCAACTAAACTCGCTACTTATGATTTTTATATTGCTTTTCTCATTTTGGAGTATCAGTTTCACTTTAATAATCTGTAGATTTGTTAAGTTTTAGCCTTGATTTTGCATGTTAAAATAATTTTTGTCATTTATGAATTGAAAATACAAAATAAATTCGCGTGAGTTTGCTCAACCTAAGGCCATTAAGTCGATAAATTATAATTTACTGTTCGTTGAACTGCTCGAATCCATAATAGATATGAATAATAATTACTCTGCACACGTCATATCTATATATATTTTATTGCGGATATCTTGTAAACCATTTGGCAATTTTATCGCCAACTGATAAGCTTTTTGTGTATAATGGCTTCAAGATAAAAAATAATCTTTCATCAAAATTAAAAAGAAATTAAATCAGCCAAAAATATTCGTCAGGATTTGCCAATTAAATGTGATTTAATTGAAGCCCAACATTTTAAGGCGGTTCATTTTGCATGTGCGACCTCTAATCTTTCTCTAAGTCTCGCTCTCTTCTAGCGCCCACGGTTCCAACATAAATCACAATAACAAAACAAATTAGCAACAATTTTTATTTTATCGTTCGGCCGCCTTTTTTATTATTATGCAGCTAATTGAAAATACCTGAGGCGTGGCCCAAAAAGGGGTGTGTGGTGCGGGGGTGTTCTTGTTAAAAATGTTTTTGGCCCCAAATTAATTGGTAGCAATAAATTTGTTGTTTCTTGTTGTCCTGGACACGAAACCAGGTGTTTGGGCTGGGCAAAATGGAGACGTTTTTTTGCGGTGTTCCGCCCACAGTGACTCACACAAGTCACCTGGCACTGCATAATGAGAATACTAAGAAATATTTGCGCCTCATTGTTGTCCTTTAGCACAAATCACTTTCCAATTATGAACATAGAGCAAGAAAGAGAGTGATAGAGAGAAGGGAGGCCGGTGGGGTGGTGTGTAAAATAATGACGCAAACACTTTGGAGGCTTAATTGTGTCAAAAGCGCAATTTAGTGCAATTTGGTGAAATGAAAGCGAAAGTGAAAAGCGACAAACACACACACACACACACTGGCACACACACTACAAACCTGAGTCGCACTTCCGGTGCAATTTATACAAATCTGTTTCTCTGGGACGCCTTGCTTAACGCGTGGTTTTTCTTGTTTTTGTTTTTGTTGTTGTTGGATTTGTGCTAATGCGGCAAGTTCGTGACAGTCTCAATTTCCGCTCTCAGTTTTCTCACTCTCTCACTTTCTCGCTCTCTTTCACTTAAATGCATTTGTTTTCAGCTATCCTGATTTTCACATTAGGAACGGAAGAAGACACGATTTTTTACGTTTTCGCATGACCAAAATTGAAAAAACCAACACTTTTTTATTGTTTCCACTGAGGTGTGAAAATAAATACTGCAATTGCAACGGTAACTGCAGCTGTCAGAAACGTGGACCGAAGTGTCAAATGCACAGCACACACGCACACGTAAACAAGGCACGATACACTCTCGTGTCGACTGTAGCCGAAGTTAGGCTTTCGCCGCAATCAGCTGGTATTTGCGCTATCCTCCTGTCCTAGGACAACAAGTAAAAAGCCGGCGAATTCGGGCGAAGCGACAACTGGAAAAATCGATGGCATACTGCCGGTCAAAGCAACAATACTGACACAAGCAAGTCGATTGAAGAGAGCGCGCTGCGCGTACACTGAGAGAGAGAGAGAGCGAAGCGTGTGTGAAGAGCGCAAACAACGATAACAGCTGAGCACTTGCTGTGGACGAATTTTGTTCGGTTCTTTGTGTTGCGCCTATGCGCTGCAATTTATGTTATTTAAAAAGAATTAAATTAAATACCTAATGCAAAATATTTCACTTATTTTATTTAGACCAAATGAGGCTAAGAATTGTATTTTAAATCGAACTTTAAATATAAATAAATAAGGTGTAATCAATTAAGCTGTAAATATCTATTTTTGCGCTATGCAAAATCAGCCCTATTGTAGCGCATATTGCTATCTATGCAGCCGAATCTTGCGCCTAATTAGCATTTAGAGCTTGGACTTCACTTGGGGTTAAGCATTCGTCGTTTAAAATGACTCATTGTCCATTGACAAACACAAACCCAAAAATACAAATAAACACGAACTCGAACCCAAAACACAAACATAAAAGAATCGCAAATCGCTGTTTTTATGAGCTTTTCCGAGACTTGGGCACTGATAGCTCAACACCCGATCCGTGCGCCCTTATCAATGGGGCTGCACCCAAACAGAAAATTTCAAAATGCAAATAGGCACAAGTACATGATATAAAAATAAATTTCATTTACTCATTGGTTAAGTGACGATAAAATGTTTATCACGCTCTCCCTATCTCTCCCTCTCTCTCTCTCTCTCTTTGTCTCGCTCTGTGCAATCTATTTCCTCGCTAAATTCCCAACTTTTTGTATTTGTGTTTGTTTTTCAGTGGTCAACTTTATTGGACTTTTTTGTTGTTATATTCTTCGAATTGATAAAAAGCATATAGGGGGAAGGGAAAATTCATAAAGGGAATAACCGAAGCTTGAATGCGCTCACCAAGCCATTCATAAATCATGACGAGTATCGCAAATAAGATGTGCTTACTTTGTTAAATGTGAGTCAACGTGATAAGCCTTAATGGGTACAACTGCATTCAATTATTGCACACCAAAGTGCTTATTAGTAATACTAAAATATATATTTTGACTGAGGAAAGGCTTAAATTGGTTGCATTCACAAAAATAAAATTCACACGGACATCAGTCAAATATTATCAGTTTTATTATTTGGGCTACAAAATAATTTGAATTTAGATTCTGAATGCAAATCTGAATTCCGTTTGGATACCCTTGTTAAAATATATATAGATTTGTAATGCATTTATGTATTAAATTTTTTAATTGAAAAGGAAGAAGAAAATGTTTATATATTATTTTTTATACATCTTTTATTGTTTACTAACAACCATAATAATATTTTTTATATAGAATTTTTATAGTGAAAAGGCGAGTAAAATATATAAATTTAAATATTATATTAAGCATTCAAAAATATTTATTTTATATTTATATTATTATTATTATATTTATATTTATTAACATAACAGCTTTAATTATTCTGTTATGTTTTCTTAAAATATCGTGTAGGGTATTTGAGCTATTTGTGTAACTGTTATTTTGTTTTTTTGAGTAAGCGTTAATTTTTCGTTTGCCTCTGAATTTTGTTTATTTCTGTTTATATTTGTTATTATTGTTCTGTTTTTTTTCGCACATTATGCGGGCTTGTTTATTTTCTGGGTCACGAGTGTGTCAATTGAAACAACTTGTTGTTGTTGGTGCGGTTGTTGTTATTGATGTGGTTGTATCTTATTGCGGTTGTTTGTTTGATAAGCCGTTTTTAGCCGAGCAGCGAGCAGCTTCGATAAGGCAATCGACTCCAGTGGTTAGTGCAATTGTGGTTTCATTGTTGTTGGGGGATAAGCTATGATAAGGATATTAGTGTGGCTGCAAGTGTTGGTGCACGTAGCAAATGATGAGTGCGTGCCTCATTATGAGTGGCAAGTGTTTTAATTAGCGGCTGCTGCTCCTGCTACTGCTGCTGCTGCTACAAGCATCTAGAGATTTTCATAAATTCATTTGTCTAATGCACAATGCATATAGAATGCCGCAAAAGTTTAAGTCATTTAATTAATGTGTACAATGGATGGGATTGGGGATTGTGGGACTGGAGGGCTAAAGGGTTGACGCCCCTGGGGTGCCGTTGAGCATTTTGACACATTGTTTGACAAATTGCCAGACGCACGATAAACTGGCAGCCAAGTTAACAAAATCATCAAAGCTGCAACACGAACAGCAGCAGCAGTAGCAGCAGCACAGAAAGTTTAACAGCCAACAGCAAACTAAAGCTGCTAAGCAAGGCAACAGCAACAGCAACCACAACAACAGCTACAACAAAAGTTGCAACAATAACGAAGCGCGCACACAGGTGCAACATCAGCAACAAACACAAACACAACAATGTTGCACAAGCGACAGCAAAAACTTCTCCTGCGGGCGAAGCGAACAACTGCCTTTCAGTTGCTGCTGTTGCAGTTGCACTTGCTACTGCTGCTACTGTTGATGACAACGCGGAAAAGCGCTGCCATTTCAGCGACACGCGGCGTATGAGCAATGGCAAGCAGGTTTGTTGCACAAAGCAGCAGCAACAACTAGCAACAAGCAAGCACAACTAAATGAAGGAATGCCGACTTTTATTTACCCTCGAGCACATTTTATATTTTATGAATAAGTTTTAAGAAAATTAGCGATTGTTTCTAGATTTGTGAAATTATGGTCTGTTCTTAATAATGTATTGCCAAAATGTTAGAAGCTGGCTTAAATGGAGGATCGGAAATGAATTTCGACTTATATTTAGAGCAATCGATATTAAATTTTATAGTGTAGTATATATAGTATATACTTAATAATATAATTAGTAATTATATCGCAACTGAGTAAGAAAAATTCTGAAAATCCTTTAACAAAAATACTCTTAATTTTGAGCATTTTCTTAACTAGAAAATATGCTCTATTTGTCTTAAATACAAATAAAAGTTATTTATACAAAAACTTATCTTGAGTCGATTGTAGCTATGACTGATATATAAGACATGGCTTATATGCCAAACTGTAAAACAGAGCAACTAGTTCACATATAGTAAAATATATTGACTAAACTATTCAAGAATACGCATACCCTATATAGTCAAAAAACGATGTCTCCTCGTCTCACACACCTCAGGACAACTTGATAATACCGAATACAAGGGCATAACAAGCAAACAGCAATAACAACAGTGAAACAGGACGAACAGCTGCTGCTGCTGCAGCAGCATTGTCGTCGCCGCTGCAGGGTGGCTACTGTATTCGCACCCAGTCCAATCCGAATAGCTCCTTCAAACACCACCCACGCTAACCCGGCTCTGTCGATGCTGTCGCGTTTGGGATATACAATGACAAAGTCAGTTATGGTCAATAAAATGCAATGTGTAAAGCGACAATGACGACAACAACAACAGCAGCAGCAACAACAGCAGCAACAACTTGCAGCAACAGTGACGACGACAACTCGCGTCTCGGCAACCAGCCAACAGATGGCGCTATTGTTGCCCAGTGGCCATTGGGCAATGTATTGATGAAAGCGTGAGTTTTTCCATTGCTACTCAGCAACTAAAAATTATTATGCCAAATATTGCACACCAATAGCAACTAAATTATTTAAGATATAACCATAATCTATTAATTAAGAAATATAGTCAAATATTTCAAACTAAGTTTAAGAAAATCATTAAATGTAAAAACTCAATAAATATATAAATTTTTCACATTAATTAATTTAAATTAATGCTTAAAATAAATGCTAATAATGCAAAAGTTTCCTGTTAAATATTTGCTGTCAAACATTGAACAATTACAATTGTTGTTTGTGGTTATTTTTTAGTTCAATAAAATATATTAAATAGACATTACAAATAATTGTTAACGTAAATTTAATTACCACTCCAATTATCTATTTGGTGTTGTCGAAACACAAAAATAAACTTAAGAAACAATCTGAAGTTTCACTGAGCTGTTTTGGAACACGTATTTCATTAGACAGTTTTTGATGGGTTCACGTGACCATCCCTAGGACTTTCATCGTGCATCGTCCATCGTCGAGGTTCTATCGCTTTAGCGCATTGGGCGTTTAGGGGCGTTATGGGCGTGACCAATGGCTGTGACTATCCACGCGGTTAATATCGTTAAAGCAAACAACGGGCTAGTTGATGCGGGCTGAACGCACTCCAAGGACCAGCAAATCGTGACGGGAACGGGGGAAACGGGGAGAAGAGGAGAGACACGGGACGAGGAACGAGAGACGTTGTAAAGTTGACGACCATCGATGTGACCATGCTTAGAACGCTTAAGCGTGGGCGTGGCTCAGCGCCTCTCTTACAAAGTTGACATGCAATTGCGTGCAGCAGCAACGAAAACAAATATTAAAATTTGTTATCAAGATTTAATACTCCATCAGGTAAGTTTACCGTACTCAAAATGTTTTGCATATTGTCAGCTTTAGAAAATGATAGGTAAATAAATTTAAAAATAGCTTAACATTTATTTTAATTTCTATGTGGCTTAAGTTCAATTTTGATTGGAATCAAAACTGAATGGATTTATAAAATCGATATATATATATATATATTTTTTTTTTTTGGTAATAATGTGAACTCTAAGTTAATAATAATTTACTAGCTTACAAAAAGGAAATTCGATTCTCTATTGCAAATATATTTAATAAGTAGTCCCTAAAATGGGTTTAAAAAAATGTTTTACTCTCGTTAAAATATTTTACTGTCATAACTTTGTCAAAAATAAATTCATTTGCAAAGGTCCAAGATTTCTTATCAAGATTTTACCTCTCGATTAAAGCTAAATCTAAAATTGCAAATGTGATTCTGGGCCAACAATGATAAAAATAAAACTACAAAAAGTGCAAAGCTTGTTCAATTTTCCAGCGATTTTCAAAAAAGAAGGTTTTTTTTTTTAAATCACACGAAACATTTGCATTGCCTGCTTCCTATAGACGGAAAAGGTGAAAACTCACAATTTGCCAGCAAATGGAAATTGCTTTAAATTATGGCTGTGGTTGGCGTTGAAGTGGCATGGACCCAATCACCAATATGCCAGCAGCCGCAGCAGCGCAGGAGCGGTGAGTGGGTTAGGGAGCTGGAATTGGTTTCGCTACAGCAAATTATCTGGTCACATGCATTGTAATTTGGGAACAGCAACCGAAAATTGTTCCTTAAAAGAAGAAAATGTTTTGCTATGTGCAAATTAATTAAAACGCAACGCGTCGTCGGCGTCAAATTGAACGAATGTAAAAATAAATCAATGTTAAATTTACGTGCAACATTTGAAGTGTATTTACACACGCACACACACACTCGTCCACAGAGAAAAAAAAACAAGCTTAAATCCGTAAAATATATTCTCGAATTCAAGTTAAAAAAATCTAAAGTCAAAAACTTGCATTATTTAACTACGTTCAGCAAAGTTTTTGATTAAAACTTTATTGTTATTTTTTTTTATATTTTTAAAAATGTATTTTGTTTTTTCTCACTGTGTGCATTTGAGCGGATTCACACCCGTTGTCAGTTTCAACAGCGTTGCAACTTTAATTGCTTTGGTGGTTTGGGCCAAATTAGATTCTGCGGTTTTGTCACCAGTTCACCGTTGGCCACTTCATCGCTCAACAATTGAGCAGTGCTGGCATTCATCTTGTGTCCATCCGCAAGGCGATCAGAAAACTGCATCTGAAACATTGACGTCTCTAATGCTGATGCTGACGCTTTAATTAATGTTGTCGGTGCTGTTTACGTGCAACCCAAGTGGAGTTCCACATAGCGAATGTGGCAGCAACTGTAACTGGGCGCACTGGTAAGTGGCAAATGTTTGACGTAAGTGCATTTGGCTGTTATGCATTAAGAAAATATATTTCATTCGGTAATGCATAGAATTGCTAACAGAATTGTTTTCGCAACAACTGCACACAATAAAAAGGGAGTCTCTATAAAATTGAGGGAAATAAATAATGAATATAAAAGAGAATTCAATTTAAAACAAATGTCTAATTGAAATTAAATGTAAACTAAAAATGTTGGATAATTCGTTAAATATGTGAAATTTTAAGACTTAGCCATAAATTAAATATGGAAAATAGAAAATATTAAATTTATATTTTTTTCTGTTCTTGTTAAATGAATATAAATGAGAATTAAATTATGGGCATATGTCTAATTGAGATACTACAAATTTAGTAATTTGTTAAATATGATCAACTTTAAAATTTGGCCATAAATTATGTTGGACAAATAGAAAACGCTTTAATTAATTTATTTTTTTTTCTGAAGTATTTAGCAGCAGTTAGATATATCAATAATATATAACCTTAATAAAATCGGATGTGCTTCTCTCAGTCTGATATTTATTTTTGCACGGCTTTATTATACACTTTTCACAGATTTAAATGAATAATGAATTTAATAAATAAATGCAATAAGGAACAGTCAACTTAAAGCTTTATTGTATTTTATTAATTTAAAGAATTGTATTTTATTAACTGAAAGAGCTTTTTGGCAAATTGAAAGCAGCTCTAACAAAAAAAAACAAAAAATTCGTATAGCAAAATATATTTATCTATATATATATATATATATCTGTAGCTGTACCTAAATATTTAATATGTATACATTTTTAAATAGGGTTTTTTTTTTGTCAATCTGTACCTGAATTTGATCCACCCGCGAGACATTTGGCATGCGACATGGCTTTCCGACTAAATGCTGTCGTTAGAGACGTGAGCCTGCGTGGGCCCCCAAAATGTTCGCCCCTAAAATGTCCACCCCTAAAAGCTGATTTATTTGTGAAACGCAATAAAACAATGGGACCCTAGCTGAGCCACTTCCAGCCCGTTCTCCCTCACGCCTCTCGACTGTGGCTAGTTGACTACATGTTTGCGTTTATTATTGGCCAGCAGTTGTAAGCCTAATCCTAATGCTCTCTAATTACACTGGAGGCGCAGTCGACTGCTCTTTCTGCTAGGCAACTGTGCTGGGGCCCATTTGTTTGTTGCCTACTTTACGGCTACTTATCACTTTTTTTTTGTATAAATGTGTGTGTGTGTGTGTTTGTTTTTAACTTGAATTGCCTGTCAAGTGGTTTTATTTGGTCCTAAGCCAAGGCTGGCGTCTAATTATCTATCCGCTGGCCAGACTAGGAAACGGACGCGAAAACCATTCAACTGGTCAGCAAAAAAATCCAATACGGTGAAGCCTTTGCTAGATGTGCTTTTGTCTAAAGAACAAAATTAATATTTATAATTGAAAAAGTTTTTATAAGCTGCTTAAATAATTTTTTTTATATTAATATTATGTTTTTATTATATTTAATATATTTTCATTTTAATTAATTAATTTATTTTTTTCGTTGCTTCGCTAAAAACATTTTAAATCAAATTCATTGGAATTGTGTAAATAGAAATTAAATTTGCTGAACACAGCTTGATTTCACTTTATCAAATGATTACTGTACTTCCGCACTTCAAATATCTATGTGCAAAACAACGCGAAACGGAATGAAATTTTCTAAACTTATGCTGCTGCTTCGAGACAGGTATTTAAACAATTTTGTCTAATTGGCACGTGCAATATGTAAAATAGTCATGTGAAAATGTCAAACGGAAACACACAAACTGAATTATCTTCCATTAAACAGTGCCATTTCCGCGTTGCGTGTATTATTAAAAACAATTTTCCATTTACAATAATAACACTATTTTAATTTAGCTTTTTGCTTTAGATTGGTTATTTTAGCTCCTATCTAAGCTCCCAATTTAATTTGATATATTTTATATTTTTGATATATTATATATCCAGTTTTAAAAACTTAACCAAACCAACTAGTTGCTCTAGTTAAGCCCTTGCAGAAATTATTATAATTTAGTGCTGCAGCAGTTGTTTCCGATCCCATAAAGTATACATGTTTTAGTCTATATGGACAGGTACAGCAAACAGTACAACTGTCAAGTTTACTATAATAAATAGCTGTCAAACAGTGTGACGAAAGATGATTTCTTGATTTCTATAAAAGCTCTTCTGTTTACCCATATTTGTACACCAAATTCATTAATTATACATTGTATTTGCACACTTCTAAAATTTGGGCAATAAATCTTGAACTAAATCATATATGATATATTCCATAGGAATAAGCTAAATCATATATGACATATTCCTTAGGAATAAGCCTTATCATATATGATATGTTTAATAGGAATAATCGCTTAATCTTTAAAATTAATGTTCAATTTTGGTTTCGTCAAATTACCATTTGTGTGCTATTTTGGATATATAATAAATTGGGCACCTGTTTTGCATATATATAAGTTTGTTAAACTATAACAAGCCAATCAAAATACTATAAAAAATAGCTGGCAAAACAAACTCGACTGCTCAAAGTACATTTTAATCTCTAAGCTAATCTTTACAAGGCATTTTAAGCTGTGAATCGCAGCCATTTTGCTATTGTCGCCCAAAAGGTCGAGGCGCATAAAAAATAGAAAGAGATAAAATGAAATATACATAGATGGAGGAGGTGGAGAGGGGTGTTAGAGGGAGGCATACACTTAACAAGCATTTATATTTATTTGTAGATATACCAAATACATATACCTTGCATATATCTGCATAAATGTATATTGTTTTTTTTAGGTAGCGTCGTCGCGTAAATTTATGATGGGTTCTACAAATGGCAGCCGCTGCCCACGTTGCCTCCCCGCGACTATTTTGGACGTGTGGCAAAGCCACAGCGCAAACAGGGCCGCCAAAATGGCAAGCAATAAAAATAATTGCAAATTTCGAAATTTAAGTGTAGGCGTGTTTGCTACGTTTAAAGTGTGTGCTCCTCTCCCTGGCCGTCTGACTGCTGATGATACAGCAAGCATACACACACACAACCCGAGTACCTCCCTCATACCACCAATTCGCTGCCACCCACTGCTGTGCTGCACAAACAATGGGCAACGAGGCGAATGCTCAACGTGCTGTAAAATCAGTGAGTCGCGGTTGTTCTTTTTTTTTTCACTTCTTTGGCTTTTTTTGTGTTGTTGTGCAGCAACTGTTGTTTGTGTGTGTGTGTGTGTGTGAGTGTGCTGTGTATTGGTCTGGGTTTGTGACTCAGTGTCTGCGTGTGGCTTACAATCTGTTTCGCAACTCACGTAAAATATAAGGTAATTTGTGGAAATTTGATGTTTATCGTAAATTGTTTTTTATTTGCGCAATGTCACCATTTGCGGTTTCCCAACACACACAAAAACATACACACCACACACACACATATATCAAGCGAGGGGGCACAGCTGTCACACCCACACACCCATGCCCTGGCATACGCATACATAAAAAGGCGGCCATTTTTTAATTGTCTCGCAAAACAATTGCAACATTTTTCAATTTACCTGCACCTGCAACTGCACCATTCCTTTGTTGCCACTTTTTGTTGCCTTTCCCGTTGCACTTTTTGCACCTCTTGATTTAAGTATTTTCCTCTTTAGCATCAAATAGATAAATAGCAGCAGCAACATTGCGATTATCTCAGACTTAAAAGTCCATTTATGAATTTCCATTTTGCTTATTAATTTTAATTTTAACCTGTTTAGTAATAATTTAATGCCCACTTGAATAAAATCAAACGCCTACTTGTAGAGTTTTACACATTATGTTTATTCATATCGTATTATGCATATATAATATCGTTTGTATATATATATATATATAGTATGTATATAAATTAATTATCAGCTAAGTTATAGTTAAAATTTAGTTTAAGTAAAATGCTTGGAACGCCTGGCGACCAACATCTACATAAACAAATCGAATTTATAATTAGTAATGCAATAATATAATATATATATATATATATTTATGTATATATATATATATATAAATATATATATATATCAGCCATTTCTGGCAGCGTCTTCTAATAGTTTACAGAGTGAGAAAAAGTTTGAGTTTTTGAGTAAAAGAAATAACAGGACGACTTAAATTGCACATCAAATCGTTAATTACTTAAATTACTTACACTGATTTTGTTGTTGGACTATTTTTGAATTGAGATACACGTTTTGCTCTCGTTTTTTTTCTTTATTTTATAATTAACACACATATTTTTGACTGTTTATACTTATTGCTACATTAAAACTTAATTACAAATTAAATATGGCAAATAGTATATATATTTCTAGTAATTTATTATATTTTTTCTTATCTGAAGTGTGTCGAAAATCTCAGAAATAAATTGGAATCGTTGTGGTTGTCAGGTTGAAACACATTGCGGTTCAGTTTTTTTTTTCGATATTCAGTTTCGATATGGACTTAAATTTCCCATCTGGTTTCTGTACTGCATTCAACATGGTAAATTTACGGCTTCAGTTCACCTTTAATAATCTGCCCTTAACTCAAATACACAGAAAATCATAAAATCAACTCCAGCAGAAAACTTCAAATTATGAATTAAAATTTTACTGGAATTGAAAATGCATTTTGTATTTTTGCTTTGTTTAAATCTCAACGCATTTTCTATTTGACAATTCTCATTGTTTTCAATTTTTACGTAATTGTTTTTTATACTGATTATTTATGCGTATTTACATTAACTTATCTTTTTTTTATGTTGCATACTACGACTTTTTCGATTATTATTATAAATTATATTAATATTTATATATACAATGCGCTTAAAATTAGTTTCTTTATTTAAGAGTATTTATTTTATGTTTTTTATGCATGCTTTGCATAAATTTTTTAAAATACTGTTTAATCATTTATTATAATTTTTAATAATTTGTCTTACATCTATTTTTAAGCATACTCTGTACCCAGAAAATAAATATTACGAACTTTTAGATAGAATAATAATTTATCAACGAAATCAAAGATTTTAAATATTTTTAGGATTAAGGGATAGTTATATGCACACTCTTGAATAAATAGTTTCGTTAATTGGTATACAAATTTTTCAGCAAGTCCTAAACTATAAATACTAAAACCCAGTTTTTAATTAACCTTAGCCTTGGGCTACTCAAATACTGGGCACAGAGTATCTCAATATTTATTTGCATTTTCTCATGGTTTTTAGTTGCGTTTATTTTGCTTTATTTTCAGCATTTAATTTGGTTGTAGTAGATATCAAAATAAATGCCTCAATTATGCTCTGGTGGAATATTTGAAACGTGTTTTTGTTTATACGTTTTTTATTTACCTAAAATAACAAAATGGATAAACTCTTCCATAAAACATATTTTCAGTTTATATTTTGCACATAGATTTTAATAGTTAACCATGCACATTTTTTTTGTTGTTCTAGCTACAGAAAACACAGCGAAATAAAATAAAAAAAAAAAAAAATATATATATATTCTGTATTATTTTTATTTTGTATTTATACAACCCATTTTTGTTTCCATGGATACTAAATGAAAATTGTTTTTTGCTCTTTACTAAATAAATAAAAGTTCTTTTCAAAATTTACGTATACTAAGCGTGAAAGAGATAAGATTATAAATAGTCTGTGAGCTTTAAGGCCAGTCGAATTGCGTACATTCAATTGAAAATAGAAAACATGAATATAAAACAAATAAAGATAAGTTTGATTTATATATTTCATTGAACATAAGCCGAATAAAATACAATTCTCACTACAAGAGTTTAATAATTTGCTGTTAGATGTGGCGTAAGCAAATTGAAACTAAATTCAAATTCAAATTAAAATTAAAATTGCAAGCAATGTCAAAGATATATTCTATTATCATAATGGAAATTGTAGAATTATTTTTGAATTGTAAATCTAACGCAATCGATTTGTCCAATTTTTGTCTCCTAAATTTTAATATTGTGGCGTTTATTCAAAGAGCAGAATACACAGCGAAATAAATATATGTCAAAATCGAGGATTTATGTACCAAAACTTATTAAAAGTGCACCGAGTGTCGAAAAAAATCATCTAATATTTATTTCTTAAAGTCTTCAATAAACTTTAATAAATTTTTGGATGTTTTATATATTTGTTGATTTTTTGATTTGCAAGAAAACATTTTTGATTGTTGAGTTTAATTTGGTATAAAAATGCACATTTAAGATTTGTCATAGTAGACATTAATTTTTCTCTCTCATTTTTGGTTTATGTGTCATTAAATGCAAATCGCAAAACATAATTTAGTTTTTGTTTGCACTTCGTTTTAAAAATAAAATACATAATTCAAGTTTTGATCGGCATAAATTAACATATAAATGGCATTGTTGACGAATTTTGTAGATATTGTTGATTATTTTGAATTTGATAATTGCGTTTTGTTTATGTTTTCTAACAGAAATTTTCCAACTGTTTATTTCGCACTTGGTATATTTCGATAAGTTTAAAGGTTTTACCTGTGCCATTAGAAATTTAATATACATCTGAGGTCTTTTTCTGTGTGACCTATTTAATTGCGATTTGCCAATTAGTTTGCAAAATGTGGCAAATAAATTGAAATTTGCGCTTTGATTTTGTCAAATATTAATTGCAACATTTATGAAATCTAATTTGCGCAAAACGGGCCCTCAATTGTAATTTGTAATTACAATTTTCGTGATTATAAACGACAATTGAAATTAGCAGAGCAATTAGTTGTTGATCATTGTTCTTGTTGTCAATAAAAACGCTCGACCCACACCATTAAGGGTGCTCCCTCAATTTGACCACCACACACAAAAACATTGGCTAATGAGTGGCCTTTTGTCAGTTTCAATGGTTTCCCTATTTTAATGCTCTGCGGTGTGTGGATACTTCAAATTGGTCAGCACTTGTGTTATGACTAAACAAGTGTTATTTTCGTAGGTATTCGACATAAATTACATTTGTATCGATAAGCCAGGAAAACATAACTGTTAATGTTATATATATATTTTTTGTATGATGTTATAATATTATCCACTTGTGGAAACCAAGTTAATTATACAAACATTCTTAAATTTGGAAGCAATCGATTGAATCAATAATGAAATAATAAATCAAATAATCCGATTATGTAGGCCAAACGTGTATTATAAGCTATTGGCATTGAATAAATAAATAAATAAATAAATAAACTGTCATCAGACAAGCACAAAAATCTTGCCTCACATCGGATAACCAAATAAAATTATACATTATTTATTTAAAAATCTAGTCAGGGTATTTAATCTGTCACTTTGCCAAAGTCAAACTATTTTTTTTGTCTGCTGCATTTATTTTAGTCGATGCAATTAAAATGCCATTTTGTTGTGTCTGCATATGTGTTTATTGTGTGTGCATGTGTGTGGGTGTGTGTGTGACTATTACAACGGTTTATTTAATTTTGCTAAATTTTCCATATTGGCCGCACAGTTTTTGTTTTGGATTTTCACGCAATTGTAACCTCAAAGGTGGCTTTTGTGTTTGGCTTTTGGTATTAAAACAATGATTTTAACCCGAATTCGCTCGCTGTTTGTATTCGTCGCCAATTTTAACGTGCAATAAATGCGCACCCTCAATTTGGCCACATTTCTGAATTATATATTCACCTATTTTAAATTAATCCTTATATTGGAAATAAATCAAACGGAATACGGGCATAATGCTAAATCATAATGAAATTAATTTGTGATAAATGTTGTTTAGCTACATCAAAAATATTGCATAAAAGAACATTTTCAAAAGTCAAAGGCCACAAGTGCTAATTAAATTCACATACACCAATACAAATCGATTGCAGATAGCAAAAAAAAAAAAACTACAATTAAACAGTTATAAGTTTAATATTGGATATGAATATATATTGACATATTTTTTAAAATTTATTCTTTCAATTTAAAAAGGATCGTATAAAAAACAGTCAAGCAGAAAAGCGTAGGAAAATAGCAGCAATATATTCGAAGACCCATTCTTGATTCAGTTTCGAGTTACCTTTGATTTATTTGAAAATTTTGTATATACTGTCAGCTATATAAAAAGATAAACAACTTGGTTTTTAAACGATTAAATATATTTTAAAACTGAGCTCAGCGACTAGAGCTTTCTTGTATGTAGTTTTCTTGCGATATTTAATCTGATAATCTGCTTCTCCACTATTTTAAATAAAATTAACCATCATTAAATATATTCCATTTCTTAGAGAATATCCAATAAAATTCCTTAGTAATCCAGCAATAAACCCACTCGTTTTCCACAGAGAGCTGACATGCAAAAACCGTTTATTAATCATTTCGTATACTTATATTTTGCGAATACTACTTAAATTTCTTTCTGTGTGTGTGTATTTTACAAATTCAATTTTAATTAAAGTGCACATTATTATTTTTATTTTTTTGGTATTTTAGCGTATTACTTTTGATATTTGATAGTTTATACATTAAATGCCTGTAGCTGTGCTTAGAACTAAGTTTTTTTTTTTTTTTTGGATTTTGCTTTACTTTTTTGGTCGAAATTTGCGTTGAAATTCTCAGTTTTCTTATTTTGTTTTTTTTTTTCTTTCATTTTGATAGAAGACACCTAAAAAGTATGCAATTGTATATTTAGTTTAAGTGTAGCTTAAATGGCTAAAAAATGGTGAATTTTATGTATTACCACTAATTTTACTTACTTAATGTTAATGTCAAAACGTGCTGTTAATTTTAAATCCTATTTTTATATTTTGTAATTTTCTTTTAGCATTTTGATGTGGTTTGGTTGTTATCTGGTAAATTGCAATTTAATTTGCTAAATCCTGTATTATGTCCGCTGTAATGAGAGAAAGAGAAACAGAAAGAAAGAGAGAGAGAGAAAGAGTAAGTCGATATTGTTTAGCGTTAGTTAATCTCAGTAATAAATAATGCCTAAATGATTCAATTTAAATTAATTTAAAACTGCATTAAAAATGTAATTCAATTTTATGTTAGTTTCACATTTGAACACCCGCAAAGCTATTAATTTATTTAATTTGGTCGCTAAAAAGGAGGGAAAGTAATTCTGTAAAGTGATGAACGGAGAAATACCTTGTGAAATACCTGTGATTTGAATGTAATATTATTAAATAAAAAAACCGATTATCATTTGGTTGAATTGGAAATTATGCGGTTCCGTTTCCGGTTTCACATCATGGTAAAAAAAATGAATATTGTTGACTAGCTGATAGATTTATAAATATCTTTTCATCGAATAATGCTTTATTCTATTTTGTATACATTTGTGCAGAGTATTACTTTTGTGGGCTTTATTCCATTCCCCCCAAAATAGGTCAGCAATTTTTTTAAAATGCAGCTGCGATAAGCACGCGATTTGAATACAAATACTTGAGTATTTATTTACAAAAACGCAAAATATGCAAATCTAAAACTAAAAATATATTTGTATTATTTATTTGAATGGATTGCCGCTCCAAATGCATTTGTGTTCAATCGCTGTGTGTTTGGTATATGAATGCAAAACGAGTATTGAATTCAATATATGCATATGCTATGTGTATATATAAATATATATATATATATATGTATATATGTATATATAGAAAAATGCATGTCTATCACACAAATATCAATCTAACTGTATTATGTGACAAATGCAGCGAAACATAATCAACACTCAGCGAAAGTTCCTGGAATGCAAAACTCAATTCGAATGCCAAAACACTCAACGAGGTGTGCTCTGAGCTCCTCCAAACTGTGTGGCATTATCTGTGTGTGTATTAGTGTGTCTGTCTGTGTGTGTGTGTATGTGTCTGCATGTGTGTGTTTGGGATATTTGAAAAGTCAACTCTTGTCAAGTTTTGCGCTCTTTGTGGCAATGTGGCGCTTGCAACGTTTATGCGTTGCATTTCTAACATTACGTTTTCCACTTGAAATTATGTTTTGTATTTTTCAGCTGTATATTTTATTATTTATTATGTGCTTTTTGTAAATAACATTTTTATAGGTTGCCTTTTTTAAGTTTCTTGGTTTAATACAAAATTAATAAGCAAGCAACGAGATTAGAAAATTAAAGAAATTTGGCAAAAAATGTTGATTATTTTCAAATGTGGCAAATATCACGAATAGACACGTATGGGCTTGCCACACTTGTTTATATTTATGGATGTGTGTGTGTTTGTGTATGTGTGTGTTTTTGTCAATGTGTCTTGTTGATTTCGCGCACACTTTTGTACTCTAAACTAACGCGCTGTAACGTTGACAATTGCAACTTTTGCATAAATACATTTTCTGCATTTGCCACGCATACTTCACACTTCGTGACAGTTATCCACACACACCACCCACCTCCCACGCCACACCCTCTGTCTATGCACACTTCAAGTCAAGTGGAACTGCAAATTGTCGCTTGCGGTTTCAACGCGTTCACAATAAAAAATACTTTTGCATACTTTTATGCGCACGCATTAAAAATTTCTATCAATATTGCACGAGTTTCTCGCGATTTGAGCTTATTGTTTAGTATATATAATTCAACACATTCCGAAATTTATTTCAACTAAAACATAAATTAAATAAGTTAATTACATTTACTGTAGTTAAAAATTAATATAATTTTCCTAGCCAAAAAAGAATATATTTGCCAAACATAAATATGCTTTGCAGCAAGAAAAAACGTTTGTTTGGTGAATGGCTGATTGTGTCGGCCTGAAAGAATTTTAGCGTGAAAAACTCAATTAACAAGCACAATTTGGCTGGTGAAGCGCAGTGCAAACAAGTGCAAAAGGCTCGTTTGGAAATTTATGTGTGCAGCGCTTGTTGTTATGTTTCATTACCTAATAAACATTTTATGAGCGGTCAGTCAACACACAGCACACACACAGCACACACACACATATCACACACCCGCCAAAAACAGACAAAGCGAAATTGGTAAATTGTTTGAAAGATGCATAGAGCCAATGTCCGGCGGACGTTGGAGGTCACAGTTTGCCCGGCAAAATTGAGAGCCAAGCTGCCCGGAAAGCGCGCAGTTTGCTATGCCATAATTAACAAGCTCCGAACAGGGCTCCAGTGGCCAGTTGCCGATGCTTTGCCATTTGGGGTTTTGGCACGCTAACCAATGTTGCCCATGACGACTATCCAACTAAGTTTGCCATATGCTTCATTTTTTTTCATCAATTTAATCAGATTTTAGTCAGAAGATTGTATATTTTTTTTTATATTTTTACACTAAACAATGAAAAAGCTAAGTAAAAGTTAATCTTCGCGAGTCGATTTTATTGTCAAAAATATATTTAAGCAGCGGTTAACTTAAGGTAGTGAAAATGTTGATTAAATAGAGAAGTGGCTAAAATATTTCGCACAAGTGATTAAAATACTTCGCTGATATGATAAAAACTTTTTTTTTGTATAAATCTAGAGTCTTATCTTAAAAGTGCATATCTTTATTTATGCTATTTGCATCTGAAATTAACTTCCTTCTGGATATCAAATATCACTAAGATTACCTGGTATGAGAAATGTTAAAAGTAAGAAAATCTAATTGAATTTTATTATTGAGAAAGTAACATATGAAAATTGCGGTGAAAACCATTTATAATTAACATTTTTAAATATTTATAATTTGTATTTTAATTAGAGTCTGTGCAGGTTTATAATTGAGAATGACAATAATAAATTGATTGTTCTTCATGGAATAGTTCTCATTTAAGTAGCATTTTAAGAGCAGATCCCCAGCTGAGAGAATTTTAGGCTGCTTATTGTCAGACAAACCTTAAGAATTAATGTCTTATAAGTCTCGTCAATTTTACGGCAATTTTACCCTACAGGCGGCACAATTTTACGCTTTGTGTAGATTATTTTGTAGCTTGTTAGTAAACCATTTATAATCCGCAAAAGACTTTTACTCATCTTCAAACAGTCAAAATTAGGTTTCTGGTTAAAGCTGCCTATAATTTGTATCCTCTATTTTATATGTTAATAACTTTACTGTTAAATAATTAGCTTAATTTTGGTGGGCTAGAAAAAACAATAAAAATTATATATAATTTTCTAAATTGATATTTTATCTGAAAATCAATATCTGAATATTAATAGGTGCAAACTATTATTATGAAAGAGTGTTTGGGTTTATCTAATGTTTCACATCATTTTTGTTTGTCCACTTGATATTTAATGTTGTGTGGTGCAAGAGTGTGTTTGTGTGTGTGTGTGGGGGTGTGTGTGTGTGCGTGGGTGTTGTCAGTTACCGCCCCGTGTGCAATGCTCATAAAACATGCTTGGCCGCAGGTAATTCAAAGGCTTCCAGTTAGCTCCTGGCTCCTGGCGGCTCAGTGGCTGCTTTGGCCAGCTTCAGCGCGACCAGTTTATAATATCTTTCTCTCTCTCACACACACACACACCCACACACACACACTATCTACCTCTGTCGCTCTCTCTTTCTCTCTCACGAATTTATGCCTATGAATATTTCATTTAATTGAAGCACATTCATTAGGTACCACAGCAATAGCAGCAGAAGCTTGTGCCACGCCTTCCCCCTCCCCCACCACCCACATACTGTTTTCCACAAAATGCGCTCACTTTTGGCGTTGTAATTAAAATAAATTTATTACGCAAAATGTTTTGGCAAAAAAAAATTTGTCAAAAGTTGTTGCCAAGGCATAAATAATGGCGGTGCTCTATGTGCATATCTTATAGTGTGTGTGTGTGGCAGTGTGTGTATGTGTGTGTGTTTATTGCCTGCTGTATGTTTAATGATTTGTCATGCAAACTCTGAAACACTGTTGGCCAGCAAACTGAAGCAGTTATTATGCTGCTAATTGTTAATTTAGAGTCGATAGAATGATGCATAAGACTAACAAACTAGCCTTGACTTTATATATATATAAATATATCATATATATATATATATATGTATTGAAAGTTTCAGCTCAGCGCAAATTGAATTTTTAGCTGAATGTACAACTTACGCCTTTAGAATTTCTCCTTGAATGGTTCACATACAAATACTGAAATGTGCGCATTTTTTATTTCTATAATTCTGAAATTATGGCGAACCCTTTTGTGAACTTTTATACATTTATATAAATTACAGGAAATCGCTTTGAACTGCAAACATTTCTTTCTCATCAAATTGATGCATTGAATTCAAAAGAAAGGCTAAAAAATTAAATTTCTTAGAACCATTAAACAAATTAAACAAAAAAAGTACTGCTATGTGAGACACGTCAAATTATATACTCTATAGATGGAAGACAGGTTTTCCAAATCAGAATTTAACTATAAATTTTAAACAGACAGATAATAATGTTGATCTTGATTTATACAACTTTAACACGTTGCAAACTTGAAAACTAAATAAGACTACCCAAAAAAGGGCATAAAAACTTCATAGAAAACAAGCCCAAAGCGAATCGCGGAATGTTGCTCAAACAAGCGCAAATAAAGACAGATATATATATAAGAGAGAGAGAGAGAAAGAGTGAGAAAGAGTGAGATGGAAAATCTAAAGAGATGTTAAATGTTTGGCATTGCATTTTGGCTCTGATTGTTGCCGCTTTTGCCGCTGTTGCCATTCTCTCTCAGAGCCACCCCGTGTGGAAGAGCCGCAAATGCGGCAATTGAATTGCACAGATCGGGAACTCAAAAGCATTGCATTGGATGCTGAGCACATCCGCACTCCTCCTCCCCCTCGGCCTCCCAGGAACAACCGGCTTCTCACCAAATTGCAACAAACAATGGCGAAATATTTTTGCCGGCCACGTCAAAAGCAGCGCAGCGACAAACAACTTTTCCTCTGTTCTCAACTGAGTCGAGTCAAGTCGAGTCGATTCGAGTCGAGTCGCGTCGAGTTGCACTTGCAACTCAAGTTTACTTTTATTGTTGTTGCGGATTCTTTCTCTGGTTATTGCTTGGTGCGTGGCAGCTGCAATGCTAAAAGCATAAGCACAAAAAGATGGAGCACAACTAAACAACAGAAACTGCATAAAATGAATACTAAACCACAGTTTGGCAATATCCGACTAAATGATACTCTTTGTGTATCGAAAAGTAGAAAATGTTGCCTTAATTTTTAAGGCAACAGCAACTTTTATGAGAACAGAATATTTTTTCTTTAGCAATAATTCTAATAAACTTCTAAAGTATTCCCATAATTTTCTTAGAATCAAATTCTTTTTATATGCTTTGTTTCAGCTTTTAAATTTCGACTCAAACTACTTTTAAGATTAAAGATTTTTTAAAAATTCAATAGTGCAGCAATAAACAATATTTAAGTATTTAAGACGTGAAATTCGGCAAAAGGCAACAAGAATTTTGCAGTTGCTTAAAGAATTTGCACACAAGTTTTTCGCAATATTTACTTTAAACTTGTTTTGCTGTTGTCTGTTACGCAATTTTGGCATAGTCTTTGTCTGCAATTCCTTCACTCCCCCATACCCCTGTCCACTCTCTTTGTAGAGGTAATAAATTTGTAGCTAGAATTGAAGCTGCTAGCTGTTTTGGCGCCTCTTCATTTCTGGCTTTTTTTGCGGACTGTTGCAGCCAATCATTTCTAGTTTCGTTCTTCTGGAATTTACTTTCTTATTGCAAGTCAAGAAACGAACAATGTTTTTTTTTCCTTTTTTTGGTATATATTTTGGGTCTGGTATTGCCTGGCTCAAACGCTGTTGCCTTGTTTTTCTGTTTCGTTGCTGTTTTGTGGTACACACGCTGTGGCAGCTGCAGTTGCTGTTCGACTTTGACTGCTTGGTTTTAATTGAAATGTTTCTGCAATTGCTGCTGCTGTTGCTGCTACTGCAGTTGCCTCTGCGGCAGCTTCGGTGACCAACAGGATTAGAGCTCATTCCTAATGCACGTGCCAGCCAAATTTGAGTGACAGCAAGTCAATCAAATCACTGGCTTCAAATTTCTTCAATCTGCCATTGGCCTAATTGAAGTGCCCAGAGTGTTCGCTGTACTCCTTGCCACATAGAATCAGTTAATAATCTTACTCAATTTATATTCATTTCTTATTAAGAAAAATCAAATACTCAATTTTGGTGTTCTAGTTTGATGGACTTGCTGATTCTGCTTCTGCTAATTTAAAATGTTTCCCTTTTTGCAGGGTAACCCAACATTCATACAACATGTGGCATCATGTTTTCTTTGTTCTGATTTGCTTGTTGGCTTTTTAGTTTTGTGTTTTTTGTTATTTTTTGTACAGGAATAAGCAGCCCAATCAAATTGTTGCTTTTTTACAACGCACACGTTTTTTATGGCCAATGTGCAGTGGTAAAAACACGAAACTATTGTGGCACTTTAAGCCCTTTGAGTGGCTGACAAAACTAATTTGTAAAAGCTGTTGTGGTTTTGAGTTAAAGTTTGTGTCTCTTATTGGCTGATAAACATGGCTAAGGTGATGTTGGTCTACCAGATAATTGTTTATTAAAATATTAAACTTTCTGAGAATTCGCCTTAAATTGTCGCTAACTAATAAAATTATAATATTCTCTGCAAAAGGAAATCCTTATTATATTCCTTGAATTCCAAGTAAAAGTTGGCTTTAATGTTTTTTAATTAAAATCGCGTTTCCTATAAAGATTATAAAGAATATTAAAATCGTGTTTTATTTTCTTTAACCCTTATGAAATCGCTCTAAATTTTATCGGCCTTTCGTAAGAGTTTTTGTTTGTTAATGTTTTTTGTAAACCAATTTATCAGAACTAATATTATCAAAATTGGACGACTTTATCATATAGCTGATATTTTGCAGCATTAAGTATAATTTTTCAAATTTATAATGCAATTTCATAAAGTTGTTTATTCAAACATTAAACTTTCTGAGAATTCGCCTTTAGACTGCTTCCTATTAATAAAATTATAATATTGCAAGATGAAATCTTTATTATTTGCTTAGAATACCAATTAAAAGTTAGGAAACAGGAAAAATAAATACTTTAACTTTCGAAAGCTGCTTTAAAATTACTGGAAAAGTTGAAAGCTTGACAAACAACCTGTGCAAACAGTTATATTTCACATAAGGCTCTTATTTCGTGGCAAATCACATTCATAACTTCAAATTAAGTCATAAATTTGAAAAGCTGTGGCTAATTTCTGAAGCAGACTCAATAAATTTATGCGCTGTTTTCATAAAAGGTGAATAATAACCTGAGTTTAACTAATTGATTGCTTAGCATAAATTTTGTCGTAAATATGAAAACGACAAACATCAACAACTGATTTTTCACTGGTTTCCACTGCTGCTTTTCCCATTGTGTCTGGTTTGCATTTCCTCAATTTTTTTACTTTTCCCCAATCCTTGTTTTTTGTATTTTTTTTTTTAACTGTTTTGGGGCATGTGGCATCGCATTCTGTTCAGTGAATCACTTCACTTATAGCTGGCAGCGTTGTTTGAGTTTGATTTTCTAAAATATTTTCTGCTCGTGTATTTTACATTTTTCGTTAGTTCGTTGCTGCAGTTTGTTTGGCTATAATTTTTTTTTTTATACTTGTTTTGGTGTTTCTACTTCGATTTTTTCAGTTAGTATTTTTGCACTCCTATTTCATGTTGCAAGCCGGGATTCAGCAGGTGTGAGTGGCAACGGAGTTTGCAGCAAAACTTGTCGCTGCAAGCGAAAAAAAAAAAAAAAAAACAACAAAAAGGGGTCAGGACTAACAGGATATAGAAGCCAGCGTTGACTGTTTTCTCTGCATTTATCTACGGATATGTTTGTACATATATAAATATGTTTATTTGTATTTGTGTGTGTGTATGTGTGTGCGTGTGTTTGTGTGTGTGTTTGTGTCTCTAGGGTTTGGTTGCCAGCTGTGTTTGAATCCTGCTGCTCATGCATAAAAGGATACAGATGCAAATTGTACACATCCTGCTCAGTGGCTGCTCAGCTTCCACAGCTGCATCGCAATTCTATTTCTTATTTCCAAGTGTGCCCTTCTCGTTCACCCCCCTCTCTCTCCCTTTCTGTCGCCACTTGCAACACTCAGTTGCATTATCAATCAAACTGATTTCTCAGCCATTCATCTGGCCTGCTTATCCAGCAGCCAGCCAGACAGCCAGCCAGCCAGCCAGCCAAGACAAACGGTCAACAGCAGCGCTGACAATTTCACAATTCCCCTTAAATCTCTGATTTTGTCTCAACGACTTAAACAAAATGGATGATTCCCGTTTTCTTTATTTCACAAATTTTACTGGCAAAGTAGCAAAGATTTAATTTTAATATTTTATTGGGTTTATTTATTTATTTTATTAGGCTGAGTTGATTAGATTTATTTGGCTAATTGGTTTTTAATTCAAAACGTGTTTTTTCCTATGAAGATTATAAATGGGTTCTAAATTTGATCGGTCTTTTGGTTTGAAAAAGTTAATTTTTTAAACCAAGCTATCAGAATTAATTGTATTAAAATCGGACGATTTTATCATAAAGCTGATATTGCAGCAATTTTTAGAATTTTTCTAATTTATAATGAAATTTTTATATGTTGCGGTGGTTTTTAGTTTGCAGGATTATGCAATATTTGGCACATATTTTCCCTGAACCCTTTAAAAATGGGTAAACGTTATAATGATTTTTAGCAAATTTATGTAACAGGCAGAAGCAAATATCTCCAATCCCATAAAGTATATATATTGAAGTTATGTATTCCCATATTGACTACTCATCTGAGACTATATAAGGAGTGTATATTCAAGTTATATAAAATATGTTCTCTTATTGTTTATTCAATACGATCAGAAGTTGCAAAAGTTTGAGTTTAATTTCGAGATCAAAAAATAAAAATTATTTGGTAGCTAAATGCAGGGATTTTCCTATTCGACTATGCAGCAACAGCAATAAAATTTGTTCAATATTTGAATTGTGGCAACACTGTTACAAATAATACTCACCCAGCTGCTGTTTCTGCTGTTGCAGCTGTTGTTGATGTTGTTGCTGCTGCTGTTGTTGTTGTTGTTGTTGTTGTATATCCTTGCGTTGCGGCGGCAGCGGTGGCTGCTTGGCCTTGCGCAGTGTTCCATAACGCTGAGCCGCCTGCAGCATCTCGTGCGGCATCAACGGTTGCTGCTGTTGTTGTTGTTGTTGTTGTTGCTGCTGTCCAAAACTCTGTTGACTGAGCGAACTGGTCACAGTGGTTATGTGCGGATAACCGGAGTAGTCGACGAGGCCACTGAATGCTGATGGCGGTCGCTGCTCCACATAGATCTGTTGGCTTTGGGCGGCGGCCAGTTGGAGTCGCCACAGCGCCTCCTGCGACAGATCGCGTGCATTGCTATAGTTATTCTCCTGGCTGCCGCTCGACCCTGCAACATATGTCCACATAAATTATAGCAAAGGATTGATGTGCCATCTGCTCTTAAATACATCCAAATGATATGTGATGTGAGAGAGTGAGCAGAGAAGTGCTGGGAAAGGGGAAATGGGAAAGGGGTGTGCCATGCTCAGACGAAAACATGAAAGTCACAATGGCTAATTGGAATACACAAAAAGTGCCATGTCAGCATGCTCATCATGCTCCATCCAGCTGTTCAGCTGTCCAGCTGCCCAGTTGGATCAACGCCTTCGTCTTGGGTTTCAGCCATCTGCATTTGATATACTCGCAATTTTGCATAATTTAGTCTGATGTTGATGGACAGTCCCGAATTGGATTAAATTACTCCGGCGACTCGGGCAAAAACATTTTCAAATGCTTTAAATTATATCAAATTACTTGGCTTAGTGGATGCTTCCTCATATTTCTTATATGGAAGTTGGTTTTATGTGCGAGAATTTGATTTGTGCGGATTGAAATTGTTAAATTACATGCTAATAATATAATTGGTATATTTGGCATTTATTAGGATTACAATAATTTAAGGCAACTCGAGAATTTTAGTACAACATTTGAATATAAAAATAAATAATTGACATAAACATTTATTGAGGAAAATAGCTCGAGTTTAAAATCTGCCTTAAGAGCTAATTTAGGTATGTTATATATATTATATATATCTTATAAAACGAATTAATATAGATATTATAAGATATATATTTTTTAAATATCTTACGTTTTGGCAGAAATATTACCTTCATATTTATTTACCCCCAACTTAGTAAACTATGAAGAAAATCATTTAAATATACAAATTTCTTCTTTTATAAATATTTTTTTACTTAATTAACCAGATCAAATTCGACTTCATTGAGATATGCTGCTAAAATTATCCACAATTCAGCGAAAATATTTATTTACTATTTATTAAAGTCAATATAACCCAAGTCATATATAGCTTTATATATAGAATATATGGCTCATTGGACATTAATATATATACCTTTTAATCTAATGTCTAAACAAAACACTCTAAACAAGTAACAAAAAAAAAAACGAAATATAAAAACAATCTAGTCAAGATTGAGCACAATTTTGGTCACTGCCAAATTTTTAGGAATACCTACTTAATATTTTAGACAGTTTTAATTTTTAAACTTAAAATTTCGTTATGTTTTTGGTCAAATCAATGACACCGCAGAGTCGACTGCAAAAAATACCGCTAAAACCAATGATTCAATGTAGCAATAATTTCTTCAAATGTACATTGAATGCGCAGAAGCAGCCGCAGGAGCAAATGATCATTGAGAAGCAGCTGGAGAAACCCAAAGTTGGGGCGAACACAGAAAAGCAGTTGCCGACACAGCAGGAGAAACCCAAAGATGTGGTGATGACAGAGAAGCAGATGCCAAAACAGCAACAGAAACCCAAAGCTGTAACGCCGCCCATTATCGATATCAAGGATCAGCGGGAAAAATGGTTGGCAAGGGTGGCGCCAAAATTTCCAAGGTCATCAAAGGCAAATACCGCTGCTGGGCCAGTTACTAAGTTGCCACAGCAGAACCCACAAGCTTTTGGCATGCCACAAGAGTTTCAACAGACACAGCCGCAACCGTCGCCGCCAAACAAGGCAATCAGCAGCAGTAGCAGCAGCAGCAGTGTTTCCGAGCGCAATTCCTGGATGAATCGCATGCATGGCCAGCAGCAGAAAAAGCAGGCCCAGCAGCTCAAGGAGATGCAGGCCAAGCAGCAGCAAGGACGCGACATGCAGCAGCTGAAGATGCAACAAATGCAGCAAACTCAAACCACAGAGGCAGCCCAAGCTAAAGCAGAAGAAGAAGAACCCGTTGAGATCGTGCCCAAAACTGCCGAGCGTCTAGCCTATCTCGCAACCATTAAGCAGCTCAACACTTATCTAATATACGAACCAGTCGTGGGTCGAGCCGTGGCAAAAACCAGCGGCGATCAAATGGATGCAAATATTACGCATACGCTGCGGTGTCTGAGTCAAACGGGTCTCGAAGCGGAGCAGTTGCAGAGTTTGCCCGTCATTCAGGTAGCTGGTTCAAAGGGGCGTGGCACCACCTGCCTCCTAGTCGAATCCATATTGCGTGCGCACGGCATCAAAACGGGAGTGCTATGTGCCCCCCATCTCTTTATGACCAACGAACGCATTCGCATCGATGGCGAGCCGCTGGAGGAGACAAAGTTTACGCAGCTCTTTGGCAAGTTACAATCGCAACTTGGACAAATGCAACCGCCGCCCAGCTACAATAAGCTGTTAACTGTAATGGCGTTTCATGCGTTTCACAATGACAGCGTGGATGTGGCCATTGTGGAGATCGGCAGCGCCTGTGCCGCCGATTGTACCAACATAAGCGGACATGCGGAAACAATTGGCATTAGCACATTGGGCTGGGAGCAGAATTTGAGTTTTGGCAACTCGTTGCGCGACATTGCGTGGACCAAGGCGGCGATTATGAAAAAGGATGCCAGCATCTATACCAGCTCCAGTCAAACGGAATGCTGCGAAGTCCTTGCCCAACATGCCAAACAATTGGGTGTTCAACTGCATCGTGTGCCCGGCATTCCGGCGTACATTGAGAGCAATCACGACTGCAAGCAGCTGCTGAATGGTCTTAATTTTGGTGCAAAGCTCAATGCCTCGCTGGCCATTCAGTTGTCCCATGACTATTTGCGTCGCTATCAGCCGGAATATGTGGCGGGCCTGGAGCAAAATAGCACTGAATTAACACCGGGCACAAAGCGGGGATTGGAGCTCTACGAGCAACGTGGCCAATTCGAGATCATGAAGCATGATATATTCAATGTGCATCTGGATAGTGCGGATACGCTGGAGAGCATGATGAAGTGCCGGGAATGGTTCTATACACGCACTCGCAGCAGTCGTTTCCCAAAGATTCTGCTCTTTAGCAAGGTCAATGAATACAACTCAAAGGATCTGTTGACTATATTGCGACATAATATGCGATTTGAGGAGGCTGACTTTGTGCCCAGTCCCAGTTATTTTGAAGGTGAGCGTGCCACTGAGCCGGAACAGGAGTCTAGCGATGGCAATGCTGTCATTAGTTGGAAGGACATGGAGGAGCTGCAACGTGCTCGTCGCAATGCCAACAATTGGCGTTCCTTGTGCGTGGAGACCGACACTCGCGACACTTCCCACTTATGCATCTCCATTGAAGCCTTCTTTGATCATCTGCGCGACAAATATGGCAAGCAGCGCTATGGCATGCGCAACGAACTCGACATCCTGGTCACAGGATCCAGAGAACTGGTAGCCGGCACCATTAACCATGTGCAGCAACTGAAGAACAAAGAATTTGGGCAAATCGCACAAATAACTTAAATGATTTACTCGAAATACTCAACATAAATTGAATTGTTTTCACGTTCTAGTTACTTTCCTGTAAATATATATATATATTTATATATATATATATATATATAAAAATATGAATTTTTGTATAAATCTTATCAAAATATTTTCCCCGATTTTCAGCGATATAAATATAAATAAAATCAAGATGAGTATAATAATATATATGCCATGTCAAGTTCATCATTTTATGTGGATTCAGAGTCATCCAAGTAAATCGTAAAAGTTTTCATATTTCTCAGCTTTAAAATATTCTATATATATCTCAATTTAAAGGCTGCCAATTTAATGGCACCTTTCTAACAATAACTTAGAATGTATTTGGTGCATAAAGGTGACATTGAAGTGGGGAAAGTAGACCGAGAAGAAGAAGAAGAAGTAGAAGATGCAGAATAAGTAGAACAATTGGTGCATTGGTGCATTTATGGAACGTGTGTGTGTGTTGCAAGAAGCAAACGTTGCAATTTTGAATTGTGCATGCTTGCTGCTATTCAGTTAGTTATTGGCGACGTGTGTGTGCATTTTGTGGTGCAAAGTTCAAGTGTGCGGTGGTGTTGCTGCTGCAAGTGGTGCTCGTGCTAGTGGTGATGGTTGTGGTGGTGGCGCCACCCTTCTGCTCTTAAATCCCACAACATATTTTCTCGACACCCACTTGAGAGAGTGAGTGGTGTGTGTGTAAGTGTGTGTGTGTGTGTGTGTGTGTGTGTGTGTGTCTCTGTGTTACCTGTGATGGCTAGCGTAGTTGTTGTTGTTGCGGTTTTAGCATTACGTGATGTTGTTGTAATTGTCGTTGCCAGTGCCGTTGTGGTTGCTGCCGTCGCTGCGGTTACCACCTGCTGCTGCTGCTGCTGCTCCTGCTGCTGTTGCTGTTGCCTGCTAAGGTTGCCACGCTTCAAGGTGGAGTTGTTGCTCATGTTGTTGTTGTTAGTTTTGGTGTTGCTGGTATTGTTGGTGGGCTGCTTCGTTAGTTTGGCGGCGCGTGCTTGTTGTAGGTGGCTGCTGTTGGCTGGGACTGGTGTCGCCTCAAGTGGTCCTGCTTTGGTTGCAACCACATGGACCACACACACACACACACACCCAGTCACATATATCCACACACACACACACACACACACAGAAACGTGCAGCGCACAACATCATCGTGTGTCGCCAGTATCGTTAAATTTCCGTTTGTGGATGTTCCAAAAAGGGTTGGAAGGGTTGCAAGGAAATAGTAATTAAGTTGGCGTTGGCGACGCGCATTTAAGTGCAGAATTAAAAAACAACAACAAAAAAAATAACGTAGAAAAGTGAAAAATGAAAACACCAATGTTGGCGTCCTAATGAAACCAGCAACAACAGGCCCAGTAACAAATTGTACAATGGCAACAAAAATCACTTTTCTTGGCAAAAAATGATTGACCGACAAAGGGTTAAAATTCGGGAAAAGTCTAAAATGTTAGCACAGTCAGCAGCTGTTGAGTTAACAGCTGTTAAATATAAATTCCCTTGAAAAAAATTCATCTTTAAAATTTAGCGCGGTCTGCCTCTGTCAAATATGTTAACATGATCTGAAGCTGTTAAGTTTACAGCTGTTAAGTTTACAGCTGTTAAATATAAATTCAATTCTGAATTTAGGAATTTTTAATTGAAATCAATTTCTGTTTGCCATATTAAATTTTTTTAAAATTGTATATTTATTTACATTATTTACAGATGTTGTCCATAGTGCAATGTTGCCAAGGGCCAACAGCACACACTCTTTAACACACCAACAACGCACACACCCACTCATACACACACACACAATTAAACTGCAT
Source organism: Drosophila fungiperda (assembly GCA_035042345.1). Taxonomy (NCBI): domain Eukaryota; kingdom Metazoa; phylum Arthropoda; class Insecta; order Diptera; family Drosophilidae; genus Drosophila; species Drosophila fungiperda. The sequence continues at coordinate 4,872,062 of JAWNLM010000145.1, read as the reverse complement.
TCTGCGGTGCATATTTTTTTTTGGTCAAATTTGCTGGCAACGTTGGTCAATGAGTGTACCAAGGGAGAGCCCTTAAGTGGTGGTGCCACGCAAAGAGGGGTGGTGGGGGGAAGAAACATGGGACTACCTTTTAGTGAGGCGCAAAACTTTTTCAACAGTTTCTGAAAACTATCAAAACATTTTTCTGGTCCTAGCGCGTTCCCGTTATGTAAAGGTTTTAACCATCTGGGGGTTTTCACTTAAATGAGAACACGTTAAAAACAAAATTGCAAAAAATAGAAAACAATTTTGGCAAAGCGTTTTTTGGAAGAGCATTCCTACTAGTTAGGAGCATTTTGTTCATAGAATATAATTTAAAATCTCTTTATGGCATTTTTTTTTGCACACTGCTTAGTTTTGAGTGCTATAATTCAATTTTATTGTATATTCAAGCATTTTATAAAAGCACAGATTTAAATTTAATATTTTTCTGAATTTTTTCTAAACCATTTGTATTTTTTAATTGTTTAGGTTAGTTTTAGCGCTGACTTTGAGTAATTAAACTAATCTGAAATACTTTTTAGTGTTTTTATTCTTTATCTAAAATACTTTCTAGTGTTTCTTCTCTTTTTCTAAAATACTTTTTAATGCTTATATTCTTTATGTAAAATACTTTTTAGCGTTTCTATTTTGTAATCTAAAATACTTTCTAGTGTTTCCACATGATTCGACAAATTTTATAATTTTATCCACTTAATTTTTAGTTCCCCTTTATAACACAACCTTAATTAATATTTTCCAGTTTTCTTCTTTTCTTAATTTAGTCAGTAGACTTTTCCCTTTTATCTACTTTTCCAGCTAATTTCAGCCACTTTGTCGGATTATTTTCAGCTTACCCTATTTTCGTAAAATAACTAAGAATTGGACTGCTGAGCTTCTTAATTCAAATTATTTTTAGTTGAATTTATTTCTTTAGTGCTTTTGCTGAAATTAAGTTTTATATCTTACTTTATTTCTGGCTTAAATCCCCATCTCTCATTTTCTGTGCTGTGACCATTTCTTTGTCAGTTTTTGCCATTTCCTTGAACAAATCGGCTGTTTCCCTCGAGGCTAGTTAGTAGATATGCTCCAGCATTTAATTCCTAGCAGATTTCTAGTTAGTCACTTAATCTTTAATCTGATTTTATTGCTTTAATACTCATTTAGTTTTTAATTGTCTGCTGTGTTCGTTAGACGACAATCTGCCGCTCAAGTGGCCCAAAACCACTTGACTCTCGCCCAAAAAGGACGACTTTAACAACAGTTTTGCTTGTATTTTCTTGCCATTTTTATTTTTTTTTTTGTATTTTATAAGTTGCTGCTGTTTGAGCAGCAATTGAAATTGTGAAGGATGGCCATCGGCTTAAAGCCAATTAAAATTTTGCTAGCACAAAAGAAACGGCTAACGGTTTAATTCTCACTTAATTGGAATTACGCCGTACTGTTACACTGAATATGCACGTACACACACACACACACACACACTCGCACACACATAGAAACAGAGATGTGACTCGAATCGGATAGTCGATTCCATCGCTGGCTGATGGCGTCATTTTGGTTGCCAAGGCAAGCTGAAGCCGTTGCCGTAGCTGCTTATGCAGAACACACAATTTGCATGTAGGAAAAGGGTGTTGGGATGCGGGATGAGGGGGCGGGTGCGGGTGCGGGCATCAAGGAGACGTCTAGATGGACAGGCAATGCAATTACGCCCCAAAAAGGCAGAATGAGCATCAGCGGCAATAAGAGGCGTCAAAATGGCCGCCATAAATCTACGCTGCCCCCATTTCAAAAACAAAACAAGTTAAAGTGCAAACGAGTCGAAAGTGATCGACTGATGTATACCCTGCACACACAAAAACATTACTAAAGAGTTTGAAAATTAATTCTTAATTTATAGCTTAGCATTTTTTAGTAAGTGAATAAGTTGAAATTAGATTACATTTTTGGAATATTACAGACAGACAGCTATAGACAGAGATATAAATGAATAAATGGATATGGCTATATAGTTAATAAGTACAAATAATGCGGACAAGCAGAAAGATAAATATATAAAAATATAGGTAAACAGATAGATATAAAATCATGACTAATCAGTAATTAATAAACTTAATAAGACCTACACCATTCCCCCCTTAATTCAGTTTGCCATGTTTGTGCAGGGTATCCAAAGTACGAAACTTGATGAACAATCATCCAACCCACTTTCCAAAAAAACCAAAAACCCACTTGCACTGGCTGTGTGCGTATAGCTGCCTACTTACACTCGGCATGGTGTCCAGAGACGGAGGAGGGCAGCACTTGATAGCTGTCGCCATCGATGCCAATGGCACTTGTCACATGATATCCATAGCCATTTGGATGCGGCTGTTGGTAGAGTCCTTGCGAGGATTTGGCCTGCATTGGGTACTGTTGTTGTTGTTGTTGCTGCTGCTGCTGGTGCAACTCGCTTTGCTGCATGTTCAGCTGCTCATCGGGATCGTGAAGTGCCGTTAGAGTGAGCTCCATGCCAGCATCCAGCTGCTTGCTGTCCAAACTGCCTGTCGGATAATATGGCGGCGGTGGTGGTGGCAGCGTTGTTTGTTGCAACTGCAACTGCTGCTGCTGCTGCGAGGCGTCTCCCGTTGCAGCATTAAGCGTTCCATCCACATCATAGTCTTTGGCGCCTTGAATCACTCCTGGCGCTGTCGTTGTCGTCGTCGTTGCTGTTGCTGTTGTTGTTGTTGTCGTTGATGTTGCCGTTGTTGTTGTCGTTGTCGCCGCTGCAGCTGCCTGCTTCTTGGCCGCATGCGTGCGGCGGCAGCGACAGAATGCATAGAGCAGTGCCGCAAGCACAAGGAATGAGAGGGCCGCGATGATGATGGCCACCACAGCGGATGTGGTCAGCGAGGAGCTGTGTGGCATGTAGGATTTGCCAACTGCAATGGAAAGAAGCGTTTCATGTTGATTTATTGCCTTGCCACAATCTGTCTAAATTTCGCTGGTTTAGCTTTAGTTTCCAACCCGTGGTTATTCGTGCCCCAAAATGATGCATTTAATTGACATTAAAATTTAATTTGGCTGCTTTTTAATTAACTAATTTCGATTGTTGCTTTAAATTCTCTTAAATTTTAGTCTAAAAATTATCCATTACTTTGGAAGCCATTTTTCAAGTTATGCTTTTTAAAGTTTAGAATTTTAAGACGCAACTTCAAAGTGGAAATTGGCGCAAATTAAGCGCTTCAAATTCCGAATCAAATTAAACCACAACTCAAAACCAATAACATAAAAAGGAAAACCGCATAAAATTCAGAGCCGGAAACAAAACTGCGCAAACAAATTTGATTAAATTAATTTTAAGGCTTAACTTAATAATTAATCTATGGATTTGTTGACTTTTTAAAATCTCATTAAATTTTAATAATTTAACAAATTCCTAATTATTTTATAAATTTGTTGACCTTTCAAATACTCATTAAATTTGAATAATTTAACTAATTCCTAATAAATTTATAGATTGGTTGACTTTTTTATATATATTTAAATACATATTTTTGAAATAATTTCAGAAACGTAACTCAAACAAATTTGATTAAATTAATTTTAAAACTTAACTAATTTGTAATTAAATTAAAAAAATCATTAAAATCCTAATTAAAATTTAATGAATTTTTCTCTTTTTAAAAAGTTCTGGTTTGTTTTTTTAATATTTATTTATTTTTCATATTTAAATATATTTAATATATTTTTAAACTTATTTATTATTTGTAAACTTACTTTCGGCATTTGCGTAGGCGCCGCAATGCTCATGATTGGCCAGTAGACACAGCTTGACCCTCACCACGGGTCCTGGGCCCGCTGTCTCAGCCAGTGCCATGGTGCGATCCTCGCCAAGTTGACCACTGCCAGGATTTAAACTCCTGCCCGACGTGGTCGCTGTGGTGTAGTGGGCGGTGCGTGCAATCTGATTGATAACGGCCTCCTTGAAGGTCGTCTCACTGCCGGAAGGCAGCAGCGTTAGAGTCTCCACAATCTCCCACATGGGCACAGTGGCATCCCGCGTAACCAGCGACTCCACAACGGCAATCAGTGAGAGACAAGTGGCGGCCACATTGATGCCCAGCACGTGCGAATTGGGATCGTAGCTGACGTGGAGTGGCGGCGGTATTTTGCTCACCTTGGTGGTGGCCAGTATCTCGTTGGAGTAGCCCGAAGTACCTTTGGCATTCAGTGCGTACACCTTGAACATGTAGCTTTGGTGCTGATCGAGTGGCGCCAACTTGCAGGGATTCTCGCGAAAGCAGTTGAACTCAATCCATTCGTGTGCACCACCCTGTCCCGACCCAGAGCTGCTCAACTGATAGCTACTCACTGATGTATAAGCCAGGCCAGAGCAATCCGATAGGAGTTGTTCCCGAGGCGTTGCCACCCGTCGATAGCTGACCAAATATTTGGTGTTCAGCAGGCCGCCATTGAAACCCGGCTGCCAACTGAGCACTGCATAATTGTGCGCCACTTCAAGTACCTAATTTAAATACACAGAAAAAAAAATAAAAATATTTTTAAGTATTTCATTTCATATGCACTTGAAAAAACATCAAATTTAAACCAGCTTTCAATTTTTGGTTTGTTTATTTACATAGTAAAAAGTAAATAGAAAACTCAACTGAAAAAAAACCAGTGATTTTGATCAAGGTTTGCATTAAAAAGTTATGCTACACTTAAAGTTGAAAACAATATTTTGGCTCGATTTCCAGGTTACATAAAATTCTGAAAAAAAGCCTTTTGCGTTGGGTCAAAACTTTCCAAAACTCATAGTTTATCATGGTTTTAATTAAAGAGTAATGCTACCAAAACTTTGTCAAAACAAATTATAAATTGTAATTTAGCTAACAATTATAAAAACTAAACAGAATTTCCCATGCCTTTTTTTTTAGTAAGTCGCAAAATAATTCATAACAAGAAATCAAAAATTTTTTACAATACTTTTCAGGCAACACGAATATTAATCTTAATTTAGCTATTAAAGACAAGAAATCATTTCCTAAGACTAACTTTTTTTTTAAGAAATTTCAAAAGATATTTTTTAAAAAGTAATCAAGAAATTGTTACAATAACATTAAAAAAAATTCGATAATCAATCATAATTCAGCTAACAATTTTAAAAATTAAAAAATAATTCACAACTATTTTTTTCTAAATATCGAAAGATAATTCTCAAAAAAAAAATCAAGAAATTGTTACGATATATTTAGTGCAACACGAATAATAATCGTAGTTCAGGTATTAATCTTAAACCAACTCCCAATTCAGGATTTTTTCTTAAATATCGAAAGATAATTCTGAACAAGAAATCAAGAAAACTTTACCTTTAATGCATTTGGTTTCTCTGGTGGACCCTTGGGCTGCAGACGTATCTGGGTGCGTATGGTGTCCAAGGGGTTGACGGCACGACAGGTGTACTCGCCATAGTCGGAGTGCTGCAGATGGGCAATGCGCAGAATCGATGTGTAGATATCATTGTTCTCCATGCGTGTGCTGATCTCGTAGTGGCCATCCGAGGACATGGTCAGTGGGGAGGGATTACTGCCGAATTGCCACTGAAACTCTGGCTTGGGATAGGCTTGCACCCGGCAAATGACCTCAGCGGATTCACGCATATCGTAGGCAACCTTGTTGTACTGATGCAGCACAATCGGTTCGTGTTCGATGCGGAGATGCATCGATGAGTTGGCCGAGTTGACGTCGTTCTCGTAGAGGCACGTGAAGAGTCCTCGATCGCCGGGCAGCAATTGATTGCCATTTGGACGCGCCTTGCCACGAAAGCGTAGAATACTCTGTACGGTCACCACACCTCCGCCCGCTTCTGTGGGCGTGGTGCGTATCTCGTAGAGTTTGCGAGATGCCAATATTTCCGTACCATCCTTGATCCAACGTATTTGTGGAGTCGGCTTCGCTTTGGCACTGCACGTCACAGCGTAGTCCACGTCGCCCACACGTCGCGTCATGTGTTGCTGCAACTTGGCCAGGAATTGTGGCGGCTGATGCACCTCCAGCACAATGGTGGCCATCTTGCCGATGCCCAGCTCATTGACGGCATGGCAATGATACCGTCCCTCGCTGCCCAGATGTGCCTTGGGTATGGAATACTGCGGTCCCTGAGCGAGTATCTTCTGCGTGATGCTCTGCTCACCGTCCATGTCGCGAAACCAGCGATATTGTGGCACTGGCCAGCCGGGTGGATTGGCCGAACAGCTGAGTGTGACGCCATTGCCCACATGCACCACCGGCTTGGTGGGTGAGATGTACGCCTGACCGGGACGATGACGCACGAGCAGCGCAACAGTTGAGTTGCCAATGCCCTCGATACGCTTGGAGTTATACGGTTGCATCAGATTCACGGAGCGGCAAATATAATTTCCTGCATGCTCCGCGCGCACCGAGACCAGCGTAAGTTGCTCACCCGCATAACGGAAATCGGGTGCACCTTCTTTCAGCCACTCAACGGCGATGGGCGATGGATTCGCCGTCACATTGCAACGCACCAGCACTGTTTCCCCCTCCTCGGCTTCGTGGGTCTTCGACTCGATGGTCACAATTGGTGCATAGAGCACATCCAAAATGATGTCCTTTTCACCGGTTTTGCCCAGACCATTGTCGGCACTGCAGGTGTACTTGCCGGCATGGTGGCGACTCACGCGGTAGATCGTGTGACTGGGCGTGGCACTCACATACTGGCCGTTGCGTGACCAGCGCACATTGGACACCATCGGCTTGGCATCCACCCGACAATCCAGCTTGGCAATGTGATCGCGCTCAATGCGCAGCGGGTTCTGTGGCCCAACCTCAACGCGTGGATAATCTGCAAAGAAAAAAAAAAAAACGGAATGGGTAATTCAGGATATTAACTTAGTTTGTTAGAGTTTCTGGTCAACACACATGGCAATTAAGGTCCGTTAAATGAGCCCATTAAGTTGCCAATAGCAATTTTCAATAACAAGACCCGTTATTCGGCCACTGACGGGTTCAGCGATTTGAGCCATCCACATTTTTAAATAACATCAATTTGAGGTCTAACAGCAACAAAAAATGCCGAGACTGCCCCAACAATTATGGCCAAGTGCACACTAGTCACTAACCTGTTATTTTAGCCAAATTACAAATTATTTGTGACCATGTAGTTTTCAAATTGTATAATTATGTTTTCTTTATTTCATTATAATTATTTATTTTTTGTTATTTTTTAATTAAATAAAATTTTAAACCCATGACTAGAAAATTATTCCTTATTAAAATCTATTCTAAATGCAAACTTTGAGTGCCAAATAAATTATTTTTCTTATCTTTCGAAGCCAATAGTATAACAAAAGTATTTAATTAAAATTAAAATACTTATTATTTTGTAAACTTATGAAATTTGGTTTATCCAGAAACATAAATTGTTAAAGATTTAAAATCTTCATAGGAAGAAAACCTATTAAAATGATTATTTTTATTATTATTATTATTTACGTGCAAAATCATAAACATTTTGCCATTATTCTAAATAAAATGCCTTTCTTGTACACTTACAATTGTCTATGAAATTTATCTAGAAACCTAACTTATTTAAAATTTATAAATAAAAAAATAAAAAAACTATTTAAATTACAAGTTTAGTTGGCAAATAAATATAAATATCTTGCTATGTAATCTAAGAAAATTACTTTTCTTGTACATTTAAAATTCTAAATGAAAGCAATTTAAAATTTATTTTTTGATTAGCTAAGTAAATGTTTCTCTAACTATTTATAAATATCTTAGAATAAAATATGCAGAAATTTAATAATTTATATATAATTTCTATATCAAATCAAATATTTTCGATAACTTTCAACCAATGTGCCGGGGGTAATTCGGCTTAAATGGCCACCATGTGCCGATAGTTAACGTTGGCAACAAATCGGTTTTTGGGCTGGCCACTGGGCCACTTGGCTGGTTGGTCAAGCGTCTAACATAACGGGTCTTAACTAGTTTAACTGTTGCTGTTTAAATGCGTGTTGTTTTTGTGTTTTAGTTGTTATTTTAGTGCCAATTAACTTTTGAAACACTTAACTTTAATCACCCACTGACCAAATACTTAAATGTCCACAGTTCCAAGGTGTTGTTGTTGCTGCTGTTGTTGTTGCTGTTGTTTTTTGCTTTTGAACGAGCGAAAAATGTATTCTAAACTGCCACAAAATCGGGGGCATATCAAAAACTGCGTCTGCTCTGTGCCCAATTACGAGGCAACCAACACATTAAGTCCAAACAAAAACTTTACATGCGTCTGCGCCTGTGCGTGTTGTGTGTATATACGTGTGTGTGTGTGTTTGTGTGTGCATGTGTGTGTGTGTGTGTCTCTTGTGTGTTGGTGTGTGTAATTATAAAATAAAATTTAATGAGCAACGCCTGTCAGCGTGCGCAGAGCAACGCAACACAAAAAAAAAATACTCCAATTTTGCATTTCAACACATGCTGCACTGCCCTCCTCCCCCCCCCCCCCTCCCCTAACTTTCACTCCACACCCCTATGGCATTTTATGCCCAGCCAGCCATACAGTTTCACGCTGACGAGTGTTACCGCCACCTAACGCCCAGCTAGCCCCACTTCCTTGCCACAAACTTGCTGACATTCGCCATGAAGTTGGTTGCGCAATTTTTCATGGCTTTTTTTCCTTACCTTTTTATTATTTTTTTTTCTATTAAATTCTTGAAATCATTAAAGGTAGCTTGATTTAAACACTTGATTTAGTTTATTACTTAGTTTTTATATAAACTTATAAAAAGTTTTTATATTTATTACAATTTTAACAATGTACAAAAGTCTTCTCAAAATTAAATATTTGCTGTTAAAGCTGAATCGAAATTCTTAAACTCGATTATGTTTTATCATAATTAAATCTTAGTTTTAAAAAAACGCATTTTATAAATATAAATATATTTTTTTGTTTACTCCAATTATTTGTCTGCTATTAGAGAAAGTTTACTTTTGAATTTAAAATATTTTTTTTTTATAATATTTCTTATAAGTTTACTTTTGAATTTAAAACATTTTTTTATATTAATTTTCAATTTTCACTTTTACAAATATAATTGACTGCACATAAATTCTAATTCTTATTCCGCGTAGATTATTAGACTTTCTCTATTATTATATTTAAAGCTTTTATATTCTCAAGTTTATGGATCATGAATATATATAGTCTATGAGGTCGAGGAAACTTTCTTTCTGACTGTTACGTGCTGTTGCACAACTTCATTAGAACTTTTTTAAATAATTTTCACGTGCTGAGAGTGTACAAATTTTTTAAGTCTCTGGTTTTGTTGCTGTTCATTGTATTTTTTATTTTATGTTTTTCTTCTTATTTTTTTTTCTTCATTTTTTTAACGAGTTGGCAGGGCCGCATTGCGATTTTAGTTGCGCTGCTGCTGTTCACATGCATGTTTGCCCCGCCCTGGTGGCAAGCGTGGGTCGTAAGGGGTTGGTGGCATTGTGATTTTATGACTGGCTACATTAGCGACGTGCAACATGCGTTGCCTGCGCTTGCAACGGCTGGCAGGCAGGCAGGCAGGCAGGCAGGCAGGCAGGCAGGCAGGCAGGCAGGCAGCACCTGAGCTCCCCATAGAATAAACTAAGCCTGCGCTGGCAAACCTTGTTACAGGCAACCAAACGAGGCACTGGCTTCCGGCTAGGCGGGCGTTAAATAAAAATGAGCGAATGTTGCACATACGCGGCGTGGTCTTTACTTAAGCCCGTTGGCCATTTTAGCAGCCAAATTAAATTATTTAGCCCCGGAAACTGGGCCGAGACCCGAGCGTTATACCTGCCACAGGATGTATCACACACAACACAGCTCGCAGTTATTTTAATGAGGCGAGTTTGCATTTGCTTTAATCCTACAACTCTTACATGTCGCCCCCAACCTTCCTCCCCCTCCTCTTGACTTCCACGTCATGTCTTGGCCAAATTGAAACAGCAACAGCGACAACAAACAGAAGCATTTCCAGCTGCCGCTGCTGCTGCTTCTGCTGCTGCTTCTGCTGCTGCTGCTGCTGTGGCGTACGTGTCACACAACACGTCACGTGACTTCCGCTGCGCGTGCTTGCAACACCTGCATTCATATGTAGTATATGCCATACATGTCCATCCTGCCACACCCTCCTACCGCTCCATCTCTCTCGTAATCGCAATCAGCCAACCATTTCGATGGTTTATGCCCCTCGCTGTGCGGCAGCCAAACATCAGAATAAATATTGAAACGCAATTTCAATGCGTTGTTGGCTTAAACATTTAAAGCAATCTGCCTGAGAAGAGACACATTTCAATTGTTGTTTACAGTGTGCTCTTTTTTTTGGTTCCTTTATTTTATTTATCTGAAACGCAGAGTATTAATTTATCCACGAGATAATTAGTTAGGACAGATGTTTAATATGAAGAAATATTGTTTTATGCTAGAGTTTAAAGTTTGGTAATGAAGACATCATCTGACTTTCCATGCTCTGTTTTAAAGCTGTCTAATTTAAACTTGGAGTATTAATTTGCCCTATTTTAGGTATTTGAACGATCGTTTGAGATATTAAACCCATTTGCTCTTTATTAATATATTCGGTATAAATTCAGAAGAGAAGATCTTATGAACTTATTATAATATAGACTGTCTATCGGACATCTGGTATGTATTGGTCGGTTTTTCAATATATATAGCAATATTTAAGCATCAGCAATTTTAGAGGGATACGTAATCGTAATCATGTCTAAAATAGTCGATGATTCCTACTTAAAAACGTTTCAGCTTCAGCAAAGTGAAGATAATTATTAAGGACCCAAATTTATCATGATTTTTTGACCGAATAGTTTTATGTATTTATTTTATTAGAGATTGGTATTCGTCCATACAACTATCTGGCACTTTTCATGCCAACTAGTTGCTCAGTTTTAAAGCTGTCTAAATAAAATTTGTATTATAAGCATTTGTCAATTTTCTGGCATTTAAATCGATCTGTTTCCGGTTTACTAAGGTAATTGGAGGCAATTCACTACAGAAGATCATCTTTCTCAATGTAATTTCTAATATTTTATAATGTATCGTTCACAATAGGATTTTTTTTTTTTAAATATATATATAATAATTATATTTAAGCAAAAGAAATTACTAATATTCTTAAGAGAAGTGAAAATAGCTAAGCAGTCTGAGTAAGTCAGGCAAAGCATCTCGAGATATAGTCAGTAAAACTTAACAACTTATTACAATTTGCACTATTTTTTTTTGTTTTAGTCTCAAATTTATGAGTTACCTTCAACACCAACCAACCGCGTCTGATTAAAGCAACGATTGAGAGGGTGGAGGAGCGGCAGCAGTAAGCCACAAATTGAATTTTTGAGAGCAACTTTTTTGCTGAATGTAATAGTCAGTTGCTATTTTTTAACCTTGCAATTGTCAGCGAACTCGGCATACTCAAACTCTGACTGCAATCACCCCACCTCCCCCCCACTCCACCCAAGCAACCACCCCCTTGCAACGGTAACCCAGTTTTGTCAACGTTAAACATTCGCTGGAATTGCTTTAAAAAAAAAGTGTTGCCTACTTTTTTGCGCGCTGGCAAAGTCATCTAGCTGGCGATGAGCACTTCGGTCTGTGTGTAAGTGTGTGTGTGTGTGTGTGTGTGCAGTGGACCATAGGTGTCATATGCATGTCGATTGAAATTAATTGAATTGGCTTTGAGCTGCAACAGTTCCACATACCAAAAAAGCAGCAACAAAAACAATATTCAATTGACACTTTGCGGTTTCTGTTAAAGTTGGCTGAGAACTTTGCGGTTCATTTTTTGGTTTCTGCTTGCTGCCAGTTAATTGAAATTGGGCGGCAATTAATTTGCTTTGTCACAAAAGCTGTTAAGTTTTTACTTAACCAACCCCCTCCCCCCCCCCCCACTTACCAACCCCTTCATTACTCCGATGAGCTGTAAAGCAAAACATTTTACAACTTTTATGCAGATAATTTGATAGTTTTGAGTTTGTTTCAACTCTTTAAAGTTGAACAGCTGAAATTCCAGCTGCAGGTGAAAACAGTGTTTTGCATTCATTAAGATACAGTTAAAAAAAAAAAGAAGGAAACATTAACTCGCTGCAGGAAATCTTTGAATATGAATTTTGTACAAATGTTTAGTTTTTTGGCGAGCAAACTTCTAATTACCATTTGCAGCTTTATTTCTGCAAGTGTAGAACGGATAACCAAGAAGCTAAACAGCTGGCGGCGCTAACGTCAAAAGTTGAAATCAGCTTTAAAAAACTGAGAGTCAAAAGCGCTGCCAGCTTCAATCTTAAAGCATAACAATCAGCAGGCAGGACGAAAAGGACATGCCAAGCAATGCCAACTTTCTATCTGCTAACTTCTTGATATTGTGCAATTTTTTTGCCCTTGTTGTTGTTGTTTTTGTTGTTGCTGTTGGCATTCCTTTGCCGCTTGCTGCTTGCTGTGTGGCTATGCAAATGTCCTGGCGCCAGAATGCAATGGCAGCCTCTGTGCCAGGCTGGCTGGCTGGCTGGCAGAGACGTTTCCCACACACAGACACACTCATACACACACTGACACTAATTGCAATTGTGTGCGGCATTAGCACGTGTCTGTATCGCTCCCCAAGGCTACCTGCTGTTCTTAGACTCCACCAAGTTAGTGCAAAAAGCTTTTGTGCTCTGCTTTGGCATAGAGGACATTTGGTCCTTTGGTTTTTTTGGCACTTTGCCTTTTGCCATTGGCAACGGCATAATCAAAATGGACAAGCCACAAAACTCGCTGCCGGCGCGCTCAAACAGGGCACCTCCTCGATATTGGCAAGCAATAACAGGACTCAGGACTCTGAACTCCTTGTTGTTGTCCCTTGTTTTGCTCTTCATCCATCCCCGCTGCTCCATCTTCTCCATTTTTCTGTTGTTGTTTTAGTTTAGTTGCCGCAGGGATGCCAAGCAGAGCGTGTCGTTTGTCAAGGTGTCGTTTAGTTCATATACAGTGGCATCAATTATTAAAAACACAGCTCCACAAAATCTCAGCTGTCAATTATTTATTGATATATGCAAATCATGTACACCATTGCAATCGATAGGCATGTAATCGATTAGTGTCAATGCATCAGGGAGCCAAACAAATCGACTTGAACTAATGCATTTGTTTGCCAAATCGAAAGCACTGTGCAAGTAAAACAGGCAGAGAAAAATAAACAAATTTGACATTTTTTATTTATTGCTCAACTGATTTGAAGCCATTAAATGAATGAACTTCTTATAAAATGTCAACAAAATTTGTAAGCCACATTTATTAGTTCATCGATAAATAAGCATTTAATTTAGTACTCCAACCTTTAAGAATTATCTTTAAACTTTATTACTATTTAAGTTATAACTCCAACTTTTGCTACTAGTTTCATTGAGCAATCGAAAAATCTATCGATGATATTTATCTAAAGGAACTTTGAGGTGACCTTGAGATAAAAGATGAGCAAAAAAAAACCAAATAAGTATAATTTGCTCTACTTTTAAGAAATATCTTTAATAAATTTTCAATAAGTGATAAAAGATGCCTTGCAATCAATTAATAAAATAATGTTGATGAGCAGAAAGCATAAAATAAGAAAAATTTAGCTATTGAACTTTTAAGGAATATCTTTGATCATTTTTGCAGTATCTCAAGTCTATGTATTTTGTAAGTATAAGTATTCATTTAAAGGTTTGAAATCAGTTGATCAATTCACCAGTTAAATTAATAAAATCGATTTTTAAACTTAGCTTAAATGTTTAAAATTAGTTTATCAATTAATCATTGAATAAATCCAAAAACCGATTATATTAACTAATTTTATTAGTTTTTTATGCATAAGCTATTTGAGAATTCTGAACTGAACTAATGAAAATAAAAGCAGCGTTTTGCACTGAAGCCTTCAAATAATTTTGTCAAACAGAAGGCAGAAAATTCCATAATTTAATGAATTCAGCTTTTAAGAAATATCTTTTTATACTCCTTCATCGAATTACTTAAAAAATAGATCTAATTAATATACATCTTAGCTTTGAGCTATTCTTAGGAATATATTTTAATATTTATTTCTCTAGTTAATAAAACAATATTTCTAATCAATACACTTCAAACTATAATCAAGTATTCCAACTTTGATTCAATACTTCAACGAGCAACGAACAATTGCAAAAGTATCGAATGATTGAGCGATTAGCGTTTGCCTGTTTGCGTTTTATAATCGAATCAAAAATGGCTTATGCAAATGCAAATGTTTGACCAACGAATCAAGAAAAGGGAAATTTTGTGCCGCATCGTTTGTGCTTCGTTGCCAAGAAATTTCACGCCAAAATCACATTATTGTCAGAAATGTTTGCCGCTGCACGAATTTTGCCCTGCCACCTGAGTAGGTGCTGCAGATGGATTCTGGATTTTGCGTGGCATCTTGTCTCTCCTCTCGTCTAGGTTTTTTTTTTTTTTTTTTTTTGTTTATTCAAATTGAAATGACTTTTCAACGGCTTTGCTTTCCACTTCAGCAGGCCCACGACACATGAGTCCTGTTTGTCTTCGTCGCCAGCGACTTTTTTGGCTAAGAACTCGATGCGAATGGCATCAAATCGTGGCTGGGCTTATTACGTGCACCGCATGCAACTGCACAAAAGTCACGCGCCATGCACTGACAATCCGCACCCACAACAAACCAGGACACACACCTACACACACACACATATATAGATATGCATATATTTGAATTTCTAGCGCAATTCGCATGATGCTGGAGACTGAAAATATGTGAAAACGTGCCTCGCACGTGTGACCCCCCCACAAACTGTCATTCATAACTGTTGTTGTTGTTACTGTTTTAATGTTATTACCAAGTTTGGTTATACCCAGCAATCCATTACAAATTTCTACTCACTTTTGTCACATAATTTCTTACTTGATTCAAGTTTATGTCTTATTGATTTTAGTTAGTTTAAATTATTAAGCTTGTCTTATTTAAAGTCACTTAAAATGTAGAAATGCAATTATAAAAATTTATTTTATATTAATATTCCATGTTTACTAATAACTTTGCATTGCATTATTATTTATTGAATTAACATAGAACATATTATTGAATTAAATGTTTAATTTTTTTCAATGCATTGATTTTTAGCTTTTATTTTATTTTGAGCAATTTATATATTTGCATGCAGCCAACAATTTATTTGCACATAATTAGGAATACATTTATTTTGCATGAATGAATGCCATAAAATATAAATTTCATTTGAAAAAAAAATGTTTTATTGAATTTTGTGCAAAATTAGGAGTTAATTTAAAGGCTTAGCAATTAACGCAATTTAAGCAATTGAACTTAAGAAACGGAATTGAAGTTTCAATACGTTTCTTATGAATTAGTTACAGGAAACAATATTTTTATTAATTTTGAAGTTATTCAACTTAATTTACCGGACCCATTACAATTTACCTACCGAAAACTGAACCAAATTGTATTTAGGCTTCGTATCCTAATCTTTCTTATAAATTGGATTTAAAGGCTTAAAACATAAGCCGGCTTTAACAGACTTTGGGACAGATTGCGCTAAAAATAAACACTATTTCCCAGTGTGCTTTTTATTGAACCGAAAACTCAAATGAATTAAAGTGAAAATTTTCCTTTATGTTAAGTTTGCTTGGAGTTTCAATCATTAGCATATTCTATAGCAATAATAAGTAATCTACAATTGATTAAGGGGTATCTTCACGTCGAGCCACGCCGCTTGTTTTAATTGTTGACTGTTATGGGGCGCCACGCTGCGTATGCGCAATTAGCCAGCCTCATTTTCGATGTTACATCTCACTAATTTCAGTCTGTTTATCATATTTGTTACGCTCAGCGGGCTGTAGCACTTTTTGATTAGCACACACCAACACAAACACACACACACACACAGAGTGTTGGTCGTAAAATGTTTATAATTTCATTTGATGATTTTTTGCACGATATAAAACACTCAACAACCGTTGACATTGACTACATGACGCATATGGAGTTTATTTTGCCCAGTGCCAGTTATTTTTTTCTTTATTTCTTTTTTTTTTTTGGCTGAGAGATTTTCATTTTTTGTCTGGAAAAACGCAGCAGCTATGCTGGCACATAAATCAATCAAATGCAGGCACAGCACGCAATGCACACAAAGATCAACGGCAACAGTGAACGGATTGCGAGCGGGGTGAGGAAAGGGGAAGCCAAGAATCCATGCAAACATTTTCAATTAAAAATTGCTCTGTCATTTGTCAGTATGCATCTGGCTACGTATGTGTGTGTCCAAGTGTGTGTGCGAGTGAGTACGACTGCTTGTCCATTTCTTTCGTTCACTGTCACTGTCTAATATTGCCAATTGCTTATCCATCACAATCAAAGTGAGGCATTAGACATCCAACAACGTCGTCTTTGCTTGCCGAATGCATTCATATCTTCTCTCAACAGTACTTCGCAAACTGTGTTTTTTTTTTTTATAGAATAAAAAACGAATAATGGTTTTCTGCAAATGTTTGTCACAGGCAGAAGGAAGCATCTATATATATATTCTTCATGTGGATCAACAGCCGAGGCGATATAGCCATGTCTCTCTGTCTGTCTGTATGAACACCCGGATATCAGAGACTGTAAGTGTCCGGCTTAGATTAAGTTTGCTTTACTTTATCGATAACAGCATCCGTTTCTCGATTATCGTTAAATATTGATTTCCGATATTAATAAAAGCCACTATTTTAAAGTCAGATAATTCTAACACATAATATACATATGCATAATAATGATCAACTGCTTAAATTTCATTAAGATCGGATAAGAAACACGGAAGTAATGGACACAAATATATTCCCATATTGATCTCATTTCTATCAGCAGCCGCAAGCGTTTTCTGTACAGAAATATGATAAGTGCATGTGTGAGAAAGAGATGGCATGATATTTGAGGCTAGCGTCAATTTCATTTTGTGTGCATTCTGCGGTGCTCCGTTTTCTACGATTGCCTGTACGTATGTATGTGTTATTTGATGCCAGAGTCAATTTGTCATTGTGAGTATTCTGCAGAACGCCGTTACCTACGTATGTAGGTATGTATGTATATATGCAAGTGTTTCTAGCCAACCAATTAGGGATCAATTCGGGCCTGTGAAGCGCTGCATTCGTTTTCTTTTACGCGCTGCTTTCGCTTTCTTTTTACTCTTCTGTGCATGTGCTTGCTTTGCGAAATGACTGAGTCTGCTCATATCTGCATGCAAAACTTTTTAAAGATTTGCCAATAAAATTAAAATATTTTTAATAACTGTGTTTAGGGAATATCGTAGTCGAAATCACATTCTTAAAAGTTGCTGTAGAGGTTTTTGCGAAAATTCATTCATGTTGAATGATTTGCAAATGTTTGCTTTTATTAAAATGTGTCATAAATTTTGGAACGTATCGAAGAGGAAATTATATATATTTATCGGCAGCATCACAAGTCGAGTCGATATATGCGAAACGAGGTGCTTAGTTTTAAAGATGATAGTTGGCCTTTTTGCTGCAATAGTCAGATTAAGCTCTTGAAAACATTTCCAATTGAGTTGGCTGCCAAGAAATGTTGCATAATTGATATCGCAAGCATAATCCATGAAGTTGAAGTTGTCTAAACCAATTTCCAGCTCAATTCATGCATCATACAGTGGCTCGCAAACTGTGATAAGGGTTTACTTTAACCTAGTGTCTGGACTTTTTGGCCTGGAGGCAGCCTTTGCGCTCAAAATTCAATTGTTGTTAATCGTCTTGGCCAGGTTGAGATCCCTGGTTGTGTGTTTTTGTGTGTGTGTGTGTGTGTGTGTTTTTGTGTGATGGCCCAGAGGCGTTGCTCGTTGGGGAAAGCGGCGCAAAGCAGCAAAACACATTTGGCTTCCGGCTAAATGCACCTTGGAGGCACTTTTGACTTTGGCTGTTGGCCCAAACACACACATTATGGCCAATGTGCTCGGCTCCTGGCTGCTTGCTGCTTGCTGTTATGTGTGTTCTGTATGCCTTTTATTTGCTGCTGCTGTTGCTGTGGCCTATGTCTGCTAATGGATTTTAAATGAGCATCATAAATACTAAACCCAAAATTGCTTCAACGCCCACCACACACACACACACACTCAAATAAACACACACACACACACAGTTACATGTATTTGTACCTAGCATTCTTTGGCAGTAACAACTTGAATTTCTCAGTTGCTGCCTGTTTCGTGTCTCATATTACACTTTTGGCTTGTTCTCATTTATTGTGTTTTGCCTGTTTTTGTGTCTTTTACACTCGTTTCGTATGTATGTGTGTGTGTGTGTGTGTGTAGGAGACTAGGAGTAACCGGATGAGCCTGAGTAGGAGTTTAACCAGCTTTCTGTAATACCTTTTTATGCCGCGTGGGTTGGCTTTCAAATTTGTCATTAAGTTTGTAACGTCTTAAAAGGATTATTTTCCCAATACGCTCAATTTGCATAATTTGCGTAACGCTTGCTAGAAGTCTTCAATGCTTTTGCTCTTCTTATTATATCTAGTTCACAATTTTATTTAAATTTCATTTTGAGTAGTCTTTAAGTTTGTATTTGTTATAATTATACCAAGTTGATTCTATTTTCTGTTAATTTCATTTTAAGTTTCTAAATTTAATTAAAGTTTGCTTACTAAATTATGTATTGTGATTAGTATGAATTTATTTTTGTATTTGATTAATAAATTATTAGCATAATTTGAGTTCAGTAGTTCAATTCAGTTAACTGAATTTTATTTTTAATATTGACGCCAATTGAAGCTATTTTACTAATTTTAGATCAGTCAAGTTGTATATGTTAATATTTATTTAAATTAATAATGAGGTAAAAATAAGTTGTATATATTTTCTATACCTAACTGTGTACACCATTATCTACTTTTTGCTGAGAGCGCATTTAGTTGTGGTTGTGACTGTAAATTTTGCACTTTTTTGTTGAACTTTTTTTTGGAGAGTTGTTTTTGTATTTGGCTTTTGGTTGCTGCTGCTGCAAAGACTATAAATATTTGTTACGCTGACGTTACGAGAACGCTGTATGTGACACACACACACACCCACACGAGTACACACACACACACACACACACATGCACATGTCCCGTTTGTTGTTGCTTGTCTACAAATCCGGCGTGTAAAAATGACTGCAATTTATGTTTTCCTATGAATATATTTGAGCGCTTCTCTCCCCACCTATGCCTCGCCTACGGCTGCTCTTGTGGAAACTGTTTGGCTTTCACATATTATTTTTTTTTTATTTTTCCGCCTGTTAGCAACATTTTTAGTATGAGTAGTCCTAACTGTTACTCGTTTTGATTGCATGAATTTGATGCAAATTTCATTTGTTGTCATTTTTAGTGATTCTTATTAAATGCAAGTAACGTGATAAGTTTATTACACATACGCGTCGTTGGCTCAGCGATGAAATTTAATATTGGCTAAAATGATAAAACGCTTAAAACCGGTTGCCATGTGCACAGTTTATACACAATCCCTCAGCTGCATGCGGCACTAAAGACTTGTCAGCTAATATAACAGCTTGAGACTTGAGACGCCTTCTTCGCCGCAGGAACAGCATTTACACTGTGTGTGTGTGTGTGTGTGTGTGCGTGAGTGTGTGTGGAATCCAATAACTAGCAATCAACTACTGTGTGTGTGTGCCTGCCAGACACTTTATGCGTCTGTCAAGTGTGGAGCATTTAGGTCACGTTGAACTGAACGGTCGACATTTGTTCAGCAAACTGCAGCATTTAATTACAAAATGTGACAAAGCGAAATAGATGAAAAAATGATGATGGAAACATTAAGCGAGGAAAGCAAAAGTAAAATGAAACGCGCTTTAAGTGTCCTGTCAACAATTAATTAAAATGAGGTCAACATAAAATATATCTTGAGATAACAAAATAAATGTTTATATATAAAAAGTCAATTCTGTTTGAACTAGTTCAAGTTGAAACGCGTTTCAGTAAATAATAGCTTAAAAAATCACTAGTATTGCTCAGTTGATTTATATTTACTTAATTTAATTATTTATATTTATATTAAGGGAGATGTGATTACAATGGAAAAATTTTCACTGAATCCATTAAAAATTTGTAATAATGGAGACCGAAAATAGCATCACCCAACCCAACTTTATCATGATTATCAGCGGAATCTCTTAAGCAGATCTGTGTGTCTGGTTAAATAAGGCGATCTCAGAGATTAAGATAAAACAGAAGTGACTTGATATATAAATTGTCACATTTAATACTTGTATATATATATATAACTGCTGAAATTTCAATAAAAAAAACCCCTATAAAAATAAACAGTATTTTCTAGTAGAACGCACTAAATTCAAGTCAACTCTCGTTGAGCTGCCTCGTTGAAAGTATTTTCCACTTGTTTATTATGTAGAAAACTTCATTGTTTAGATGTTGTAGCATTTATTTAAAATTTCTCATACTTTGTCATTTATATATATGTATCACCTGGCGGCACCGTAAATATTGCACACTTCATAAACAAGACGGCAACAACAATTTGCAAAAGAGCCCACTAAAAAGCATAAAACAAAAAGCCACCAAAAGTCATAAATTTCAAGTCTATGGCAGGCATTTCTTTACTACATTTTTTTTGGTCTCCTTTTTTGGCTGCACACTGTACCATTTGAGGTCTAGGATACTACACTCTATCCGCCCAATTCCCAACCCCTCTCCACCCCCCTCGTTTTTTGTTTTATACTCACAGTTGACATTTAGAGCAACGCTGGTCTCCAGCGTATGACCCTCGGGCATGGCACGATTCCAAACGACGCATATGTATTTGGCACCATCGTCGGCCCGTCTGGGCAGTATCTGCAGTGTGGCATTTGTGTAGTGGTTCTTGGAGCCGCCCTTCAGCGCATACGACTGCAACGGCACTTTGCTACCCTCTCGGAACCAGCTGCAAGGCACAGAGAGGCAGAAACAGCGATTTAGTGCCAAAAAAAAAAACAAGCGACAAAAATAAATAGCAATTGTGTCTGGTTTGGGGATTATTAATGAAGGCGAACAGTTAAGTGATTTACTTGCCGCCGGATGTGCTTAAACTGTCGCTGACCACAGCACTAGCGACGACAGCTGAGAGCCCCCCTACCCCACACCGCTCCGACAAAAAAAAAAGGATTTACTACTACATAAAAAATGAAAGCTTTCTCTCAGCGAAAAGCATAAAAAGTGAACTTTTGATTGCCGTATTTGTAATACGCTTGTAGGCATTTTAATACAATGATAAAATATTGTAATAATCTCAACTGCAGCAAAAAATCATCTTTTATATTTGTATAAAAAATAATATATAAATAAGCCATACGCATGTTTTTTTTTTAAGGCCAACTGACACTCTATTATTAACAAAATTGATTAAGTATTTACAATAATTAAAAAATGAGGCCATAAAATATTGTTGTAAAGTATTAATTTCATAAAAACAATGAGAACTTATTATTTTTTATTTATTGTTCTATAAAAAAGAGATATTTAGAAACGTAAAATATAACTAAAATATAATATTTTTAATCCCATAAATTAAATTACAATACAGCATTTATATATAAGTAAAATATATAGCTATTAGTTCCTTAAAAAAAAGAGGTTGCGTTAAGTTAAATTACAATATATGTCACTTACTATTTTTTATTTTTTTGTATAGAAATATAAGTAAAATAGAAATATTAAATTAAGTCTCAATATAGCACTTATTATTTTTAATTTTTTTGTATAGAAAAACGAGGAATTTAGAAACTGAAAATATATAAGTAATATATATAAAAAGAAAAATGAGTGGAGCTAAATTAAATTACAATAAGACTGTTTTTATTTTTTTTTATAGAAAAAAACCTTTTTAGTTTTCCAACAATATTATTTATTATTAATAATACTAAAACTGAACTGGCTACCTTTGCTCTCATTGTTAAGGGTATATTTACTGTTACTTTGACTAACCCCTGAACTGTCACACATTTGATCTCACATCTTTAATATACCCTGAAAACACTAACAAAAAATGAAGGGAAGTTTGCCCAAAGAAGTGTATCATCAATTTGCATTTATAATGGGCTCTTACGTTATCATCGGATCCGGTGAGCCACCGATGCTGCTGCAGGTCAGCTCGAGTGGTTTCTCCTCGGTGGCGACCGCAATGTTGCCGGGCGTTACCATTGGCGGATGTGGTGCCGTCAGTACCGTTACATTGTAGAACTCCTGATGCACATCAGCCCCGGTGCCTTTGGCCTTGATGCGGCACTCAAAGCGTCCATTGTCCCGATTGTACGAGGTGTTCTTAATTTGCAGATCGTAAATGCCGCGACCCGGTCGAAAGTCCAGTCTGCAAGCGAAACAGAGACGGGATACATTTAGAGTGAGAGTAAGAGTGAGCGAGAGAGAGAGAGATAGATAGATAACAAGCAAAAAAGTGAATAATCAGCGTATAAAAAAGAGGGGCGATTTATAGTAAATAAGGCAAGTCAAGGAAAAGGCAAAAAATGGGAAAGAATATTTTTTACTTTATGTAAAATAACTGCGGACATACTTTGTTAATTTACACAGCTTGAGCTGAGTGTATATATATATATTTTTTATTTATAGGTTAAGATGTGTATTAAATTTTCACTTTTTTGAATATGCAACATGTTGTTAAAAAAGCTTGTTAACTTTGTTAGATAATAAAAAAAGTTACTTCTGGGTTCGTAGAGGGAGCTATATTTTTTATCAACAAATTTGTAACGCATTAAAAGTAGATATCGACAAACCGATATTATTAATATATATATATATAAATATTTGATAAGCACTAGGCGAGTCGATTTGATGAAATCATACTTCCTCTTTAATTTTAAATCTATCTTGATGAAATTTGGAATACTTTTTCTCTGTTTATTTTTCAAATTTCTTTCATGAAACTTGGAATTTATTAGTAAATATGTTGGAACATGTGATAAAACCAAACGGATCTGATCACTTTATCATATAACTGTCATTGTAGCAATCAGTTAAAAGATAATTTCCGAGTTGTTGGTATCACATAGACCTAGAACATCTTAAGTCTCCTATGTTTTTTTGTTGTCTTTTTTTCAAATTCTCCCTAGAATTTTTATTTTATCTTGATATTTAAAATCTTGACGGCGCCACACATATTGCAATCTTATTCCATACTTAGTAATGATTTTGTTCAGAAGTCTAATCCAAACATATTTATTTTTTTCAATTCAACAATCAAATCAATACATTTAACTCATTACCAGAGCTGCATATATATTCACAATCCTAAAGCTTAAGCCCGAAACACGCTTTCAACTCAGCTCAGTTGCACTTATTAGCCTTATTATTATTCTTGTTAAATTTTTATATATATTTTCGCTCCTTATTTTGACCAATTTGTCTCGCAAGTTGACTGAATAACCGCAGAGAGCAGCTCAAAGTCAAGAGACCAAAAACTCAGCTCGTTTTACTTGTTTACTTTCAAGTATTTTTGCAGGTTTCTCCTGCGTCCAGTTTTGGTCCGCTGTTGCTCATTTCTTGTATTCCTTGCTTATTATGATTATTTTTATTATTATGTTGTTGGCTTTGGCTGTGGCCTGGACCACTTCGGATTTGGTTTCGTGTGGCTGAAGAGGTCGCGAAATAAAATGAAAAATGCTCATGGCAAATTAAGCGTCGAACTCATTTTTGTGAATTTATTAGCTTAATTTTAAATGAGTGCCCCACGTGGCAGTGGCATGCCACATAGCCTCCTAGCCAGCTAGCTAGCTAGCTCCACAGTTGCCATGGGCGCCACATTATATTTTGATTAATTTAACTTTCATTTTTTTGTACTTTATTTTTTTTTTTTTTTTGGTCCTTGACAATTGCTACCTGGCAATAGGGCGGAATGTGGAGATGAGACGGGTTTTGCGGCCGTACTTCAAGCTAAAACTCAATCAAGCGTATTAGCTCGAAATTGTTGAATCGTTAAAGAAATGCTTTTAATGCATATTCCTGATAAATTCGATATGCAAAGCAGTATTGTCAATTTTGCTGTTTTCTTTTTTATTTTATTTTTTGTTATTCAAATCTGACTGAAAAGTTTAATGGTGGCAATTGGAGAAATTTATTTGGAATTTGTTGTTGTTTTTTTTATTTATTTAAAATTAATAATATGAAGCCAGGCGAAATGACAGATGCCAAATTTTCTAGGAAAACTGCCAGAAAAATTCTTTGAATTTATCTATTAATTCGAGAGAAATAAACTGAAACCAAAATAAATATAGAAAATAAGTTCGATTTTGGGTAGCTACCGATTTTTTTTTCGACCTCTTTAGAAATAAATCACAAACATTTTTACTTATTTTCAACTGACAAATTGAACGAACAATTTTGTGAAATTGGTTCAATTTTTTATATTGTAAAAATGGATGTCAAACCGCAACTGAAATCGATATTTTAACAATAAAAATGGAGAGCAAAACTTTTTTTTAAAGAACCATCGAATAGGTAAAACTAATGTGTTAACAATGTGCAAGTTTTATCAAAATGTTTACACTTCACATAACTCAACCAGAACTCGATGTGATACACTGCTAAAAACCACAATTTTTATGCACAAATTTCGTTTGCAGATGAAACAAATTAACAGCCTTTATTAGACTTACTTGCCTCCCCCCAGCGAACTGTGAATATTAATTTGGATACCCATCAAAAGTTGTGGAAACCCTGCAATCGCATTCCATGTTCTCTGCATTTACCAATCATCTTCATCAACGTCCTCGTCATTTATTTAGCCCAGCAGCAGCCGGAACACTTTGTGTTTAAGTTTTAATTTCTCTTGATGAGATTTTTTTTTTCCCTTACCAGTTGCAGCCACACAAGTTGTAGACATATGTGCATCAAGAGGAAATGACGAGTGTATGTATATGTCAAAATGGAGGGGGGGGTGGGGCGGCTTGGGGGCGTGGTTGGTTCTATAAATCATGCACTCGACATTATTAAAGTAGATCTTAAAAAGTTCTTGAGTGCATATGGAAGCAGACGAGGCCAAAGCGAGAAACTTTTTAAATAAAATTTCAATTTTGATAACTTTAATGGCAAGATGTAGCGGGTAAGGGGGGTGCTGTGTGTGTGTGGCTGGTATGTAAGGGGTAAACCACACACAGTCACATACACACACTCACACACACATTGCAGAGCACTTCCGTTGTGCGAGCTCAAATAGCAATTTGGGGTTTTTGTTCCCAGTTTTTTTTTACTTTCTTCATTCATTTTCTGGTACCAAAGAAATGACTTGCATTTTTAAGATTTTATTTCTGCTCATTTGAATGTCCTTGCCAAAGGTACACGCATTTCTATATGAAGTGTGTAGTCATTTTATTGAGTACTCTCAAAACTTATAAGGCATATTTATATTTTATGTGCCTGACAAGTTGAGGCTTCAAATATAAAATGCAATTATAACTGAGGAGCAAAAGAAATATATTTTTAACAAAATTATTCATTATAAATTGTGAAAAGTTGGCTTGCATAATTTTTCCAAGTTTTTATATTTTGTTGTTTGGTTTGTCTGAGTTTTAATCATTCAACTCTGATTCTAGATAAAAAAATTTAGATTTTGCATTTATTTGTTTAACGTAATTTTTATATAGTTTTATTTATGTTGTTTTTTTATTCATATTTTTCTTTGTCAGTGTTATAATATTAAGTTTGTTACTTAAGATCGTTTTATAGTTCTAAATTTCCTTATAAAACTAAGGATTTATGTCTTTCAGATTGAAATTTGGTTAATTAAATTATCTAAATAAATATAACCTTTCCATAATTTTTTTCGTGATTCATTAAATTAAATTTTGTTCAGAAGCCCAACAAAATTAATAACTGAATTAAAACAAGTTTATGGTAAAAGTGAACACAATAAATCTGAAACAATTTTCAAATTGATATTTAAATTTCAATATTCCTGTGGAAGGGTAACTAAAATTTGGTATGCTCAGAAAAAATGTTTGCGATTTTTTTTTTAAATTTTTTATGCCGCTGCATTTCCGGCAGTGACTTTTATGAGGCTGCATCTTGAGTTTTGTATTGCAACTGTGTGTGTGTGTGTGTGTGTGTGAGGGGTGTGTCTGTATGTGTGTGTGTGCCAAGTGCAGCAGCTCAAGCGAAGCACATAATTGACTCTGCTGCCTGCTGCTTCAGCTGCTGCTTGCTGCCTCAGCTGCTGCTTGCTGCCTTCTGCCTGCTGCATGTTGCATGTCCTTCGCACAGCCTGTAGGACTGAAAAAGGAATTTCTAATGTGAAAATAAGTGCTGCCTCCGCTATTATGTTGCATCGTCGCAGGACTTATGCAAAACAGTCGCAGAATTGTTATGCAAATTGCAGCCAATTACATGGCAAATGCCTGCCTGCTGCCTGCCCAACAGGCCCAACTTGCCTCTGCTGCCTGCCCCTTTCCACGTGCAACTCTCGCATGCACATCTCTCAATAAGTACTTGTTTGACTGAAGTTGCCTCGGCAATTCCATTGAACAACTACACTGAACCGCACAATTTGCGTTACTCATTCAATTTCTCTGTGTCTGCAAATAAAATATGAAGTAATCGAAATTGTATATAGATGAAACTCTCGCTGAATGTTGCATGCATCATGTACTGTACAAACACTTCAGTGCAGTTATATTAGGCATGTCTACTTTAAATTGTGTGTTGATTGTTTATAGTTTGTAATAACTCATATCGCTTAACTATAAATTTTATTTAAGAATGTAATATATATATTTTTTTTTCTATTTTGGTATTCATAAAATAAAAATATTTCTTAGCTTGTTCATTTTTGGCATATTAAAACTGTAGCTAAAAATTTATCAAGTTGCTTTATTTTCTAAAAAATTAGCAGAGTCGTTGAAATTACTCTTTAAATTAATATTAATTTATTTATTTTATTTTATTTTTTATAGAAATTTAAATTAATTTGTCTTTGGATGCTTAATCACATTTTTTGGAACTCAAAATGTATTAAAATACTTAAATATAAATATTAGTTACTTAACAACATTTAAGTATGTGAAAAACTATCAACTAAACATTAATCAAAAAAAATTTACTTTTTACTAAAATACTAATAAATTTACTAAACAATAAACTGAGTACTTAATAGATTAACTTGGATACTTAGATGGGTATAAAATGCCTCGATTTGGGCAGCACATATGCCATTTATCAATGGATCACTGTATGCATAAGTAATATCAAAGTTTTGTGGTACAGTGTCATATGCCACATGCTTATTTGGCCTGCCTTGCTGCCTGCTGTCCTTCACTCCCGAGGCATGCCACGTGTCTTGTTAACTGTAACTAAAGCTCGCGTCTGCTTCGTTAGTGCTACCAACAACTACAACTACAACAACACCAACAACTCATATAGCTACCGGATTATGTTATTATCGGTTTTAGTATCGACTCAGAGACTCAACCAGCCACACCCCCCGTCTCCCTTCTGCTATCTTCAAGCAGCGCTGTTTGCCATATTTTCTGTTCTGTTGGCCTTCTCTGCTTATTTCTTCCCCATATTCCGGGGCATATTATTGTAGGGGAGGGAATGGTGTTGCATGGGTTGTTATTGCTACTGCTGCTGTTCGCATGCCAAGGCGATGTCCCATAAAAATGAATAAACTTTTCTTTTTTTTTCGCAAGTGTAGCTATTGAGTCTCCCCATTTTGTTGCAAATTGTGAATCGAATCGAAGAAAACAATTTTGTTTGTACAAAAATATCTCTGCCTAAATTTAGCAAATGAATTTTTCCATTGTGGAATTCAATGATTTGATAAAATTAAAATGTTATAAATAGAACTTATTATCTTAAATCTTGTTTTGGCAAAGCAACATTCTTAAATCAAGATTTGAACACATATTTTACTCTGTTTAAAAAATATTAAAAAATACATAAAAAATAACTTATAAAAATATACTCGGTTAAAAGTGTAATTAATTAACCTTACAATAATATGTAAAAGGGTTTTAAAAATTAAAACTGTAATAAAAAGCTACATTATAAAATCAAGAATTGAACAATATCTTCTATAAAAACCGGTTATATCTTTTCAAAATTTAACAAAAAAAAGGAAGGGAAGCAAAATATTTATCATTAAAAATCTCGACTAAAATCAAAATAAAAAATTAACATTAGGAAAAATAACCTTAAGCTTTAAAAAAATATGGAATGAGCTTTCGCCTGGAAGAGTATTAAATCTTTAGCATTAAAGTAATGGAAAAAAAATCTCTTCTGTTTTTTTGTGTGTTTTAATTTTATGTTGGACTTGGCAGAGAAAGTTGAAAAAGCGAGCGCCAAAATTGACGCGTGGCAAAGAATATGGCAAGGACTTCAGTAGAACCCTTACCCTACAACAACCCCTCCAACCCCCTCCAACCCTCATCACATCCACAGCGTGTTCATGTGAACGATGTGCTTTATATGCGGATAATTGACTTTTAAAATGTGTGTGCGAAATCACAACAACAACAGCAACGAGAACGATGAGAAAGAGGAATGAGAGGAGAAGGTGGAGTTGTTGCAAAAAGGGTCGCTGCGTATAATTAAACGGCATAATGTCACGCATCCTTGCAACAAGACTCAAAGGAAAGTGGGTGCTTTAACAGTCCTGCGTTAAGGACACGTGGCAAGCAATTTTTTTTTGGGCGAGTATCTGTTACAAAAATTACAACCTTTAATGTTGTTTGTTGTTGTTGCCTGTTGCAATTTGCGAGAGTGGTAGTGTTTTTATTTTTGGAAGGGGAGGAAAGGGGCGTATAAATTTAAGAGGTGCCAGCAACACAAAGTTGCTTAAAAGCTTGTGGAAAATTTTAAAATTAGATTAAAGAAATTGCGAGCATAATGAGTAAGAGGCGAGATTATGGATTAAATAATTGAAATTTTATGGGCGATGAGATATTGAATCAAGGCCTGTTATATAACACACTTTAATATGGGGTGTACAAGAGGCAAGCAGATTTTCATAATAAATTGTGTTGAGCTCTTATAAAACATATTTTGTAGCATTGAATCGCATTACAAAATAAATGAGGCTAAAATATTGTTGATAAGCCCCTTAATTTGTAGTACTTCAGAAAACATTTATCTGTTGTAAAAGATGATTTTTGCTTAAATTACATCTGAGATTGTCTTGAAAATGTTCTTTTCTCTTACAAAATGATATATTATCGAAAACTGCGCACGCTTTGCAATTATCGATAAAAATCGATTATTGGCAGCAATAAAATATACAATTGTTAAGCTAAAGCAGGGTAAATAATAAACAATATATCCCGATATAAACTAGACAAATTTCATTAATATCCGGTAAAAAAAAAACACAGAATAAAAATGGTGTTTAGTTGAGTATCGCCTAGTCGGGTTGATTCAATTAGTGCTTAATAACTAATACTGTTACTACTCAAAATAATAGCTTATAAATTTCATGAATTGAATTCCAAACGAATTCAACTTATTTAGTTTGCGCAACGCGTACACAATTATCTAGATAAGTTTTGGTCTATTATATTTGGCCAGCAATTTTGTATGATTAAGAAATTCCATGACAACAATCAATGCTCGCTGCATACAATTAGAAGAAAAGCAGGAAGAAGACAGAGAGAAAGCGAGGGAGATGAAATGAGACAACCAAGTTTACTGTAGGCCTTACTCAAAGCAGCATTCACACAAATCACCCACCACCCACCATTATCCTGACTCCTCTCTTGTCATTGGCCTGGACTCCAAACTGCCGACTGGCAGTTGACTTATTTATGCAAATGGCCATAACAAATGAGGCAACGAGATAGAGAGAGAGGCAATGATGACCGCACTGTGAAAACGATTAATTTGTGTATGCGTGGCGGGGGAGAGGGCGACAGTCAGAGTTCCAGTTCCATTTCCAGTTACAGTTCGAGTTGGAGACACATTATAAACGGCTGACCTCGGGAAAAACAATGCGAGTGGAACGAGACAGAAGGAGGCTGACGAGAGAGAAGGAGATGGGCAGCGTATTGCTCAATCGTCTGCCCAGTTAATGCTCATGAATGATGTGTCGAATAGGAAAGGGGGAGAGGTAGAGAGAATACTCATTATTGAAACATGCTGCTAACATTTGTTATGCAAAGGCCACATTCATGCTAAATGAGCGAGGGGGTAGGCAAAGAGTCGACAAAGAGTCACATGTAACTGTAACTGTGTAACTGTATCCATCATGCCTATTCTGTCTGCCTGTCTGTCTGTCATCTTCTTACGTTCCTCCACCTCCACCACCTCGTTCACTTTCATTCATTGCGTTTATATTTGACTTGCGCTTGTACAAAATTTCTACAAATGCCATCAGTAAGACCCCTTTTTGCCACGCCTACTTATCGCTCTATTGCCAATTTGCTGCTGCATTCGCAATACCTAAGCTAGGGATGGAAGCTCAGTTGGTAGATTCTGCACGAGCTAGAGAAAGATAGAGAGACAAACAAGCTTAACAAAACATGTCAATTTTTGTTTTAATTTTATTATATAAAAATCAAACCATTTTTGTTGGCTAATTAAATTTTCTAGCCAAATTAAATATGTTAATATAATGCGTGCTTGTTCGTGTCATGTAACAGGGAGAACACGTAATGCGCTGAAATTTAATCTGGAACTGTGCTCTCTCTATATACATTTATCTCCATTTCTTCTTCTTTGAGCGCTGTCGCCTTTGTGCCTTTTCAAATTCAATGCAATGCTAACATTTCTATACATATATGCATGCAAGTGTGTGTGTGTGTAGTTGGCCTTGCCTGGGCTAAACTATTTACTCAGTAGATTTCACTGTATGTGTGTGTATGTGTGTTTTGTATGCGGCTACTTTTGTATGTGTGTGTGTGTGTTTTGTATACTGCTGCTTTTGTATGAGTGTGTGAGGCGTTGCTTCAACTTTTAAAGTGTGCGTGTGCGAATGACAGCAATGTGACAGGCAAAGGCAACAACAACAACAGTAGCAGCAACAGAAGAAAAAATAAACTAAATACGAGTTAACAGCCAAACACGGATGTTATCCTTGGCAAAGGTTTTAGTGTCAGTCTGTCGACGACAGGTGTTGATAATAAGGGAAAAGCAGCAAAGGTAAAGGTCAAAGCTGCTGCTGACATTCGCAACATTCAGTAATCAAATGCTGCCAGCGCACACACATACACATACATATACATGCACGTAACGCTAATCAAATTGTTTGCTTTGCATTCCGTTAAGTTGAGATGCAATGAGGCAGCTCTCCCTGCCTCACTCGTACACACTCTCAGGCGTGTGATGCAATTGAATGGCTTGCTAAATGGAATAAGAGGAGAGCGGTGCAGGAGAAGGAGAGAGAGTGCGAGGTGAGCGTGCGATTTGCATTTGAATCACAGATAAAAACAAACGAAATTGCATACATGACATACATACAATTGCTTACTGTGCAATATGTGTGTGTGTGTATGTGCTTGTGCGTGCGCTTCCCGTTAACTTTAATTCTTAATTCCATTGAGTAAAGAAAAACAGCAATAACGAACTGATGATCACGCGCTCTCTAACTCGCACTCAATTACAAAGGGTATGGCGAAGTGAGGTGAATTTGAATCAAATGCAGTCTGAACAGTAGTATTCTTTTTGTTGGTGCGTGCTAATTAAAAGCGAAGTAAGCGTGAAATATTAAATAACCTATAGAAACGAAAAGCAGTAATGTGATCTCGCTTTTTTTAGTACTTTTTTTTCAAGTGAAGTGAATTAAAGGGTAGCAGAGTAGTGGAAAAGTGAGCAAGTGAAAATGACAGCTGCGACAATGTTGCTATCTGTTGAATAAAAGGTAACTGTTGGTTGGTGACAAAGTGCTTTTACAGTAGAAGGCGCATAAGATAAGAAATATTTTTTCACATCGATAACAATATTAGTGCTTATGTGAAATAATATTTGAGGCGAGAGCGCAATGCATCCATCAACCTTCGCCCATTTGCTAAGCGTCTTATGCACACAGACTGCCATTCAAGTCTTTGCCCCCCTCTCCTAATCCTATTCTAAATCTGTTTGTGTGTGTGTGTGTGTATGAATTCATGCATATTTTGCCTGTCACAGATTTCTCAATAGATTTCACAGTGGTGAAGTATGCATAAATCATATTGTGGCTGCTTCGGTTCGAGCGTTAAGCAAAAGTCAGCCAAAACCGACAGATACATGATTCACACACACACACACAAA
The DNA here is from genome assembly GCA_035042345.1 of Drosophila fungiperda. Lineage (NCBI taxonomy): Eukaryota > Metazoa > Arthropoda > Insecta > Diptera > Drosophilidae > Drosophila > Drosophila fungiperda. The sequence continues at coordinate 4,839,763 of JAWNLM010000145.1, read as the reverse complement.
ACACAAACACACACAGAAAGAGACAGCTGTGCTTGCGGTTTGCGTTTTATGCAACACTTTTTGTGTAATGTCAGTTTTTATTTGCTTTGCAGGAGCAGCCGTAGCAGCAGTAAAAATTTTCTGCTGTGTTGTCGCCGCAGTCAAAATGAATGTGAAAAATAAATGTTAATATGCCAAGACACTATGCACTAACTTTTTGCAAATGCTCTGTGGGACAAATGTCCTTTTTCATCAGATTTAACAGACGTGAGTTATTTATGTTTATTTTTAAATTCCTTCAATTATTTAAATATTTATATTATATTATTATATTATATATAAGTTCATATACTTAGTGTACCTATATAAATATAATCTAAATAATATTAATCTCTAAACAATAAGTTAAGATTAGTCTTAGCAACATATTTACATCAAATATAGATTGTTAATTTCTGCCAGAATATTTATGCTTTGACTCCACTGTGCACACAGTAAGGTGGACATAGCTGCTCCAACGGGACCACACAAAGGCAAGCGAACGGCTAGCGATGTCACTCTATCTCTCTCCCCCTATCCCGCTTTCACTCTTCTCTTCTTTGTCCTCTCTTTTTTACACTGACACACGCTTATTTGGCATAATATACATATAATAAAAGCAAGCGACATGTAGTCAATAGCAACGGCTACTTACTTTCTTTCTCTTGCTCCCTCCCCATGCATATTCGCATACTTACGCTCGCTCTCAGTCTGCCATAAAATCTCATAAGTTATAATCTGTGCAAAAAAATTGCAGCAGCAGTAGCGAAGCTCGCGTCGCGTGTAACTTCAAAAATTTACGAGCATTGGGCGCTCTTCACGCCTGTTGCCGCTCTCTCTCTCACACTCTGTCTTATGTGCTCTGTGTGAGTGTGTGTGTATGCGTGGTATTTCATGTATTTCACTTTGCATATTTGTAGCAATAGCAGCAAAAGATATTCTAAATTTTTCAAAATATTTGTTTAACGAATGAATTATTATAGTTAACAAAATAATTTTATAGTAATAACAAAAGTAATTCCCTTAATATAATAACGCAATTTTCACTCTTAATGAGTTATTTAATTCAATTTTTTTTTCTATAATAAGCTTTGAGACAGCAATTTTTATTCTACACTCCTCTCGTTCATTCGTCACTTTGCATATGGAATACACTGTGTGAGGAAAGTGTTTGAACACGGCAAAGATTTATATTTTATCGTATATTTTGCAAATTATTAAATATTATTATTGACTCTAATATATTTTTTAGTCTTTCTTATTTTTCTACTCTAAAGTGGACTTTTTAAAACTAGTTGGCAAAATAAGAATATTATTCCTGTATTCAAAAACTTTCTTGTATGTGTGTGTGTTTTTTTTTTCACTGTTTCTGTTTCCGTTCAGTGTCTGAATGTGTCTGTCTGCTGCTGCTGCTGCATAAATATGATGCTGATTTTTATGATTTTTATAATGTTTCATTATGTTCGTTTTACGACTCATGTGGGAACTTGCTGTGCGAATGTGTGTGTTTGTGTGCGTGTGTTCAAGTCACAGATGCTAGGGTCGTATAACAGTATATATGGAATATATGGAATTTGGAATGCGAATGCGGATACACAATGCACTCACTTCGTAGCTGCTCTAATTTATAGCCTATTGTTGTTGTTCTGCTGTTGTTATCTACTTTTTGGCCCTGCGCTTAACAGTTGTAAGAGGTCGTTGTTTTGGCCCGCTTTACACATTTTATATGCGCTCAAAAGCCAATTTTGTAGAGATTTTGGAAAACGGGCCGAATGGCCGTCGAGTAAACTCTGGCGCCCCATTATAAGCGCATAATCTTTAGAAAACACACACACAACACAACATAAACAAACACACACACACACAAGGGCAGCACGCAACGGAGAGGCCAAAAATGATAATGGCTAAGACCCACTAAGCCGTCTCTCTAAGCATCCTGCTACACACACTATTTTTTTTTTCATTTTTCCCATTTTTTTTTTAGCTAGATAATTTTTAGCTTGGCTTCCGCCTTACAGTAAAATTTCTAAAAGCGAAACTTTTTTGATTGAAAATGGGCTGAGTTCCTTTTTTTTGTATGCATAAAAAGTATGTTGGGAGTGGCAAGTTTATAAATATCAGCTTAATATTGTATCTAAGAATATATAAAATAATCAAAATTGCAAATGAAAAAGGTATCCATTGCTTTTTAGCTATTTTGAGCTTGTTTTTGATGAAAATAAACTTTATTGTTTGCCAAAAAATATGCATACAGTTTAATCAAACTAGCTGAAACACAGCAATATTAAAGTTGGCTTGAATTTCCAACAAGTGCAAAGAAATCTTTTAACAAAATTCGCACATATATTTTTCATTATACGAAAACTTGACTGTGCCCGACAAACGAGCTTTTTGATGGCAACTAGTTGTGTCGCAGTTCCCGGTACCCGGTTCCGGGTCACTTGAACGAATCTTTAAAGCGCGCTTTTTTCTTTTCGTTTTTTTTTTGTGAACATCAAGTTTGAAGTCTAATTTCTTTTGGCAATTTTTTTACGATGCTACCACTACAAATGAGTTTATGCGCAAGGCACAAGGCCAATGCTGTCGCCTCCCCAGGGAGCAACGCAGACTGAGGAAGCAAGCTGAAAGTGAAAGAGAGAGAGATGGAGAAAGTGTGAGAGAGGGAGTGGGATAGAGATTTTTGTCGTTCAGTTCTATTGCCTGCTTTATGACAGTTTCATAGACTTTTTATGTTTATGTGCCGGGCGTTTAGTGACGCAGCTGTTGCTCCATGGACATCACTTGGCCAATTGCTGACAGAATGAGAGCAAGTGGGGGGTGAGGGTGGTGTGGTAGGCGTGGCAGCAGATGGAGCAGGGTATAGTTAAAGTTATTCCATATTTGCGTTTCTTATCTGCACGTAATTAAGGCAATGGACAGCAACCAGCTGGTGTTGCCCCTTGGAGAACGGCCTCCACAGTTCTAATCATCGTCGCCATCAACATCATTGCCAGCATGGGGCCTTTGCCTTGAGGACTGTGCTGCGTGCCGATGGTTGTGCGGGCTGTGCAGGGGGGTTGCGTGGTTTGTCATCGGTGCCTTTAACCCTTGGCACTCAAATGTCCGCCCTTTTTGCCACAAGGCGATCGTTTGTTGTTATTGTTGTTGTTGTTGCCACCAAAACTATTCGACTTACACAATGCTCACGCGGGAGCCATAATGTTTGGCGCCCTCATCGACAACTACGTCGAACTGACTGTCAGTCAAATACACAGAGAGAATAACCTACGCACAACTTGAATACAAAAGATAAAGTTCTTGTTTGCCATCAAAAATGAGCTTGGAGGTATTTCTTACAGTGCAGCATCAGCTGCTTTTGTGACTGCTGCCCTACGCCCCCATTAACGCCACACCTTGTGGCAACTTAAGACAACCCCTCGTCATTGTTTTTAGCCAGCTTGTATATATTTATGATTGTTGTTGCTGCAGCCCTCAACATATATTTGCACCTGCGGCATTTCCAGTCACGCTTCACAACCACTCCCCCTCCACTTGGTGAATTCCAATCCCCTTTTCAGCCATCTCGCAGCTTTCAGCAGTGTCTCACTGATTGGTAACAGTTAACAGCGAACAGTTAGCAGTTGGCATTTAACAGATTTTTGCTGTTGATTTTGCGTTGAATTTTTAATTACTCTCAGTTTTCATTCCCTGCGCTACCATTTTCTTCATTTTCCACTTGTCTCTGAGCCACTCGCTCGGTTTGTTCATTTTATGAGAAAATATTTGGGTTTGAATAAGTTTTGAGTACACCAGAGATTTGAAAGAAGAAGTGTATATAGAATATTTATATTGTGGATTTTAAAATTGGACACTGGGTTTCGTTTTATTCACTAGCTAGTTTTTGAGGCTTTAGAAATGTTTATCAATTTCAATATTTAAATAGAAGTTAAATTTAAATACGTTTAAATGGGTTATAGCCCAAGTTGGAATTCTTTCAATCCAAATTAACTTAGATCAAATTCTTTTCCACAGCTGCGCCTTGCTGCTGTCAGATTAGTTTATATATATATTATAAATTAATGAAGAAATTTGAGAAATTTAATAAACTCAATTTAATTTACTTTCAAGTCACAGTTTTTCAGATTCTAATTAATTGACACAATGACTTTTTTTTTAAATATTCGCTTTAATTTCACGTTTAATCCACTTTTCAGCTAATTGTTCCAGTTCTAAAATTGTTTGCTTTCTTCGCTCTTTTTTTATTGTTGCTGTATTAAATTATTCATTTGATGCTATTTTTGTTGTTGGCATCAAATTTTTGCGTGTTGCATTTTAATGAGCGCTGGTTGCACGTGCTTTATGCCCCCTAAATCACCTCCTGGCTGCATGCTTATGGCTTTTACTTGCTTCTAGTTAACCATTTGCATTTAATGAGCTAACCAAACGCTCCTCCTTCCTTCCTTCTTGTCACTCCCACCTCTTAAATGCTGCCCTATGAACTAGTTTACATGCCTTTAAAGCGAAACGGAATACCCTTAACACACACATTTTAAATGAGGCGCTGTCCTTAGTCTTTAAGCCAATTTTGATAAGCGAGCGAGCGACATTTCTGTGTGTGTGTGTGTGTGAGTGTGTGTGAGAGTTTGCCTGAGTTTGTTTCCAGTAGAGTTGAGCACGTGAAGCGTTTAAGCTGCAAATTAAATGTCGTGACTGGATTTCCTAATGATTATAGTAATAAAACTTTAGGCAAATGATATTTAAATTTTTAAAGTACAAAAACGGTTAGTTGAGTAAAGTGATTAAATAATTGGCAGATGTGTTAAAAATATTAAAATCAATTTGCAATAAATTTGAAGAAAAAAGAGCAAATTTTATGCATAACTTGTTGCTATTAGTAAAATATAATTTCTGAAATATGAAATGATATGTATTTAAGAGTAGTAGTAGATAGTTAGTAATATGGTGTAATTAAGTACAAATTAATAAGACAGAAATAATATTCCTGGCTAATACAATATTACATAGTCATCCATAGCGGATTTAAGCTGTCATCATTTAAAATTTTCTGTAAAGGCAATTTGATATCGTTGTATACTTTTAAATAACTCATTCTTTGACCGATAGTTCCAATAACAATAATTTAATATAGTGGTTCGATTCGACCATCTCCTATTGACTGAGCAAAATATACTTACATTTTGCAAGGGACTATTAAGCTACTTTTACTTTTTGGTGATACTAATCAAAATTGTATATCTTATGAAATCAGAGACTTTTCCTTTAAGCTCAACAAACACTCATCTATTCTGCTAATTTTTACTATCGTGTTCAGAGCGTGTTGAGTTGGCCAAAACAGCGAAATGCGTTCATCTCTAGTTTGTAGGCAGGGCCAGCTGCTTATTGTCAGCAACTCCAAAAATAAAACGAGGAAAAAAAGAGAAAAAATATTTCTACATTAAAGGTGACAGCGGCAGACGTTGACAACGTCTCCGGAATGCTGTTGCTGCTCCTGCTGCTGCTCCTGCTCTTGCTCTTGCTGCTTCTGTTGCTCCTGCTGCTGATGATGCTGTGGATGCGACAGTTTCTGTGAGGACAACGTCGATGAGGACACAGGAAACAAACAAACAACAGCAGCAACATAGCAGCAGCAGCAGTGTAAACATTCACTCTGCCAAAGGCGGGGCGGGTGAGGCGGAGGCGGAGGCGTGGCTGTTTCGCCGTGCGTGTGTTTATTTTGTCGTAAATTGATTTTAACGGTGAATGACAAGCAGCAGAAAAAGCAACAAAAGCAACACAGGCAACAACAAACAATTACAACAAAGAATTACAACAAACAAGCAGCAAGAAGCACGCGCCACAAATTTTTTTTAGCATTTCAAAATGTATTTAAAAAACAGAAGAAGGCGCAGAAGAGTGGAAGGAGAAGAAGGCGTGGCTGGTCGGTGCTAGCCTGGCATGTATTCATTTTCTGATTAGAAAAATTATTACATAAAATTTATGGTAGTTGCATGCGCAACAAGGACAAGCAGCAGAAAAGAAGAAGAGCAGTGACAGTCAAAGAAAATAAAATAGGAGAGGGAGACAGAGAGATAGTGCTTGAGAGTGTGTTCGACTTGAAGATACTCAGTAAAACCAGCTAATTATCTATATGGATATTCAAAGACGAAATCCAAATGGAACCATTCAATTTCAGGTACAGAAACAAAGTTCCACATTTAGTTAAAAGTAAGCTTGAAATACTGCAAACTGTTTGGAAAGAATTGGAATATGAAATTGAATAACAAATTGGCTAGAAACCAATATAAATATTAAATTCACATGGATTTTTAGCCTTATAATGATAATGGCTAAAAAAGATTTCATTAATTTTGAGTTTCGAACTAAGCAGCAAATCACAAATTCGATATTTTACGATTTCATAAGATATGAAAATATTAAATAAAATATTCGATATTTATCGATTTGGAATGAAGGACAGAAAGTCTCTGAAAAATCTTTATTTCTGAAACGGACAGAGACAATTGGACATGTCTTAATTTATATGCTAATATATATACTTTATTTATATATATACTGAAATATATACTAATTTACATACATAATGTATATACTAAAATATTAACTATTTATAAACATACGAATTTATATACTTTCATAGTCTGGTCTTTCTATTTTCCTTCCTTCCGTGTTCCTAACTCTTGCATATAGCCCTCTGGTCAGGTTGAAGGGGTATACGAAAAAGAGCAGCTAACAAGAAGCAGTCAACAGAAGCCCCCAAAGGCTGTTAATGGCTTCCTTTCATGGTGTGCCATGTCCTTCTGATGCTCTTACTTCTACTTGCTCTTCCTCGCCCACGAGTCGCGTTGCCTCAGCTTGGCTGGGTGGTATTCCTGTGCCACTAAGTTAGCTAAACTGTGTTGCGACAACCGCAAACAGCAGCAGCAACAACAACAGCAGCAGCAACAACAAGCTTTATAAATGTCGACACAAAAGCGTAGCAAGTAAGCTGTTGGAAGTGGCGGGGGGAAGGTGTGCGGTTGGTGGGGATGTGATGTTGTTTGTCACTCGCCCGTGCCTTGCAACATGTTAAGCAGGTGTTTCAAAATCACTTACGCTAAAAACATCATCAGCAGCAACAACAAAAAACAGCAGCAGCAGAAGCTGTTGCAGAAGAAGAAGCAGTACAAAAGTTTGAAAGACGCCTTCAGCGAATAGCCAGCGGCAACAACAGCAACTACGGCAACAGCGCCAACAACACCAAACAAGCCGCAAATAACAACGACAATTCCAGCAACAATAAGACAAGCAAATAAACAACAAATTTGCGGTGACGTCAATTGCAATGTGCAACAACAACAACAACAACAAAAACAAAAACAATGACAAAAATAACTTAATTTTTCTCCATTGGGATTCACAGCTTTTGAGATGTAAAACTTTCGCTAATTTATATATGTAATCATCAACTGTTTATAAATATTAAATTAGTGCTCCCTAAATATACACATATATATATATATATAAATATATACATGACTCTGGAGAAATGTGCTCGGAGAGAGCGAAAGTAATTGCAAAAGTTTTGCAAGTAAAATATTTATACCAATTTTATGAATACATTTTTCCGAGATGAAGAAGCAGAAGTTTCTCACTTTCTGTGTACATCTTGCATTTGTAAGTGTGTCTGGAAACTATAAATTCTTATATATATTTATATATTCTTTTTTAGTTTTTTTTTTTATAAATATAAATAGTCTCCTAAGTTTCGCTCTCTTCCTCTTTTTATAAACCACTCTTTCACTCGGTTTCTTCAGCTATACATATATATTTATATATATATATGTGTGTATTTTATTGTCTATATTATATATTCTATATTTTTTTCTGTATTCTATTTTCTATTACTCAATTATTTCTCTATATCTCTCTATCTCTCTCTCTCTCTCTCACGGTCTATGCAGCCACCTCTCGCTCATTCTCTCTCTCTGTCTCTCTCTCTCTCTTTACTTCTTTCAATTGTCCTCTTTCTCTGTTTAGTTTTCCCTCTTTTTTTATCTGATTTGCACTTATACTATTGCTCTCTCGCTTTCTCTCTCTATCCTCTTCTCCATCTCTCAATCTCTCTCAGTCTCTCTCACTCCGTTTCTCTCTCTCAGTCTCGCTCAGTCTTTCTCCCGTCTCTCTCTCTTTTCATTTCTGTTAACCTGATTAGTTTATTACCAATTTGACTAAACTTATTCAACACTTGGATTCGACTCTAATTTAAGTAGAGTTCAAAAATATTCTTATTTCATTTAAGTTGCACTTAAAGTTGTTGACAAAACTCATTTTATTTCAACCATATATAACACCCCTCCACACCGCCTCCCATACCCACCATTTCCACCTTGGTACAAAATGCAGTTACAAAAATTCAACTGAATAATTCATAAAGTTGATGACTGAGCAGACGACTGAAACGGCGACCAAAGATGTGGAGACCAAAGTCGAGGCGTACATTTCCTGTATGTATGTGTGGTGTGTGTGTACGTGTGTGTGGAATGGGCCTCTTTTGTGGTTGCTTCTGTTTGTGGCGAAGCATGGCGGCCGGAAGTACACGTTGACAAGTCGCACTTCGTACAGCGGACAACTTCCGGCGTCGTCGTAGGCATTTGCTGTTGCCCTTTGCAGTTGTCCATACACTCAGAAAAACAAGCTTATTTTTTGGTGATTTTAAAAATATTAATGTAATTATTAGTGCTTGAAAAACCCCTAATAAATCACTTTCAGCTTGCAAAGAACCTTTATTTTAATTTTGTAATATCTGAGTTATTGTGTAAAAATCTGAGCAGCACAAATACAATTTATAAATTTCCATGTAAAGTGTAAGGTTTATTTTTTTTTGTATTTCATTTTTTATATTAAGTAAATTGAGTTATGTTTGTTTGAGGAAATGGATAAAATAAGGAAAGAGACAAATGCATTTTGTGAAAACTACTCAAACATATTTTTTATTTGGGGCAAGCACAACAGGCATTAATAAAAAATATCAAAGAAAATAATGCTGAAAGAGTTTCTATAGAATATGGAAAAAATACTTTAATTTTATTAATTAAAAATGAAACATTTTCTATAAAATAATAAAAATATAAACGGTTTTTGGAGTGTAGGTCGAAAGCATTTGGAGACTTTGTGGAAACTACATTAGTGCGGGTAATTGTTGTTGTTGCTTTTGCTGATGTTGTTGTAGTCGTATTTGCATATAAGATCAGTGCAAGGCAGCTGTTGTTGTTGTTGTTGTCCTTGTTGCGTGTGTTTGTGTTGGTTTAGGCCAACTCTAAATTAAGCTTAGCGGCTGAAATTAATTTACGCGTCGCCATGCAGCATAACAGCGCCACAACAATAAACAGTAACAACAACAACAACAACAGTAAAAACAAAGACAACAATCGCACGCAACAACAACAACAACAACGAGACACTAAACAGAATTACAGCCTCTGGCTTGCCAAATTTAGTTTCCCAGTGCAAATCTGTAGTAAAATCACTGAACCAAAACCTGAAAAGGGGCTTGGCTGGCAATAAGGAAGTTGGGCTTTGCCGTGCAACGCGGTGGCAAGTCGTTAAAGTTGTAGTTGCAAGTTGCAAATTTTATGTTAAGCTCGAAGGACATTAGAGAAAAGTTTTTAGCAAGTTAAACATCGATTAAAATTGCGGATTAAGATCGAAGCAAAAGTTGTAAATAGTTTACGGCATTTCCTTAAATTGAACAAAATGTGTATTTTACTAAAATGCGATAGATATTAAATATTTATTTAGATCAAAGAGAGGGCTTTGAAAATGTTGTCAAACGTTAAAAGTTTTAAGCTTTTCAAACACTTTTAAAGCAGCAACAGCAACAGGAATAAATTGTAGGCATTTTCAGAACCAACTTAACTTAAATTCTTTACATATTTACTTAAATATTTGTATATATATATATATCAAGTGGAATTCAAGGAAAATGCTTGCAAGTATTTTGGCTTCAGGACGAGTTTTGCGCTTGCTAAATGGCAACACAAAAGTAATCAGCCGAAATAGTCATTTTGTATCCTATCGCAATGTGGCCAAGTCGCACTCGAAGGCAACTGAAATCGGAGCCGGCATTGTTGGTGGAGCAATGTGGTGGTGGATTATGTGGCACTTGTGGCACGAACCCGATCACATAACCGGCGAGTTCAACTACCCCAATCCACATGGATGGAGCAATGCAGAATTGGGCATCCCAGGAGATGATGAATAGTTGTCTCTTTGGTGTTGACAATAAATTTGACTCAAGATCAAAATGTGTCTTCATGCTATAACAGCAATTCAAAGATCAATATTTATAGCTTGTTTGTATATATATATATATATATGTATATATATCTTTGAAGTGAAAAACACTTAAGTGATTGCTTGTTGAACATATTTTTTTAATGCGACCAATCTAGCTATTGTCCTTTTTAACACACTGAACCTTTTCAAAATGGTTGGAAGATAATAAAGTTGTGTAAAGGGATGAAAGATGATAAAGGAAGCATTTCTGACTTGATAGGGGATATATATTTATGATGCAGCTTCAATAGTAGAATCAATAGCTAGAGAGCAAATTTAGAATATGCAGATTAAGGTGCACAATTTTCGCAAATATCGATAGAAATCGATTCACGATAGCAACAAAAACAAAACTTATATAGATGTATGGATCTAATCAATAATGTATTTTGTGTAAGCAATACAAGACTATTTTGAAGATGTGCCTTATATAAATAAATATATGTCTATATATATCGATTACTGAATATATCGACACCTTAGTAATAAACCCAAATTGTGTTAATTAAACCACATTTTCATATTGATCAAACCCACAACCGCAAATGAAATATTTGTAACAGCTGGTTACGTAGTATCTTCCCGTCGAGCTGTCTCGTCTATCACATTCTTATTTGTATTTTTTTATTGGTGTCCGCCCATTAACAAGAGTTTAATTGTGCTTTTGGTAGGCCAACTGCCTGCACATTTTGAGGCCTGACAGTGGCAAACAAAAGCCAGCAGCAGCTGTGTGTAGACAAAAGGGGGGAACCAGGCAGGTCATACTCCAAATCTCTTGAGGGGTAACCAAGGCAAACAAAGCTGCAGACAGTGTTGCCCCAGGACCCAAGGACTAAGGATTGTAGATGAAGCTCAGTTTACTCGATTGTTGCCTTTTTATTTTGTGTTCTGCCTTTCTTTACACACATATTTTTTTTTTGTTTTTGTCTGCATTGACACTAAACAAAAGGCTAATTGGAATGTTAGCTGGAGTCACATTTTTTATGGCCTACCTAAAAACAAAGGGGAGCATTTATATATATATATATATATATAAATGTATATATCTAGTAGACATTAGCCTTGTATTTGTGCTTTCTTCTGGTTGTTGGCAGCAAAATGAAAAATTGTTTTTTAAATGAATTCAATAAAGCGTGAAAATCAACAAAGAATCCTCAATTCGTATAGGGGCTCTGACTTTGTAGTCGACAGGGTGAAGGAGGTGTCTCTAACACACACACACACACGCTGTGGAGAGAGGTGAGCGGGGAAAGAGTCGCCTGGTAAACAACAGGAAGACAGACAGTCAGTGAGTCGGCTGGTTGGCTTATTTGCATTTCAATTTGCATAAGTGTGGCCAAGAGCAGACAGACATACATCCTTTGATATGTATTTGATATATATACGATGCATAAATATCTGAGTACAGTGAAAACAACAGCACTAAAAATAATGCAAATAGCTTTCTATAGCAAATATCCGTCTGGAAAGATAAAACATAATAAATCTATTATTATTGCAGTTTATGCTAAAAAATAGTTTATCTCGCTTAAACTTACACAATTTCAACTTTAACTTAAAAAAATTCAAAATTGCAAAAACTTGTTAATATAAAATATTCTAAATTATTTGGAATAATTGTGGTTTGCATTTGTTTCAACTTTTTGTTCAGTGTATGAATATACATAATATATATGCGCTGTTACGACATGTGTGTGCTTTGGTGTGTGCGTGTGTATGTGTGTGGGAACACCGCACAAGTCAAACGAATCGGAACCAACACGTGTTGCCATTTTGCCATACCTATTTTGATCTGTGCATTTGTCTCTCTCCACATGTGTGTGTGTGTTCGTGTGTGTGTAGTTGTGTGTGTAAAGGTAAAGGTTAAATGTTGACCCGCATTCGCTTAAGGAAGAGCTATTCCAAATGAGGTATGTGTTACACCCGCATCACACACTTTCTTGCATCCCTTTTTTTTTTTTTTATGAATGCGAAGGGATTTTTTGCGATTCCTCTTCGGTTTTCGGTTCGATTCTGTTTGAAAACAGCTTCGACTTTAACATAAATAGCAAAAATTATTGCGCACATCCATCACAAAAATGGGGCCAATGTGTCAGCTTGGCCTGGCATTCTACAAAAATACGCAACAGCAACAACAACAACAACAACAACAACAACAATAAAATGCTATGCCAAACAAGCAGAAATTTGTTACAACATCTTTTGGCCAAAAATACATAAAAATAACCAACGAATTTTAGGTGCTCTTGTTAGAAGAATACAGCGCAATGTATACGTTATTGCAAAACTTTTAAATAAAATTATTTTATCTTGCACAAATAACAAAACATATTCAAAAATTATGCTAAAACATTTTACTGCAACTATTTATTATTATTATTTGAAAGCCGAAGGCAAAATTGCACAGCACAAACGAAACTATTTACGCATATTTTGATTATGTTATTGCAACATGCTTTGGGACATATTTCAAAAATGTGCTAATGATTTGGCAGCATAAACTAATCAAATTAAGCTGTAACTTTTAATTATGCAGTTATTAGAATAAATTTATAATTTTTATTAATTTTGTTGCAAATAAAAGTCATAAATAATTTATGTTTACTTTTTGTGTAACAATGTTTTTATAAACAAACATATTTTATATATTGAAAGTGATCATCACAACAAAAAAGGATTACTTTTTGTATAAGCAAGGATACTTAAATAAATAAAATAAATATATTTAAATACATATCTTCAAAATGTCTTCATAGTTTTGTATTTAAATTATACTTTCTATTAAAATAATTTAGCTTAAAAATATGGCTGAAATTTTTACGTTTGTTAAAGACTTCTTGGATTTGGGCGGGTTGGGTTTTAGCAAAAAGTCAAACTTTTGGACATTATCTTATTCTGGATCACTAAAATTAAATTATAATAATAATTTCAAATGATATCTAGCTGAAATCGATTTCTTTCTGGCAGTTCTTATAACATAATTGTTTTTTTTACTAAACAAACTTGATGGAAGATTCATAATTGCCAATGTGGAAGTAAATATTTCACAGCAGCGGAGAAATAAGCGAATGCCTTCCTAGCAATTTCTTTGCGAGTGATGTTCTATGGAGTGTAACCAAACCAGACCATTCTGTTAACCACATATATGCTATGCTAGGTGCTTGGCAAGATGCCCAAAACTCTTGTTGTTTTGTTATTTTGGCGGAATAAGAAGCGAATTTCAGGGGCAACCACAACAAAGACGCCCTCGCGGCGAACAAACGAACGTCTTTCAGGGAATCAAAATTAAAAATCGATACGTTTCAAAGAAGTACAACATGAGTTTCATATTAAATTTTTTCTAACGCAATTGTAAAGGCCTCTTTTGTTGTTATTATTGCTGCTGCTGTTTGAGGAATTTTTATCTGCTGAAAATGTTTTTTTGATTGTTTCCGAAACACACACACACACATTTCTCACAACAGCACAAAATTCCAATATCATCGAAAGGAAAAAAGAAAAAAAAAAAATAAACGACTTGAATTGAATGGGATCTGACAGCTGGCGAGGTGAAGTGCTGCCGTGAATGAGGCTGTGAGTGAATGCGTTTGTTAAAGCAAATTTCATGTCATGGGATGACAATTTTTGTGTAAAGAGAGGAGGACCAAACTGCAAACCACCCAATCAAGAGTGAAGCATTTTGGGGCTCAACATTTTTGCCAGGCCAGGCCAGGCCAGCCATTCAGTCATTCTCAACTGCTTGGCATCTATCATCCTCAATCAGTTTTAACAGCCCAAAACAGCATTTAACGAGTCTACGCTCATTCAATCTAATAATATACGGCTCTGGGGATGTGTTGTCGTTCTTATTAGAATTTTTCATTTTGGGGTTCAGCTGTCAACTGATAATGTTTTAAGCTAATTGCTTTGCACTTTGTGCCCTGAAAAATGATCGAAACTAACCCTAATCATTTCATAACAAAAATTTCACTCACTTTAAATTTGTACATTTTCTGTTTTGTACAGACATGTTTGCCATAGTTCACAGTTCAAATCAATTACACTTTGTTGCCAATATTTGACCAACATTTGGCCAACAAGCCATAAAGAAACTCAAGCAGAAAATGATAAAAGTCATCAATAAAATGTTGATTTTGTCCATTTTGGCTGCTTCTTCTAAATGCCCTGCATAAGTTTTCAAACTGATTTTTATTGATATAAATATCAATGATATAATAAATTAAGTTATATAATAAATTAATAATATAATAGGTTAGCCTAAATTAATGTTTTTGAATAGTGCTTAAAGTATTTAATTATTATTATTTTTATAGTATATTTTTATGCAAAGAGTGTAAAGAGTTTATTGCTGAATTTTGATAAAAGTGAATTTAGTGTTGATATTGTCAAAGTTTGATTGCAAACAACACAAGAGTCTAGTTAATATAGTCTAAGCCAGATATTGGGTTTCATTCTGGAACTTTATGGATTAAAATCGGTTGCTTTGATTGGTACTTGAAAAGTGATGACTTCCAGGTAGAATTGGCTTATAATAGCTTAGCTTTATATAGATTGATTTAATAATGATTAAATACATTTATATTCACTTATTATTTTTCCAGATTATCTAAACTTTTCAGCCAGCTCAAGAAAAAACAATTTTATAGGGTATCTGCCTAGTCTGATGTGGCACACAACTGTTGCTGGCTTTTTGTAGCTGCTAATGGTGCTTGTAGTTTTTGTTGTTATTGTTTGTTTTGTGGCAACGCCATTAGACCACATCTCTAAGCCCACATAAATCAAGCAAATTGTTTAACGCGCGATTAGCTCAAATTTTACAATAATTTTCTTTTGTTGCCAATCTGTTTGGCTATGTTTTTGCATGTTATGCGGCTGCTGCTGTTGTTGTTGTTGTCGTTGTTGTTGCTGCTGCTGCTATTGCCCATATATTATGTATATCATCTGGCCAATATGGTTGGGCTTGTGTCTGCCTGGGTGTCTGTGTGTTTGTCTCTTTTGTCTCTTTATGCGTGGGCGTGTTCAATGTTGAACACAACATTTTCCAAACAATTTGCGGCGTAGGCCGCATTGAATGTTTTTCACGCTCAAAATGCGCTTCAAAATGATTATTATGATTAATAAATAAATAGGCAAGCGGCTGGCAAAGTGGGAGACTCTGGAGCAATGCCAGAAAATATTCAGGACAAAGAACATTTGCCACACTTGCCAACAAACAAATACAAACATTTTTAAAGGGACGCTTGACGAGCTTTTTGGTGCTTTAATCAAGTTGCGTATACGCAATGTGTTGCCAATTATAAACAGTGGCACAAATTGCCATATTATTTGCGCTAAAAAAAAGTGTCGTCTATTAAAAAACGATTTTTTTCAGGGTGTTAAACTAGTATCAAATTCGAGATTCGATTTATGTTAACAGGTAAAAACCTGAACTAATATTATTTTTAGATATTTAACTTAAATATAATATATTTTTTTATATATATAATCTGATATTATATACAAATATTGAGCAATAAAAATAAACAGATTTTCATATATTCATTTAAAAATAAATAAATCCTTAATTTATATGTTATAATTAAATAGAGTGATTAAATTATGAATAAATATTTTTATAACAACTCACAACACACATTTAGTTCTCATTTAATTTTCTAGACAAATTTTAGATTATTGCACATTTGGTTTATTTAGGATAACATTATTCAAATCGAGCTCCACTTTTATTTAATCGGTTTATTTTGTCCTGTTATTCTTTGCTGGTCAATTTTGCAGAGCAATTTATTCTGCGTATTTTTGCCATTGTTTTAACAGAATGGTATATAATAATAATAATTTCGCTTTTGCCACACTGGCGTCGGGCACAGCTGCGTGTGATGGCCACGTTTTGTGTTGCCAACACTTAAATATTCCCTTTTAGCATACCGCCGCACTCGGGGGCGAGGTGTAAGCAGAGCTTTCATCTTGTTCATGCTGCAAGTGCGAATCTATCATCCATCTCCTTCTCGTGGGTGTGGCTGGGCTATGAATTATCGCCTGCCAGTTGAACATTTAATGATGTACACAAAACGAGGCCATCACGCTGATGGGCCGATGTCGATTTCGTTGTCGATGTCGATGTCGTTGTCGATATTGTCCTTGTCATTCTGCACCTCCAGCCAAGCCATTGGCAATTTTAATAAATTTAACAGCTGAACGCATCGCGAAACTTTCGCATCTTTCATCTTTTATCAATAAACATGCGATGGTTGGGGAATGGGGGTTGGTTGAAGTCCTGGGTCCTGGGGCCCTTAATTCCCGTTTGCTTGGGCATTGAGTGTCGATGTCATTCAGGCAATTAAATAAATGTGCAGTTGACTCCATCCATCGACTCCGACCCACTGCAAATGCGGCCTTTAACTTTTCGCCTGCCTTATTGACAGGCCATCAGTTGTTGAATTTATGAGGTTTTCAGTGATTTATCAGACCATTGCACACAGAAAACAAATGGACAGGCGGACGGACTGGCTGAGTGGACAACAGACGCACAACAACAGAACTTACCGATAATTCGAGTTAAGCTGCACATCGCCAATGGCGACGTTCTCAAACAATGTGGGGCAGCAGGTCCAGCGGGCCCAGTAGAAGGTGAAATCAGTTGAATCATAATGCTCGGTGAAACGGCACTTGAGCACCACATCGACGCCTTCGCGTGTGTCCAGCGATTCATCTGCTGCTCCCCCAACAGTCAACAGGAATAGCCATAGGCAGCCTGCAAAATAGAAATTAAAGTAGAAAAATTATGATAAGCGATTAAATAAAAATGGGGTTACTTAAATTTCTATATATTTTTTTTCAACTTTTTAATATGAAAGTTAAAAAATTAAAAATTTAAAAAGATTTGCACCCAGAATTTAACAGATTAAGATTATGGCAAGCACAGGCATTGCAGAGTAAAAAGAAAACGAATGCAGTGAATATTTTTATTGACAAGCCCCAACTGATCCCCAATTGGCTGGCTAGAAACACTTGCCAATACATACATAAATACATATGAACAAGCTATCGTAATTAACGGGGTTCTTCAGAATACACACAAAAACAAATTGACGATCGGCTCGATTATCATGCCATCCCTTTCTCACACACGCACTTCGTATTTTTATGCATACAGAAAATGGCTGCGGCTGCTGGTAGAATTGAGATCAGAAATGAGATAGAAATGAGATAAAAATATATTTTTGAACATAACTTGGGAGTTTCTTTACCGATCTTCATGAATTTGGTCAATATTATGCATATACATATTATGTATTAATTAGAATTTATAGCTATCGGAAATCGAAATGTATACATTATCGAGAAGCGGATTTCTATATTTCAATTTCTACAGCTCCTATAGTCTCTGAAATCCGCGAGTTCGTACAGACAGATGGACATGGCTATATCGACTCGGCTGTTGATCCTGATCAAGAAAATATATACCTTATGTGGTCGAAAATGCGTCCTTCTGCCTGTTACATACATTTTTACAAAAACTATGTACCCTTTTCCCGTTTTCAAGAGATTCAGGGTATTAAAATGATGTTAGTCAAATTTCTATATATTTTTTTAACTTCATATTTCATATTGATGAAAGCAAAGAAACATTCTTAAAAGAGATATTTTTTTGGCTCTTGAACGTACTCCAATTGAAAGCGTATTTCGCATAGATAGCAAACAATTTATAGCTCTTTTTGTCAATGTATGGAAGAGAAGGGAGATAAGAAAGAGAGGGAGAGAAAGAGAGAGAGAGAGCGATAGAAAGAGTGGGAAAGTGGCAATGCAATTTGGTTGTGCAAATTTGCAGCTCACATTTAATTAAAAATACGCCGGATAGTTTAACCCAACACATGAGCAAACAACAGCGACAACAAAAACCACGCCATATACATAGAAATAACTACAAATACACTCATAGAGAGAAGAAAATAGAAACACAGAGAAAGAGAGGGAAAGACAGAGAGAGAGAGAGAGCGAGATGAAGAGTAAATGTATTCGCTGCGGGCAATTTTTGGGTGAACGGATTTGATTTATTTTATTATCAGAAGCAACAGTCGCGAGTTGCCTGCAATCAATACAAAAATGTTAAAAAATATTGTTGAAATTGTAGAAATTGTAAATCACTAGCCACCAAATAAATAATGCACATACACACACATACACACACACACACGCACACACACACACGGGGCATCGCTGAAATCTCGAAATAGCTAGAACGAAATATGTTCAAAATGCACACGAATGTTTATGTTCCACAAATGGATATTGACTCAATTACATTTACATTCCATATGCTCATATTTATGAGGGTTGGTTGAGTTTACTTGATTAACGAATCAGGGCGTCGAGCAGAAACATAAATCGGTTCCGCTTCAGGTTTCACTAATGGATCGAATTTTATTCGAAAACAAACCTTAAACTCTTTAAGAACTATCGAATTTTGGTTCAGTTGCTAAATTTGAATTGATAAATATTCTGTGCTCAAAGTGCTTAGCATAAATGTGTGCAACAAATTTCATAAATAGTCCAGCAAATCCCATTCAACTCATCGTCTTTTGCTCAGATGCCATTGTTTAATTGTTAGTCTGATGATTGAATGTATTTCATATATAAATAGTTTTCTCTGTGGTCTTTTTTTGGGATAATCTTCTGCTGTAGTTATGCTGACAAATATTTGTTGAAATTGTCGAGAAATGGATTTTGGTAACGTATCCATATTGTATTGGGAATTTAAATGTTTCAATTCTGTTCAGTGCTTTGGCAGTTTGAAGCTTAACATTTTGTGGTTGCTTGACAGTTTGAGCAGCATTGTGAAAATAAATAAGCCACAATGTAGAAGTGTGTGTGTAAATGGAGCAAATGGTCGAGTGGCTACCATTGGGTCGAGTACCTCCCTCTCTCGACCCATCCCCCTTTCTCTATCCTTAACCCCCTTGGGATAGTTGTTTGTATATGAAGCGCTTAGTTTTAATTTGTCTGCTGGCAGTTTTTTTTAGAACTCCTTTCGTCAGCACCCCTCCACCCCCCTGCTCCAGCATGTATTTTGTTTGCGCAAATCTGTTTTATGTGTGCAATTTATATGTGTATATTTATATATATATTTTTTTTTCGCTAGTTGTATTCATTGTTCAGATGCGGGGCAAGAAAATAGAAAAACTAAACTCGGATGCATTTCATATTGTGCTGAAGTTTTTTTTTTTACCCTGCCGCAAGAGCACAAATAGCTCAATCTACTGTTTGTTTGACGGTGGGAGGGGAAGCAGTGCGGGCAACGGATTGCAACGTATTCAATTGCGACCTGCAAATATTTTTTTTTATGGTTTTTAGCTTTGTGTTTTTGGCCTGTTCTGATTCAACATTGCGTTCTCTGTATTATTGTAATTAACATGGCGATTGTTGCTGCCACATGCCACACAAAAAAATATATACGTTGCAACTGAGCAAAATGTAGCAATGTAAAATATAAAAATGTTGAAACATTAATCTGTCCGACAGCGATTTTATTCTGTTAAAAAGTTAAGAGTTAAGTTAAATAAAAAAATTTGTAAATAAAACGTATTAAATTTATTATGGAAAGTTATTCGAATTTAGCGATGCCAAAAGTAGAATAATCCGCCTGAACATCAAGCCTCATTTAACGATTTGAGTGAAAATAAATGAAATAATTATAAAAATCGCAAATGATTTGAGTATGTTAAAATTACACTGCTACAATTGATGCACTATATTGAGGTAAAATTAAACATGAAGTCTATTTTGCAGCTAGACTTGAATTAAATATTATTGATAAGTTCTACCGATACCAGCAAATTATCAAAGTATATCTCAGTTGGTTAAAAAATACATTTTAATTCATTTTTATTCAAAAAGTAAAGCAGTTGGTTAACAAAAAAATTTGAATGCAATTTTTTTATAAAAAGCAAAGCAAATGTTAAACTGTGAATTACATTCGGATTTTACCGTTGGCTGACTTGGCCCATGATTTGCATATTTTTATGCAAATAATTATATGCGTTTGCTGGCCCTGCCACAGGAACCGTTAGCGGCAAGCACGTAATTGTGCTTATGTAAACTTTATATGCATTTTAATATAGTTTTCATTTGCTTTATTTAAGTGATTTTTGCGCCGTTGCAAACAACGAAAACATGAGTGAAAATCTCTGCACTAAAGAGATAAATAAAGTGCTCTGTTATGTCAACGTTTATGTTTTTTTTTTTTATCTCTATTTTTGCATGTAAACAGAAAAGTTATTCGCTTAGCCACAAACAACAAGCTGCAGGCCAAATGCATTCAAATAATTTAACAATCATTTTTAAAAGTGATTTTTAACTGATTTGTAAATGCAAATAGCAATTGTTTGCCCAAGGCTAAAGTGCGGCTTAAATATTTTTTAATTATATATTTTATTAAAGCAGAAAGTTTCATTTTTTTTTTGTGATAACAGACGGAAGTGTGAAAAATATGAATTATGGAATTGTGCAAAAATATGTAAAAATCAGAAATAAATATGAAAAGTCATAAATATTTTAATATGTATATTTATTCGGAGTAATCTTAACTGGTAAATAGATCTGTCTATGACCATCTTAATAAAGAGGTCGATCTGAGAGTATTTTATATAGAAACCTTATATTTGGCATAAAAGATATAAATCGAATTCCGATACCACTAAGCGACACAATTCTAAAGATTTAACCTTCCAATAAACATATAATTACAAATCAGCAATTAAGAATTGTATAAAGAAATCCAGATTTTATCTATTATATTTCAAACAATCAAATATCAGCTATGTTTAGGGTATTTTCTAGTCGAACTGCCTCGCTTATATATTATTTATTTTTGATGTATTGTGATAAATTGCCCTCTGTTTTAAATTATAATAACATAATAATAATAATTTATTAAAATTACATAATTTATGTATGCTCAAATGGACATATTGGCAAGCAACAATTTTTATTCATAGCCCATATTTGATTATATAATTTTTTGCTTTTTGTTCATTCATAATGCATTTGCCTGATGTCAGCCAAAGTATGTTAAAGATGCAAGTTTTGAACAAGTTTAAGATACACTAAGATGATCATGTATATATTACTGTAAAATGCAAATCTCTTACAAACATTTGCTAGTCAAATGTAAAAGTTTCTGAACGTTTGCTGCCAACTTGTAATTGTCTCAAAATTGTTGCAAGATTCACTTTGCATTTGAGAAACGAAGGTGCAATATAGTGTTGCACTTGAGATTGTGCACGACTTGTCATAATTAGCCGCCATTAGAGTTTTAACTCACACACACACACACACGCACACTCAAAACTTGGTTGTGTCTACCACACTCTCAACCTGCCTCGCTCCTCTCTCCCCGCCTCCCTCGACTCATTTATGCATATATTTCTCTGGTGGCTTTATGAATTTTTCAATTGTGATGCTGTTGCTCCTTTTGGTATAACTTTGCTGTAGATTCTCGAGTGCTTAAACATTCATAAATGCAAGTGCACACAGCTCACTAGCACTTCTGTCTAGGTTTGTTGACGGTGGTGGGTGGGGTTAAGGGGTTAGGGGAGGTAAGGGCAACAGAGGTGGGTGATTTGACTTTTGAGGTTGTCGTCCTGCTGGTTCATTTGCCTCTCTGTGTGCCCACAGAGATGCAAGCACAAGTCAAAAGTCTGGCAAATGCAACCAAAACAAAGCAAACAGAAAAAAAATATTCTCATACACACACACACACAGACATGTACACACAACAGCAACAACCAGAAGAGGCAGCAATAAGAAAAACTTTTGCCCTGCATTTATATTTTCTCAATTTTATGTATTTTTTTTTTTTATTTTTTTTTTTTTTGTTTTTGTTGTGCCTGTGGTTGCTGCCACAGTTGTGGGGGCGGGGAGGTGTGGTAGCATGTTGCGTGTTGCGGTCGCGGCAGCATATGAAGACGATGTTTTCGCAAACCAAACCGAATCAAAACAGAAATTTGAACAACATAATAACAGAATATAAAATGCACTGAGCAAAATGATCATGTGACTTAAGCTGGGCAGCTGCGTTTTATTATTGCAGGATATGAAAACAGTATTAAGTATTTTTACTTGTTTTCTTTGAATTATAAAATCAAGAGTTTATTTGCCATATGTGAAATGTTCTATTAACTTGGCTTTTATTGATATTTTCATTACCAGAATAACCATTAAATGGCTAAGCTTGTAAATTGTGACGCTTAAACACAAAAGTTAATAGCATTTTTTTTTTGTAAATATTTAATGAAAAACAATCAGTGCAATGCAAATATTTATGTAGATGAGAATAGTACTTTACTGGCTGCACTTTAATAGGATGTTTTAAAAAAACGGATATAAATAAAATTAATTTTTTTATGCGCTTTAAAATTTAAAGCTGGGAAAAATCAATCAATTTAAAATAAAACGAAAAATTTCTATAAAATAAAGTATGCCTTAAATTAGATTAAAAATCATTTTTATAGCAAAAGCTCGATTTTTATTAATGCCGACTTTTAAAGTAAATGTTGGATTTTTATTGTCAATCCAAAAATATGAAATAAATTTTAAATTTCGCAAAAACTGTGTGTAATTTATGCAAGCATAACTAAATATGGCCAGATTATTATTTATTTAGCATGCCAAACGTGTTTTTAACACTTTAATCTAGAGTGAGAAAAAACATTCATTCATTAAATTCATAAATAATTAATTAATTAAAAAGCTAATTTTATTGACGTTGTTGCTTATAATAAACAGTAAAATAATAATAATGGAATGAAATTTATGTTTATTGGCGATTTTAATATTTAATTTTTGTTATAGAGATAAATTTTTACTACTATTTAGTTTCGCAAAATTATATTTAATTAATTAAATAAATCAATATTAATTATTTGTTATTTTGTTAAATAAAATTAATAGATAATAAAACAATGGAATTTTGGCATGTAATATATATATTTAAGTAAATTCAGACTTAAAGAATCACAACATTTCAATATTAAAATAACTTGAAGGCAATTGCTTTAAGCCAATAAGGAAAATTAACTTATCTGCTCTGTGTGTATTCGACACATCTCAAGATATGTTCATTAGTTGCAAGACCGCATTGCAAACATAGTTCAACTCAACAAATACCGTTTAAACCGGATACTTGAGCATATAAACACACACACACACATACGTACACGCGCACACACACACACACACATACACACACAGAGTTATTTACATTCATATTTCTTACTGTGGCTGCAGAGTAATGCACTTTTAGCACTGTCGGCGTCGACGTATGTTTCCTGCAACTAACTGTGTGTGTGTGTGGGTACCACTTGCCCCTCGCTCCTTACCCCTCAGTCCATGCACTACTTACATTCTTAATGCCCCCATCCCCCCTTCCCCCACACCGTATCGCTGGCCGACACTAAACATCGTTGTGGTTGCTTGCTTGACTTGTTTGTAATTATTTATTTCATACTCGTATAAAATGTAGCATACTTTTGTGCGTACACAAGAATTATGGCAATGCTGCCAGTTGTTATTTGTATGCCATGTGTGTGGGTGTGTGTGTGTGCGAGTGTGTATATGTTTCATCTTTTTTCAAGAAAAAGATTTTATGCTAGAACGCCGAGGACAACAACAAGCGACAGGACAACAACAGGAAGATGTTTGCCAGCAGTCGCCTCCTTCCAACAACTAATGCAAGTTGCTCACACACACTCACACACACTCACACACACACTCACACACACTCCACTCTTGTATGCCTTAAAACAAGCAGCTTGGCTCGTTTTCTTGTGGCCTGAACTTGTCTGCGCCCCAATCCTTGCCCCCGCCAAGCCCCGTTGCAACGTCGCATTGCTTTTCTTTCAGCTTAATGCGAATTTCTGCTTTTAACAACAGCTATTGCAATTGTTTGTGTTGTTGTTGTTTTTGCTATTGTTGGTTTGCGTTGTTGCTGTTGTTGTGCGGCATAACGGCATAAATATAATATGCAGTCTCGCCCTTTGCTGTTGTAAAATATATTACTTTTTAGTATACCCGTATGCTCCCCACGTTTGACGCCCTCAGCCCTCAGCTGTAATTTGAGCTCATAACAATTACAAAAACAGCAATTGTTGTGCAAAAATCAACTGCACTATAAGAGCCAAGCTGAACTCAGCTGAGCTGAGCTGAGGGGAGCTGCGTAAAACTAGTAGAAACAGGCCTTGTAATGTGTTGCTAACATGCCTGGCTTTATTGTAACATACCCTATAACAATTTTCTAAAAAATAATTGGGTAGAAATGGTTTTACTGACAGCTGCAATAAGGCAAATATTTTGAAGAAAATATTTATATTTTATATATATATTTATTTATATATTATATATGTAAATTAATTTGCTAGGGTTTGGCTTAAATTTACCACAGCCTTAACTCGATCAAAACAGTATCGATTTGGAAAACGCTGCCTATTTTAATAAAATGGTTTTACTTCTACTTAAAAACTACATTAAATTGCGATTATGATTCGAATTGTTTTTGGAAATAAAACCCACAAAAAGTTTTGATTGAACGGGACATAGCTTTTCAGAACTTTAAATTTTCTATATTTCCAAATTTAACTATACACTTAAACGAGAGAAATTAAATGAACAGTTTAACTTAAATAAACGTTAAAAATGTATTTTCAAATGATTCGAATTTAAATTAAAGAATTTCTTCTATAGAGAATCATGCAAATATATATAATATAAGTAATTCTAAAGGGAATCATTTTATATATTTTATATATATATATATATAAATAGTAATGGGTATCTTAAAATTGAACACACTCGACTAGCACACTCCAAAGTTGTGGTGTTGTTTTTGTTGTTGTTGTTATTGCCTGATGTTATGACCAAATGTCATAAGACATTAAATGTTGGTAACAAGTAACGGTGAAACAAGTTGCCTTTTGAATTGCAATAGGTCTTGGAGTGCATCGTGCTGTGTGTGTATTATGCTGTGTGTGTATGTGTGTGTGTGTTGAATCTGCAAGCGTCGCATTTATTGCTGCAGCAAATGATGCAAGTGCCACAACTGCTGCTCGATGAACTTAAACGGCGCACACACAGCTCCATGGAAGCTCCACAGTGAAAGCTGCCGTGACAAATATTTGCGGCACATGAAGCATAATAAGCGACATATATGAAAAAGCAGATATCTTTGTGTATGCCACACAATGTATATTGAGAGAATTCCAATTGATTTAAATGACGTCGTCAATCGATCTGCAAATAACAATACTGCAATGCTTGAGGGCAAATCGGAAACTTAATGAAACCTGTCTTGTGGTCTTTTGCCCGTAACATGGAGGCGGAAGGTGGGTGGCGGTAGTGGGTTGGGGTTTGGGGTTGGGGTTGGGGTTGGGCTTTGGCCTGTAAATGTGTGCTGGCCTTTAAAGTGCCGAGACAACTCATTAAAATGCCAGCATGTGAAACATTTTGCAAATTAACTGCAAACGTTGCGTATGCGTAATATACGTAATATAAAAGAGAACTGAGCCTGAACAAAGTATTTGCTTAGCCACTGGTAAACTCCCCCTTCTCACCATCCCCTGCACAAAGGTAAATGTGTTGGACCTGGCGGAGGAGCTGGGTTGACGAGTATTACGACTAAGCCTGCAATTATGGCAATTGTGTGGCAGCCTTAGATTTGGGGCAGCAACGAATTGAGAATGTGCTGCCAAGAAAATGTGTATGGCAACCGAAATTAAATAATAAATACTTAAAATATAAAAATTACACTTTTTAAAGTAAGTAATTAGCTATACAAACTATTAATTTATGTTTACCAACTTAATTTTTCATGAAACTCCTTTTTATTATGTCTTGAATAATCCAATAACTATTTATATTTACACGTTTAAATAATTCACTTTGACATCAACTCGAATAAAAACAAATAATTAAATAGTTAAATTAAGTCTATAAACAAAAAAAAATATGTTTACAAGCTTGTTGGCATATTAGCCATTCAGCCAATTCATATCAATTAAAGTCGAAATGAAAAGCAAACTTTGAAACAAGTCTGCTTCATATTTGTAAGCACTTTGAGCAGCCGACACAAAATCGTTCACATAGCCGTTAGACCTGCAACAAGCGCTTGCAGCAAATGGTATCAGAATCTGATGTTGGGAGGGGGGCGGGTGGTAAAAGTTTAACGCTGCGTATGCGTAACATCTGGCAATGGCTAAAGCCAGTTGTTGGCTGGCTGCTGGCTGTTGACGGTTGGCAACTCAGATTCTCTCTGTGTGTGTGTGTGTAGGAATTAGCAGGGAGAGGGGTGCGAAGGGGAGGCGTTGAATAGGATTGCCCCACTTGGAATACCCAATTCCACTTTAATTAAAACATTCACAGTGTGCCTTTCGTTTCCCCATTTGCAGCTAGTAATGTTTGCAAAAACTTGCCGCCGAGCCCAGATAACCCATTATACACACACGCGCACACACACGCACACACACGCGCACACACACAAAGTGATGGGGGTGGTGGAGTGTGGGGGGTTGTTCGTATATTACATAATATGCCATTAATAAAAGTGTTTAAAGTTCACTTAAGTGCCGTATGGAGCTTTAGACAAACGGAAACCGTATCAACAACAGTTAGTGCAAACTGAGGAAACTTGAACTCGCAGCAAACACACACACACAGACACACACATAGCACGATTGCTTTGCGCGGTGCAGTCTGTAGGGAGCAGGGGGAGGGGTGTATGTGCGCTTGCTTGCTTGCTTACCTAGCAAAGCGTATCTCTCTCTGTCTCTCTCTCTCTCTCCCTCTTCGCTGCTGTATGTGGATTCCATGACAGACTAACACGCAGTTGGATTTATATGCGGCTAGAGTCAGTGGAGAGAGGGAAGCGGAAAGAGAGGAAAGCAAGGATGGATGGATAAAGATTGCTAGAGCAAGACAAATGAACAAACATTGCGAAGCTACACACGAAGAAAGCAATATGTACCACAAACAGCAGTCATAAATAGTTTATTAGAAATTAATTCAAAACTTGAAACTAAATTAAATATTTTATAAAAATGCAAGCACTTCTTTAAACTTATATAAAATAGTAATGATAGCATTAGTTGTAGGAAAAAACTTTTGCCAAATTTTCCTAAGTGTAGATTGGGCACAATGTTGGAAAAAAAAAACATATGAACAAAAAAAAAGAAAGAAAATGCCGCCTGCTCTTCTCATAGAAATGACAAATCAACTTGGCATAGTTCACAGTTCATAGTTGGGCTTTGATTTTGATTCAGTTGCTGAATCTAAATCTGATGCTGACTGTATGCGACTCTCGTCCTGCTGTCCATGGAACAGAGACCAGAGCCACGATACCAGAAATACCGAATCGAGCAAAGAGAACACGTTCATTTCCGTTGCGCAAGGCAGCTGCACTCACACAATTGACTTTGTGGCCCAGCTTTGTCAAGCTATCAGCAAGCCAAGTCAATAAGACACGCACGCACCGAACGAGCTGGCCAGAATGACCAATGTCTGCAGAACACCAGAGATTCCAGAGTAAATCCAAAAGCCTATTTACCGCAGTTTACTCTACAAACCGCCAGTTTTGGGTATATTATAAATGCAGCTCTAATTGTGACACTTCAAGCAAAGAGTTTTATTTATGTAAAGATTTGCAAACTTTTAAAAAATTTATAATTTTTTTTTTAATTTATAATCAAAACTTGTTAAATGCTTTTTTACTTGCTGAGAATTTCGAACTTTGAAACTTTTTGATTGCCGTGCAGCGTCAGCAGTTAAGCGATTGTCAAAATGGTCTGCTGAACTTTATGTGAAGGGATCGCATAATATTTTGACTTTAAGTAATAAAGTTTATATCTATTTACATCTAGCTATTTTATCCATATTAATTTGGAGATATTCAAGTTAGAATCGTAACTGTTGCCGGGTTTTTCCATATCTTGATTGTGGTTCTAATATAAGAATAAGACTTGCTCTGCCTGTCTTCAATTTTGATTCTTATAGCTAGAATTTATAAAGAATATCGACTGGTAATCTATCAACTTCCATTTGAAACGGAACTTAATGCAAATTCATAAAAATTTATAAATTATTTAAAGACAAATATGATTTTGCTGGCCTAAAAATCCCACAACAGACTTTCCGAACGATCTGAATTTTTTTGCTGAAAATAAATCAGGACGGAATTCTAAATATTTTGAGTTATATAAAATCTAAAGACTTCTAAATTCCAATGGAAAAAATATATATATAAACCATAGAAATTATTTAATTATTTTATTTTAGTCAGATTTTTGTAAATTGATTTCAAGTGCAAATCCTGCTTGCAACTTTTAAATAAGTAAAATATTTTTAATTTATTCGAATTTCTAGCAGCTCAACAAGAAACTGTCGCCTTTAGAAAGGGTATATTAAAAAGTCGATCTTTTTTTTTTGAGTGTTTGCACAAGTTGGCTTTGATGTGCATTTAATATTGTCATAATTTGTGCGACAATTGAAAATTGGCGGTTTTTGTGGGTATTTGGCTAAGGGATTGAGTAATGCGGGATGGGTTGGAAAGGGAAGGGAAGGGAAGGACAAGGAAGGTTGGTAGTCCAGTGACTGCATAAATCATGTGGTTAAACATGAAACGTAATTTGTTGTATATTTAATAATGCCAACTATTTGTTTGTTGTTTACCAGCTTTTCTGTGTGTGCGTGTTCAGATTTCTGTTGCATACTTTTGTGCGACACTTTGCGAAACATGCAACGGCAGCAGCAACAACTACAGAAAATGACTGCAGCAGCCGCCGCACTTGCCACAAAATTTATGACTGCATTAATACACATATAACACGGTACAACACACACACACACACACACACACATACACTGGCATAACTTGACCATATTGCTGTGTGTTCTTGTTTTGTGGCATATGCCACACAAGTCGCCTCTTTTACTGCAGCTTTTGTTGTTGTCCTTGTTAGCTGTTGTTGTTGTTGTTGTTGCTGTTGTTGTTGTTGTTGTTGCTGTTGTTGTGTCTGCTGCTGTTGCTGTTGCTGCTGCTGCTGTTGCTCTCAGGGCAGCAGCTGCCTGCTCTTAATTAAATTATACTTTTAATTAGGCCTTCGTGTTTGACTCTTCATTTGTTGCAGCAGACTCAAATTCTCATCGCTTCCACTGATAGTGCACTAATTTACTTAAAAGCTTTTGCCATTTTCTTCAATTATTTTGTGCTCAAATTGTTGCGAACTCTTAGAAATATGAGATTTTTAGTGGTATAATTGTAATTTGTTATTGGACTCCATATTGAAAGATTCTTTTTTTGGAAAAACTATTGAATTCAATATCAATGAATGTGCTGGGTATAAAAAAATTAATAATAAACTTAATGAATGAAGGAAGAATAATGAATAGCATTAATAAGTTATTTAATAATAATAAGAAAATGCAATATTTTTATTTACTCTCATTTACAAAAATTGTTTATGAGTCTTTAGATTTAAAGTGTACCCCATTCCCCGACCGTAATTATCAGAGTATCAGAGTACTTCCCATTCGATTAGGCTTTACGGCAATTTTCTCAATTGTTTTGTTTATTTTTGGTGATCTTTAACAGCTGAAGCTAACCAGACAAAATCAATTAAATCCCCCACATGCATAGAAAAGGACTTAATTTATTCAATTGCCAAGTAAACTTGTTCTTCTCGCAAGTCAACACTATTAACAACAAACAAAAACAAAAACCATAACCACAACCAAAACTGAAAATTCAAACTCGTCTAAAATACTTACATATGCATATTTCAACAGAATAATCCCAAAGGAGATTTTATACTTTTACATTTCTCTCACTTTTTGTTATTTTTTGTCTGTTTTTTTTTTGTTTTTTTTTGCTGTCATATTTGGTTTTCTGCATAATTTGCCATTGGGCATGGACAGACATTCGTTTAACTATTTAGCTTAAGCCAAGAAGAAATGACGCTTATCTCTTTCACTCCTAAAAGTTGTGGCTAAAACGCATATTCTAAACAACAATTTAAGTTATCTTTTCTGTTTTTGTTGTTGTTGCTGTTCTGCGAATAATTTAAAAACAAGCACCTTTGACACTTGCAACTGACACTTTGCCATGCGGAAATGCGGGTAAAAGAAGATGGCTGACGGTGGATGGGGTGGGGGGGGGGGGTCGGTGGGTTGTTACTGGTCGAATAAGGTGATATCCTGAACGCTTTAATTTAATATGCCGTTGAGCAGACGGCACAGCAGCAGCTCCAGGACAAAAACCAAATCCCAAAAGTGTACCCAAATCACTTTTGAAACTATCTGGCGCCTTGACGCAGTCCCTGCGAGAGACAGACGCACAGACAGGCAAACGATGGAAAGGGATAGATAGATAGATATCATGCTGCTTCCGAAATTTGGCTGGGGCTAAACATTTTCTGACCACAGCCAGCAAAAAGGTTTTGGCCAAAAAGCTGTACGACCCAAAACATACATATTTATGAGGTCCTTGTGGATTTTCATTGAGATAAGCGGCAGCATTTAGGCAACAAGCGATTGCCCAGCGGCCAAGCATCCAAACTGAACCTTTTTTTTACTGCTTCTGGTCGTGTTTAAAGTTTTGCATTTTTATTGACAACAAATTTAATTTAAATGTGAAATGTGCCCACTTCAGTTAGTGCTTTTTATTAAAATTTTATTTGGATGCTCCGTTTGTAAAGCAATAGTTTTTTAATACGTTTAAAAAGTGCTTTGTGAATATATGCAAAAATTGTGCAACAGGTAGAAGCATCTCCGAAACCATCAAATATATATATTTCAGAATTAACTAACGAGATGATCTAAATTAGTCGGAATCCTTTCCAATAAATAAGGTTTATATATTCTTGATCTAAAAGAGGTAACTTTTAAATAAATTAATGTTTTAGCTGGATTACAGGTCATCTGCAAGTCGTGCACTTTCTCTCTACTAATCTACTCTATTTGCTTTTAAAGTCTCTGGCATCAAATCAATTGCTCTCGCCTCAGTCAAGCGTTAACTACGTGGAGCACGCTGCGTATACGTAATGAGCTCTTGCTTAAAGATTGACGCGCAATGCTCGATTCAAAAAAAAAAAGAAAAAGAAGAACGCTGAGCAAATTAAAGCATGAGCAAAAATACAGCGAAAAGCAGCCAAAAACTAACGAGCTCTGATGGCCAAGTGAACCCAGTCAAGTGACTCGAGCAAAAAATCGTGAAAAAAAAAATAACTGACAACAGCATGAAAAATTGTCACTGGCCAAGAGTTAGCTAAGTGGGGGAAGGCTAAGGGAAAAAGAGGGAGGGAGGGGATTGTGAATGAATGGAAGGGAAGCGATTCATTGCCGTGAAGCATCTTTTTGGCCATCTTTGGACATGGCCATAGCTGCAAACACTCGAAAGTAACCGGAAATGTTGCTTAATAAAAACGGATATACCAATTTAGTTTTGTTCAAACAGCAGCAGCAGCGGCAACAAAACAACAAAACAACAACAACAACAAAAACATTGGCCAAGTAGCAATAAGTACCGGAATAAAACAGCAGCAGACGGCGACAGCGATACGCTTGCAGCAAGCGAAAGAGTGAGAGAGAGAGAGAGAGAGAGAGAGAGAGTGATGAGAGAGTTAGGGTAGGGGGAAACGAGGTGGGTTTGGGCAACTGCAAAGCTCAAATAAACACAAAAATAATAGAAATTCATTTAAAGTTAAAGCGCAAGTAAAACAAAGCGCACAGCAAAACACAAACCAAAATAAAAAAATAAAAAAGTGAAAAGACTGCAGCAAAAATGCAACGAAACAAGCTAAAAATACTGAAATCAAGAAATACCCTTTACATTTTTATAGCTTGACTAATTTATGATGCCAAGAAAAACAAGTCTTAAACGGATTACAATTCTTGTCTGCTGAAACTGGTAAAAATCTTGAGTAAGTAATTTGTTAACTAAACCAGAAAAGCATTAATAAAAAGAAAGTCCAATTTGAAATTAGAATTTTGGAAAAATAATAAAAATAGGTAAAATAAAATATATTTTTTATATTTTGAAATTTGAATTTATGGAAAAATAATAAAAATAGTTCAAATTATAAATAAAATATATTTATTATATTTGGTTTTTCTTAGCACTAGCTTTAAGTAAAAAAGTCGAACTTTAAATTTGAAAAAAACTTGTTGCTTAGCAATAATAATAAAAATAATCAAAATAATAAATAAAATAAATATTTATATATTAAGTAAAAAAAAAAATCAAAATATAAATTTTGGTCGTACCTGCCATTAAACCACCTAAAGTGACAGGGTATAACAAGCTAGTAAAATAAAATAAATAAAATAAATAAAATAAAGCAAAGCACAGCACAGCAGAAAAGAGAGAAAAAAGAAAATGTGAAAAACAACTCAGCGTTAAAATGCACAGCGCAGTGATCAGGATCAGAGCTGGACAATGGAACGAGACCAAGCTGCGGCATGTTGAACATATTTGCCGAGCGCACTCTGAAAACTGGACACTGGACACGGGGACTCTCGAGCAGCAGCAGCAGCAGCAGCAGCAGCAGGCTTAGCGAACAAGGAGGGGTGGCTGAGGTTGGCTGAATTAGGATTTGGTTGAGGGGGTAAAAGGGGTACTTGTAGATTTTACTGTCGCTGAAGTTTGGCACACAGCTCACAGCTCGAGTGGAGCCAGTTTTTGTTGCAGTTGTTGCTGCTGCTGCTGCTGCCGCTGTTGATGGCGGCCAGGCCGCAATTTTTGTGTTTTAGTTTTTAAAGCTTTTTAGTTTTTTGTGGTTGCAACTATTTTTTTTTTTGTGTGGTTCGCTTACTTTTTGTTTTTGTGGCCAATGCAGCTCGTTTACGATTGAATGCATTTCGTCTACACTGGGGAAAAAAGTGCCTGCCATCAATTCAATAGCTGAATCAATGTTGCTAAAAAAAAATAATATGTACTAAAAATAAAAATCGACTTACATAAATAATTTAAACATTTTCCAACTGAAATTCATATGATTAATGCATAAATTGATAGGCAACCCTTAAGACTGTTACAAATTTTCTGAGTGTGGAGAGAAAAAAAAACAATAAATAGAGATAGAGAAAGAGAGAGAGAGATAGCAAGTGAGAAGGAGAATGCAGCAACTGTGGATTGTGTATTGTGAGCCAGGCCATTTCACTAGGTGGTTTGGATAAAACAAATGACCAAAATGACACATGGCCCAGCCAGGCCCAGACGGCCTGCAAATATTTGGGCCAAAAAGCCCTTAACTCCCCCCAACCCGAAGCTAATACAAACAAATGGCAAATAAAAATTCGAGCTTGAAATGCAGCAAACCAAGTGAAACGAAATGAAATTCAGCCAATCCATAAACGATATATATAAATCAGTCAAGTCATAATTAGACTGCAGCTTTTTCCAAATCAAACCGTATCCCAAACCATTCCCAAAAGTTTCTCCAATAGATTTGTCAAATTTTTCTGAAAAGGGTTTAACGCGCAAAATCGTGCGGAAAATGGCTCACAAATTATATTATTTTGCGCAGATAGGCTTGACGTGGTTCTCTAAGTTTAAGGTGTGTGGAGGGGGCAGAGGTAGGGGAGTGGGAGTGGGAGTGTAGGCAGAGTTACGCACAGCAGGAAGTGCTGAAGAACCGAATTGAGCCGAACTGAAGCGGAGCGGAACTAAACTAATGGCTGGGAACAAAATGTTGTTTCAAGCTGTGTGCACGAAGGAGCTCAATGATATTTTTCTTGTTTCCTATTTCTTGATGTTATTATTGTTTTCTGTTTTTATACGCTGAATTGAAAATGGGTAAAAAGGGTATAATGGTTTTTTTCATATGTATATAGGAGGCAGAAGGAAGCATCTACGACCACATATAGTATATATTTTGATCAGAGTCAACACCCGAGTCGATATAGCCATGTCCGTCTCTCCGCGTGTCTGTATGAACTCACGGATCTTAGAGACTATAAGAGAGAGAGAGAGAGATGTTTGATATTTTTAATATACGTTTTTGTATATCCGACGCAGAATAAGTTTGCTTTATTTTATCGATACATGCCGCCGTTTATTGATTATCGATACAATAAAATCCAAAATTTTAAAGGCAGATAGCACATAATACGCAAGTGCATAATTAAAATCAACTGCCCAAATATCATCAAGATCGGATAAGAAACACTCAAGTTCTGGTCAAATATATATTCTCATATTGATCTTATTTCTACCAGCAGCCGCAAGCGTTTTCTGTATACTTAAATATACGAAGTGCATGTGTGAGAAAGAGATGGCATGATAAGCAAAGTGAGCATAAATTTGTGCTTGTGTGTATTCTGCAGATCCCCGTTACCTACAATATAGGTATATATAGTATAGGTATGTATGTATGTAGCGTCAATTTGTTTGTTTGTGTGCTCTGCAGAGCGCCGTTATCTACGTATGTATGTATGTTTGTATGTTTGTATTTATGCAAGTGTTTCTAGCTAGCCAATTAGGGATCAGTTCGGGACTGTGAATAATCTCTGCATTCGTTTTATTTTCAGTGCCTGTGCTTGCTATGAGAAATGACTTGATCTGCTCTTATCTGAATGCAGAACTCTTTAAAGGGAAATTTGCCAATAGAACTAGAATATTTTTAACAACTGGGTTCAGGGTATATCGTAGTCAATATCGCTCGACTACAGACTTCTTACATGTTTTTTTTTTTTTAGCTGATTTCTGTTTTCCGTCCGCCATCGCTTTGGCAAAAGAAAACGCGCATAACCCGACAAAAGCTGTCATAAAAATTCACCAAAAACCTAAGCAATGTTTTTTGAAATGAGCACACAACAAGCGCAACAACAACAACACAGAACAGCAAGAAGAACAAGCAGAAACGTGCGAAACCAGCTGGGCGCGCGTGTGTGCGTGTGTGTGTTGTTCTGTGTGTGCTGTGCCTTCAAAGGAGTAAAAGATAAATAATGGCCGCCACTGATGAGAAG
This sequence comes from Drosophila fungiperda, assembly GCA_035042345.1. Classification (NCBI taxonomy): domain Eukaryota; kingdom Metazoa; phylum Arthropoda; class Insecta; order Diptera; family Drosophilidae; genus Drosophila; species Drosophila fungiperda. The sequence goes on along the minus strand of JAWNLM010000145.1, from coordinate 4,804,426 downwards.
AACAGCCAGACTCCATTTTTGGGGCAAATGCCTGTGAAAACAACTTTTTTCTGTTGTTGTTGTTGTTGTTGCTGCTGCATGGGGCAACAGAAGCGAGGCTAATACAATTGAGAGCTCACATGATTGAGAGCTTTAGCATTGCCTGAGGTTGCTCGGCAAGCATTTCTCAAACGTTGAGTTTGAATTGCAAAAGGAAAACCACACGAATCGAGGGAGGAAATGATAGATATGCCATGCGATTCAATTAGAGAAAGATAATGTCGATGAAATTAAAGCAAATTAGGATGTGGTATTTATGTGTATAAAAATAGAAATAATTTGACAATTTGTCACTATTATATATATATGATATATATCTAAAATATTTGTTTATAAAAACAAATCGTTGACTCGTTGTCAGATGAAATTACAGATATGAGACACCAAAGATCTGGAGTTCAAGTCGGTGTATAAAATTGTGCAAATTATGTAGCACACACAAAGACAGCAACTGCGAACTTATATATTGTATATATATTGTTGATCAGCACCAGTAGCCAAGTCAATATAGACATGTTCGTCTATTTAAACAAACAAGAAGCAAATGCAAAATTTGATTGTAATTTCTCTTTTAAAATAGGCATACAACGTTTATTTTATTTATCTTTATATATTTACATATAAAATTAATTGGTGAGAGCAAAAATTGTTTATTTTACTAATGTTTATAAATTACAAAATATTTATAATATGTAAAGATGAAGAAAATATTTATACTTATCAAGAAAGCATATTTTACAGCAGCAGTTAATGCAGGGTATCTGCTAGTCTAGCTCTTCATTACTCTTACTTGTTATTTAGCTGATTTGAACCCCCAAACCCCCCAACCAGCACTTGCAGAGCATAAGTTGATTCGATACAATCTTAAATATCCTCACACAACTGCCACACACACACACATACAAACACACAGAAAGAAAATGCCTTCAATCGCTGATTAAGCAAATTATCAAGTCCTTAGGCAATACATTGGAGCGTTGGCATGTTTTTGTATAGTGGCTTATCCGACTCCCCCTTGCGTATTTATCAGTATATATATATATAAATTTGTGCGAGCTCTTACGCAATCCGCAATCCGCTCAATCAGTCCATGACAAACAATCAGGATTCGCATCCCTGGAGCAAAAGTCGTCTTGCAAATAGAAACAACAAAATCGCAGCAGGCTGCACTAAGCCGTCCAAGCAGTTGAAACTACTTAAGAATTATGCTACCAGTTCCCCATTCACCACTACCCCCCTCCTTGTTTGTCCACCTTTTGCTGATTAAGGTGCGACTGGCGGCGTTTTTGGGGGGAGGCGCCTCAACGGGCGCTTGAGCGATGGTGAACATTGTTAACGGCGTTCAACTGTGACAAATGCGTTTGTCGGATTGTACACACAACATACACACACACACACACATCAACACACACACACACACATGTGCACAGTCTTTGGCGTGCTCATAACATATGTTGCTGTGCATGTTGGCGGCTTAGAAATATTATTTATGAACCAGGCAACGCACACAGACAATGAATGCCCCAACTCAGCTTCAACTCTGCCTCAACTCAACCCTAACGCTGCCTCAATGCTGCCCCAACAATCGTGCCACTCCTCTCTGTGTTGTATGTAGCAACACTTGTAATTTTTGCTGAGGTTTTTGCACGTTTAGTAAATAAATCACGCGTTTGTTGTGCACCCACTGACCCCCTTTCGTTTGCCGCCCCCTGCCACCGACTCTCTCTCTCTCTACCTCTGTTTATCAAGCCACCAAATGCTGCTTCAGCTATTGCCACAAAATGCTTTGTGCCATTTTTTATATAAATAATTTGCTTTGGGCAGTCAACGCTGCCCCCAAACAACTTGGTCAGCTTTATTGTTGCTAGACACACACTGAGAAAAATAAGTCGGCTAATGGAATGTTTTTAATAATAAATTTATTTTAATAAATGAGCATCTTTTAATAATCAATTTAAATTAATAAATGTGCAACATTAATAATAAATGTAATTTATTTTAATGTTTTAATATTTAATATTTATTTCATTTTATGTATTTAACACAATTTTTTTTATATGAATTTAAACAATTTTTTACTTTGTTTTGTTTTGAGCACTTTAATTATTTGCTCAATATTTGCTCATTTATTTTTCTGTGTGTGCACGTTTCTGCAACTACACTAATACACTTACTCAAACTTACACACGCGTGCACAGACAAACACTCGCACACACACACACACACGCACACACACCACGCAGTGACCAACATTGTGTGGCACTTGTTTTTTTTTTTATATGTTTCTTTTCTTTTTATATGATTTATTATGTGTTGCCTATTAACGTCTGTCTTATGATTCATGTACACGCGTGTGTGCGCTCATGTGTGTGTGTGTGTGTGTGTGCGTGTGTGTGAGAGTGCGTGTGCTTGTGCTTGTGGTTGTGCGTGTGTGTGTGTGTATTGTGTGCTTACTCTCGGGAGCAGTTGTATTTGATAACATAAGTAAACGCAAATCTATAAACTAAACAAAACTAGTAAATACATGTGTTACACATACATACAAACTGTATGTGTGTGTGGCAGAAGACGCAGCTACAAATGACAGTTAACATGACTTTGGTCATGTTGCAAGTTGTTGTTGCAAGTTGTTGTTGCAAGTTGTTGTTGTTGTTATTCGCGCAGCTAATGAGCACGAAGTTGTCAATGTGTCAATTTAATTAGACAAGCAACGCGCAACCTCTGCGAACCAAAACGAGACCAAATTGAATTATTCGACGACATTCGGCAAGGCAAATCCTCGAAGGAGTTTCTGTTTAGTGGCCATGTTTGTAGGCACATGTTGACCCCTTGTTGTTGTTGTTGTTGTTGGTATTATTGTTGTTAATATTAGCTGTTGTTGTTTGCATGTTGACTGTTAGCTGTTTGTTGGTTTTTGGGGGTGTTAAATTATTAGCGTTGCCATTGTTGTCCCTGTTAACATTGCACAACATTAGCGCCACATGATTTGTTGGCCATGCGGTGCGGTGCGGTGTGGTGCGGTGCGTTGCGGTAAACGCCTCCCTCAAAGTAAGAAATCTTTTTTCAATATATGCCTAAGAGGGGGCGTGACTTGGGGTTGCTTTTGAGCAGGCCCAACGAAGCTTAACCAAAACCAAAGCAAAACCAAAGCAAAACCAAACCAAAGCAAATCAAATCATTAATGCTGCTGGCGGCTCATCAATAAAGCACATTTGACAGCCGTGGCTAAGAAGCATTGGCCAAACAATTAACGCTGCTGCTTAATGATTTATGTCTCTCCATATTCTCACACACACACGTGTGTGTATTGGTGTGTATGTGTATGTGTGTAGAGAACTGTTGAGATTTGTGCATGCCGTGCATCCATTTTGTGGATCAGTTAATTATGCCTCAGCGGAACTGAATGATGAGCTGCCCGAAGAGGTTTATCCTGTTCACAATCGCGCACCAATGGATTTTCCATGGCTTGCCATCGTCAGGGATTAGTTCTAATAATTGTAATTATAGCTTTGTCATTGATTTTGATACCTTTGCATTACTATTTATGCTGGGGTTAGTTGCATATTTATGTGCTCTATTTAAATCTGATTGTGGGAAAAAGTTTATTTTGCATTGCTTTGCAATTGTAGATATTTTTTAATAATGGCATAATTTTTTTTTTTGTTCATTTTAGAGAAAAAGTGTTTTTTTTGTCATTAAATATATATATAAATGTTCGTAATTTCCCTACAGACAATGCTTATATATTTACCATATATTTACCATATATAAGCATTTGCCATATACAAAGTAAAGTTTGTATATAATAATGATAATCATAATCAAAATACTTTTAATAATAGTAATAATAATATTAATAATACAAATTATAATATTAATAAAATAGTTATAACAAAGAATAATAATAAGAAAAATATTAATGATAATAATATTAATAATAATAATAATAATAATAATTATAATAATAATAATAATAAAAATAAATAATAATAATAATAATAATAATTATAATAATAATAAGAAAAATAGGTATATTAAAAATAGTAATAATAATAATAATAATAATAAATATAAATATAAATATATATTTGCCTGTTAACTGAGCTCTGCCAGGCTTTTCAATCTTCGGCATGCTAATGATGGCCATTCTTGAATGTTTTTCGTTAAAATTTAAGTTATTCTTAGACTGAAAGACAAAGCCAGCGATTTGAGCCAAAAATCTTATTGATAAGCTGCTTTGGTGATTCTTCTGCATGGACAGCTTGTCAAACGCGTCTCAAACAGTTGTTTCTTTTGGCCCAAAATATGTTTAGACGGAATGTAAACAACTTAATCAGAGCGTACCATTCCCTTCCCCTCTCCACCTCTTCCACATCTGCATCTATCTCTCTCTTTCTATCTCTTCTCTAGCTTTCACTCCATTTACTTGACGCCACTTTAGAAACACTCTTTTGTGTCGCGTTTTCCCACACTGCTTTTAGTTCCGCGCTATTCTCCAGTCGACTCCAGCAGTACAGTACAGCTCCTCTCTGGTGGCCCATTCGAGACGCTTGCTTAATATGCAAATTTGATGGCTTTGGCTATAAAATGCGAAGAGAGCCGGCAACATTTTCATTTTCAAATTTCACTTGCCAAAATTTTAACTACTTTTTGAGTCAACTTTTTTGCATAGCTCTCGACGGGCACCGCCAATCCTCACTCCCCAAGTCACCCCCTTCCCCCCCTCCCCCACCCCATCGAAGTCTTCTTGCCGTTTTCGGGCCTGCAGCATTTGTTGGTTCTTGTAGCCAGAACCCGTTTTTTGGCCATTGTTTGTCTATTTGCACGAGCTCATTAACATTTGAAATGACTTTTTGCTTTTGCCTTTGCGTTTCAACATTTTCTCGTGCGTTGAGTTATTTTAATGTTTTGACTTGGCAAATACAATGCCCCCTTTCCCCATACCCCCTGCCGCATTTTGGGCCTGCTTCAGCACTTGTTTTAATTTCTTTGAGTTTGGCATTAAATAAAATTTGCAAAAATAATTTTTTTCCACGAAGCAAAAAGAAGCTTTTTAAATATCGTGTTTTTTTCTGCGCTCTTTCTTCTCCTTGTTTATAACCAGTGAAGAGTAAGCGGTATACATACAGATATATATATATATATATATATATATGTTTTAGATGGGAGTGCGATGGACTCCAGAGGCTGGCACTCATTAATGCTAATTTGCGTAATTATGCGCTTCATAAAATCACTCGGCAAATGCAGCAACAGCAAGCGGCAAGCGGCAACCGGCTCCTAAAACTTGAAGTTTCCAGTTGTTGTTGTAACAATTAACAACAGCAGGTCGACTGGAGGAAACAGTAGGCAAAACGCAATACAAATAACACATAAAATATTGAAAAAGTTTTTACTCCAAGGCAGAAGCAAGACAAAGAGAGAGAAATAGCAAGAGAGAAAGAGGTGAAATTATGACATGAAAATAATGAAAATTTGTTTAAATGAAAGTTGTGCCACAAATTCTGTTAACTAAACACAAGCCCAAAAAACACAGCCCCAACTTCATTAGCTTTCTAATTAAACTCTGCTCGACTTTGTTTTAATACCCCTAAAAAAGAGTGTAAAACATGTGCGAAATAGATTTTAAATTATCTACATAGTTGCAGCAAATTTCAAGACTATGCTTAGAATAATATTAAACAATTAGGCTAACTGAAAATAAAACCAGAATTCGATGCTCGAAACGGAAAGAGTTATCGATAAAAATAATTTACTAATCATAAATGAACTTTTATAAATTGGAAATGAAATCAAATTAAAAATTCTTAGAAGGAAAAATCTTTTTTATTTTTTTCTTTTTTATTTGCAAATAAATCTAATTTTATTTCAACTCTTAACTACCCAATTACAGGGTATCTAAGCGTCTCATTTGCAAACAATCCATTTTATTGTTGCTTTTATAAGCAGGCTGAAAGTTTTTGGTTTGTTCGTTTTCAAGCAAAGTTTTGCAAATGAGGTTTACAGTTTGACGCCTGCTCACAGCACCGATTCGAATATGCTTCATTTGCTCATTAAATAATTTAACATGGTCTCCCATACACACACACGCACACACTCACGCACACACTCACGCACACACTCACGCACACACTCACGCACACACATTGTCAGAGAATTGGAAATTAGCTGCCTTGTCTGGCTTAATTATTTATAACGCATGCCGTGCAATGACTGCCAAACTGTACTCAATGATATAAATTATGCTAATATTTTGCATTGTTGCAACATTCGTTTTGTGTAATTTTCAATATGACTAATGAGCACATCCCGATTGAAGGAGTAAAGTGTAAAGTGGCCAACAGCAGCAGCATGTTGTCATAATATATGTAATATGTCCAACAAACACCTGCCAATATCGTAGCACATTTGGCACAATTTGGTAAATGCACTGTCGAATGCTCGATTATTGCATAACAAAACAGAAAATCCATCGATATCCGCATCTATTAATGAACACATTTCCAATGTGTGTATTTCATATGCATATTTTATTAGCACAACTTGGTTTGGCTGGTTGCTTGTTAAAATGCTGAAAATCTGCATTGAGTTGCTGAGTGTGAATATTTCAACAATTGCGTGAGTTTATTTTATGAAAGGCATTTAAGTTGATTTTACTCGCATTTAAGTTGCATTTGCAGTATTTTACATTATATATATATGTAAATTGCCTATGCTTATATAATAAACTTAAACTGCATTAAAGTTCGCTTATAAATATCTCACTTTTGACAGGCTGCTTTTAGCCGCTGCATTTAAATAATTTAATAAAATGCTTAGTCACTTTTTGATTAAGTTAAATTACTTGCCTGTGTTTATTTTATGGCTTGCTTATTAATTTAAATATTAAGGAAATTCTTGGGCTGAAATTAATTATGTCAAATAAAGCAAGAAACATTTGTTATAATCACAGAACTCGAGTACCAAAGAAAGATGACTATAGACAGTGCAGCTCCACTAAGAAATACCCTGCTAATAATTATAGAAATATAATAAATAAAAATATAAATAATATAAATAAATAAATGTAATAAATTTAATTCCAATTTAAAGTTTTGTAGCATTGCAATATACTTAAAATACTTGGAGCTGCTTGCCTCTGCTTGTTGCACAACTTCATTCTAAGAATATTTTTTACATTTCTAGAGAAACTTTTTATTTTTGTGCACAAAATCAAACGACTTCATAAGCACTTATATATAATTATGTTTTTGTGCACGCCCTTTGACCCGAATTTTTTCGTTAAAAAATCTACATTTAAGATTGCCTGTGAACAGCATTCAGGAAAATCAAAAATGTATGTATAGCATATTAAAAATGCGCGCTGTGAGAGAGATTGAAACTAGTTTCGCGGCACTTGACTGCTAAATAAGTTGCTCACATCAAAAAGAAAATTCAATTTAACTCAACTGAACTGAACTGAACGATGACTAGGTTTTGGTACTGGTCCTCGTCCTCTTCCTCGTCCTGGTCGTGGTTCTGGGCACATATTTGCCATTGAAATGCAAATGAAATTGAATTGTTAATTTCAAATAGAAAATCCTTGTGGGCCATTCATACAATATTGAATGTGTTCGCAATAAATGTAATGACTGGCATAGTTTTTTTTTTCTCTGAATTCACATTTGCCATGAGCCAATCCCCGCCACACCATCAATCCCCCCCCCTGCCCAACAACTGGCGACAAAATTGGCACGCAAACAAATTTTTGTAGGAAACGTGGCCCGTTATTTTTGGCATGACAGTGCGCGAGACGGCAAAGAAAATGCCATTTTATATAGATTTTATATATGGATGCATGTACTACACACGCACACACACGCACACACACACACATGCACACACATACATATATGAAGCATATGACGTTTCCGCTTCCGCTTTTGCTACACTCATTGACAAAAAACATGAACGACGACAACTTTTTAGTGCGTAGCCAATGCCAAAAAAAAAAACGCAAAAGAAAAACTGAAAACGACGAATCGTAAAATGTACGTTTGGCAAATGAAAACGCATCTTGAACACAAAAAAAAAAAAAACATTAAAGGCCCTTTTATGCCATACCTATTTTTCATGTGAAAAATTGTTAAAATATTTGCAGTAATTATTTAAATTGTTGGCAAAATATAATCCATTATTGCAAGCTGAAAACAAAGGCAACTTTTGTGTGAACAATAAAATGTCAACAGTTGAATGAACTTGCCGAAGTTGTATACATTTAAGTGAATGAATAAAGCTGTGCAAAAATATTTAAATTGCATCTTTAACTCTATAAAATATATGTATTCCTGATCAGCAGCATTAAGCGATTTGATATGGCCAGTTTTGTCTGGCAGTCTGTTTCTATTTAAGCTAATCCATCATTTTTAAGACAATTTTGAAATTTGGGGAATATTTATTTATTTATTATTTTTTTCATATACCAAATTTTATGCTATTTATCGGCCTTTTTTAATATTCGATGTAATTAATTAGATAATTTATAAAAACCAATCTTACTCATTCAATTCAATTCAAGCCTATTCAAGCCAAATAAATGCTGTATAGTTATTCCATTTATGCCCTTTACTAACCCCCTCACATCAGCCATCAATTTACCATTTTCCCCATCCCAAAAACACACAGCAAAAAACTTAACGTTGTTCCACATTCTAGAAATACGTTGACAAAGGTTGAGACCTGGTTTACCTGACAAAAGGTTGCCCTCAGTTCCTACAAAGGGTGTTATTATGCCGCTGACACATGACACCTCCAACTCAAGCAGAGTGTGTGTGTGTGTGTGTATCTGTGTGTGTGTGTGTAAGAGTGTGTTTATGTGTGTGCGGTCAAAATGTTGCCCCCTAAAAAGTTACAGAAATATTGTAGCATATTTTGCAGTGTCGCCCTTTCAACGTTCCACGATACACTAACCCAACTGAGGATAGTTTAATTACTTGATTAAATTTTAATTATTATAAAATTTAATACACAAATCTAGTCTGCTAAACATGTTTCGAAAAATATGCCTAAATAGTAATTTTAGTATATTTTTTAGAATATTATATTAAAATTTGGAGCATTTTTTTGTAGAGCATTCAATATTCGTTTGTTTTTATGGAGCATTTTTGTGCTATTGGCGTTTTGTAAACTTTTAGCACATGTCAAAGCATTTTCAACTGGTTGGTATTTCGTAACACCTTTTTACACCCTTTACACCTTTCTCTATGGCATCCCCGGAACACTCCGATTTTGGGCTCGTCTCTTGTTTTTGTTGTTGTTTTTTTTTTTTGGTATTTGTTTTTTATTTCTATTTTGTTGTCGCTGACTGTTTTTGTGTATTTTGTGTTGGCCCGCTGACGCTTTCAAAATGCCATTTAGAAAATTCAATAGCGCTTTGATTTTGTTTCGTTTATTTTCACAAAGTGTTTTTCAGTGCCTACACCAACAACCCATTTGAGCCATTTGGACTGCTCTGTTGGCCTGGTCATCACTGAGTAGCAGCGAATCGGCTCAAATCGATTTCGCGTCGTTTTGTTGATTTTTCGCCGCGTTTTGTTTAGCGTAAAAATCAGACTGTTAATTTGCGCTTTTGTCTGCAATGGCTTTAGCCATGGTTCACTTCGCTTAGGTTTAGCACTTGAGAGTGCTTCCTCAACTGTACACAGAAACAATGGAGTGGTAAAAAAGGGGAAAACCATTTTCCCACGCTGCCATGCAACGCACGTGGTAAACAACAGAAGCAACAACATTTTCCACAGAAAAAGCACTTTGGCAGCCATTTTGTTTGACTGTTTGTTTGACTGTTTGTTTGACTGTTTGTTTGTCTGTTTGTTTGTTAGTTGGTTTGGTTGTCTATTTGTTCGACTTGTTTTGTTTCGCAAGTTGTTTTTGCGGCTGGCTGAGCGCATTTGTTTATGTGACGGCAAATTAATGTTTGTCCAAAGGATTTAATAAGTAAAATGATTTGCCATTTTCCTAAATGGCACAGCTACTCAACAACAACAACAAAAGTAAAATACAACAACAACACAATTTTTTCACAATACTTGTGAAAAGTTTTGTTCGCTGAAATGAGTGAATTTTAAGCGTCATAAAATCATCAATCAACATCAATTTCAATCCAAGTCAAAAGATGAACATTTGATAGACAACTGTGATGGAAATTGAATTCTGAGTGCACTGTAAGAAAACAGTGATTTGTGTGTATGTCTCTACAATTTATCAACATTGAATATGCATAAGAAAAAACCGACTTTCTGAGCCAAGTCGAAGATTTTATATACTTGAATAATTCTGTCAATTAGCAGGCAGCTAAATTTGGTTATACCTAAAAAAAACCTGACCAATTATTCGGTTTTTAAGCTATACGAATAGAAAAACAAAATGCAGACTTTAGTTAAAAAAATATTAATTTAATATACAACAAATTGTTAGTACCCTAAACAAAAGAATAAAAAGATTAATTTTATTCTAAAGATGTAGAGCTGCTATATTAATGATTGATATTTCATGAAGTTTTTTTATATACATATTTCATATTGCGCTCAACAAAATGAACAAAGATTACTTCAAATTCCAGGAAAATTAATTTTTATAAATTAGAAATGCCAGTTTTTAATCAAAACTGATTAGCTGACCGCAAAAACCAAGCAGCAAGCCAAGCGAAATTTTTGGACAGCTTTGAAAGAAAACTGTCAAAAGTGTAGGAGTTTTCTTGAGGGGGGTTTTTTGGGGTGGAAAAAGAGTTAACTGTTTTGCCATCAATTTAGAGCCATTTGTTTGCTTTTATATCCGCTGCCTGGGAAAAATTAACTTCACGCCAACTATTAAAAAGTCTTATTAGATTGCTTCTATGCCAAAGTTTTTGGCTGTTGTTTGCCTCAAGCTAAACTGCACTAGCAACTCTTACTTCCCCTCTCTCGCTAACCCCCTTCTCTCACCTCTCTCTCTCTCTCTCGTTCTTTGCTCTCTTTTGTCTCGCTTCTACCACAGACATCACACGACGCTAGTTGCTTTACTTTTAATTACTTTTGTGAAAATTCATTTATCACTTCTATTTCAGCTTTAAACCAAAGCACAAAGCGTGGCGACCTGACTGACTAGGAGAATGAGGAGGGAAGGGATATTGTCCCTACCCCGAAGATCTATGTGAAGAGTCATTTTTCACTGGCAAACTTTTTACACACACACACACACACACACATACACACATATATAGTAAGGAAGCGGAAAGCCGGAAAAGTGCAGGCGGGGTTATAAAATTGAACGCCCTTTGGCCAGTCATCGGCCAGTTTGGCAGCTGAAAAAGTCAAGTGGAAATTCAATGATGCCATTAATTGGCCAAAGTTTTCACTTATGTTCTGATTTTTGGCCCAAACACACACACACACACACATGTACACACACATGCACACACACACACACACCCTGTGGGGCCAAACTGGCCTTGGCTATCAGTGGAGCAACTGTGGCAGCAACAACAAATGTTGCTGCCTGCTAAATTTACAGTTTACCCTGCCCAAACCCAACCGTTTGCAACTTTCATCCAACTTTGTGCAGCCAAATTGCATGAAATCAGTTTAGCCAGAACACGCCCAAACACACACACACACTCCCTGTGTTTGTGTGTGCGTGTGTGTGTGAGTAGTACTACTTGCGCCCAGCTGGGCTGGCTAACTGGCTAGCTGCTTGGCTGACTGGTGGCGGGCCATTTATCTTGCAACTGCAACTAGCGCGAAGCCCTAAACGTTTCCTGCACGTTCACCATATACATGTGCCACACACTTGCCACACCAAATTATACCCTACCCTCTATTCGTCTACTTTACCCCCTGTCCTTGCTCATCAGTGTAAATATCACACGCCCGTC